>JARHVA010007631.1:255000-375000 GCA_037957365.1 Torreya grandis | reverse complement strand
AATGGTTTGGAGTGGATAATTTATACTATTTTACCAATTGGGTAGCCTCATCCTTATGTCTAAATTTTGTGTTGGCTCCCCTTTGTGATTTGCTCATATTATGAGGTATATTTTTTGATTCTATCTCAAGAACCTACTTTATAATATATTCAAGCTCAATTTAAGATGGTAATTGTACATGTTAAAAGTTCCAATGTTGATATATTATGGGTCAAGTATATGAAATGGTTTTGGGCAAAGTGTAGAGATAGTAAATATGGATACACTTATTTCAAGCCAAGTATATAGATGCTCTCATGAATCATAAAAATATAGTGTCTAGTATAACGGTTATTTCTAAAGAAAGGTTTATCAATGATTTTAGGTAGAGTAAAATATATTTTTTGGATTAAATGTAAAACTTACTTTGAGTAGAGTACATAACTAGTTTCTGGCCAGTCCCTTGAATTATTCAAGTTAATTTTAAAGGCCAATTTCAATATTTAATTTTTCACAATCAAACCTTAAAAATTAATTACTCACTCCACATAATTGGCATGATAGTTATATTATCTTTAATTGGCTAATTTAAATTCAAACCCAATATATTCAAGGACATAAGTTTTAAGGTTGAGTTGTGACACATGGCATGATATTAACTACTTGCCTCTCTAGAAACTTTGTTGTTATCATATTTTGTTGTGATTATGTAGACTTAGATTTTGTAAGATTGTGTGGATCCATGTTTAATGTAAACCAATTATATCATATAGTGTATACTTAATATTTTTCACTATTTCATTTGGAATATTCACTGAGATTATTAAATATTGACATCAACCTTTTGAAATAAGATCAAACCTAAATTGTTTTTTTGCATACAATCTCCCTGGATTTGATATTCCTTTCTTTAAAATTAGCATTGGAAACATTTGATATCTATAACAAGCATGTTTTCATTATTTTAATGTTTTAAAAATCTAATTTATCTACTACATTTTTATTTATCTCATTTACTTCATAATTTTTTTTATATTAAGTTCTCCTTGAATTGGTACGTAAGTTGTTACCATATTATATAAATTATTTCCTAATAAATTCATACATAATATTTCTATACTAAGAAAAGACAATCACTAATTTGGAATGTTATAATATTTAAAATAATTTTGATGTATTCTCATATGTACATTTCCTTTTTAGAGTGTATTAATATATACTTTCAAGATAGGATGTTAAATTCATGAACAATGGTTTCCCTATTATTCCATGAATGCTATGTTACATTTCCAATTAATCAATTTTTCCTTTTCTATTTGACAAGATTGTACTTTCCTAGCAAGTAATATGATTAATTATTTAATCATTTCATAGGTAAGGGTGAGTTCTTTAAATCATATTCCAAACTAGTTTGTATGCAAATTATTGTATGTTCTAAACTAATATTAAATGTTGATTGCTCCAAATTTATGATGGATGACTATGAATTATACTATTACATATAACAAATTTATGTTGAGACTGGGCACATTATATGCAATTTAAGCTACTATAAGTTATATTCTTTCTTATTGATGCTGATATATTATGACATCAATTATGTTAGGAAAAAGAAGTCAATGGGAAGTCCTCATTATGTGCACAACCTCAATTTAGACATTCCCATCGAATCCTCATAGATCAAATGAGTGTTTTAGATCGAGCATCAACCATTGGGGATGGTATTTATAATATTCTAAGACAACCATCCCCTTCCCATGAATAACCAAGGTTAGAATCCCATTATAAAACAAATTCTTTATTGAATAAATATGCAAAAAGGGGAAAACATGGGTAATTTTATTGATGGTCTATGTATTTTTCATGCTTGATTTAATATTATTACCACATATGTAAAATTTTCAATATTTGTAAAATTTACATTCATTTCTTGATTTTTTATGTCTTGTTTACTATTTTAATAGGTGGGGTGGAGGAAACCAAAGGATAAGAGGGTGTTCATAAATAGCCTAATGACTATGTCTCACAAGATGTAGGAGAACCTTTGGCTACCCTTAATGTTTGATCATTTTTCATGTTACAAAATGTTTATTTATTCCCTCATATAATAGTGAACATCATACTACTTTTGACACACCATCTATTTTTCTATGTTATTTTTTTGTATTCTAGTTAGATGAGGTAGAGCGAAGCCATCTAGATGTGGTGATAGTCACCTTCAAAATGACTTCATCCCTAAAAATGTGTTTATTTTTTGTACTTTCTATTTTCTTTGTCATGCTCATACATGTTTATTATTCCATATATGTTTTGGGTGACATATATATGTCAACCTTTATGATAGGAGGAGGTAGAGTAAAATAACCTTGATGATAATGTTGTTTATGTTGTTGACGATGATGATGGTGATTAGCTTCTAGATGCTTCACAATATAGAATGGAGGAGGAACCGAATGATGTAAGAAACATTTATTGTCTTTAAGGATGTTATTTTTTGTTTATTGATTTATATATATAACCTCATATGCCTTCCTTATTGGATGATAATATGCAAGAGAGAAAAATATTTTGGATTTGGGTATTGTGAGGCAAAATGTGCATCATTTTCTGTTGAGGCCTTGTGACACATTTAGTGTTGATGGTCACCATCTATTTTTGTCATTAGATAGACACAACACTCATCATCATAAGATTAATGGTCAACATCCCATTCTAAATAATCCCCTAAGGAATTTTGGAAGTGCGAAATGGAAAAATAAGGGTAGATAAATAATGAAAAGACAAATAGAAAGGAGGATAATAGATCGATTATTAAAAAACTAGAGCATTCCCAAGAGAGATAGGATGGAAAGATAATGGTTGGCCAGGTAAAATGTCTCCCACTTAGGTTATCTTGATGACATAGCCTTGAAGGCTATCAGTGATGATATGATTACATATTATTCAAGTGAAAACTTGGCATGGAAAAGGAAATCCTAAATTATGAGAAGATATTATCATTGACAAATGGAGTAAGAAATAAAACATGTGGAGCAACAAAAAAGTGCATGCAATAATGGACCTCTGGTTAGATGTAATATGTTGAATGGTTTTTACAAAGTTAAAGTTAAGTTCAATTTATCTTACCCAATATTAACATTGATAGTTATATAAAAACCACCATTCATATTTTATAGGGATGACCCTCAATCTCATTCTAGTGATGATGATCACATTCCTTTGAGGGAAATCCTTTTGTGGAATGGTAGAAGTGTTTGTTAAGGAGACCATAAAAAAAGAAATAACACATGATATGTTGGTTTGCAAATTATTATTAAACTTATTAATATAATTACATCTTATATGCACTCTTCGTTCTTCCCTTACCTTTCATTAAAATGTACCATTTTATATTTTAATAGTGTTGTATATTGTTATTGTATATAGGATTTTATCATGGATGAGGTGGTATAGTCATAAGCATTATGAACCATATTCTTGGAGGTATGATAATCACTTGTTATTTACCAAATTGATCATTATATTATTCATTTTGGTGTATTATTTTTTATATTCATCGACATTCATAGCCTACACATTTTTAAATGTGGCTAACTTCATGGAAGGGTGATATATGCATATACATGCATTTGGTGGTTGACCATTTCCACTTGTTTTTCCTCCTAAAAAGGCTTCATGGCTAGGGTATGAAAATTTACATTACCTTATGGCTACTTCCTTGGACATTATTATTCATATACATACATTTTTCCATAATAAATATGACATGTATGATATGCAGTCAAGCATATTATTTGGATATGATATTTTAACAATACAAGTGTTTCATTTGTGGTTTGTGTTGGATATGAAGTTTTTTTTTTTTTTATGTATGATTTAGGTAATGGTTTGGTGGTTAAATTTTGAATTTAATTATGTATTGAATTACAATTCATCGTTAAATGATGAAATGATTTCCCCATATACTCATGAAATCATTTTTATGTGTATCTTATGTGATGATGTTGACAAGTGATCTATCATGTTTACATGCTTACCTTATTCTCTTTTCAATATTTCACATTTTGGTGACTAAGTGCACATGTAACTTACATGTCCCTATGTTTGTTGATAAGTAACCATTATGGGAAGGAGTACAATATAAAATATTTATGCATGGATTGTATCTTTTACCTTTGTATTATTTAATGTGTTTATTTGTTTAAGCATATCACACAATAGATGTCAATGTTTATGGGTTATCATTCAAGGTAGGAGAGGAAGGGAGAGAAGGAATGTAATAGTCCAATACATCAGAATGACCATGGCACATTAAATAATAATGTTATTCTCTATGGGTTTTTAATGTTTGTAAATATTTTGTAAATTCGTTATTAGCTAGTGTAACATGCAACACATTTTATTTCACTTGCCCACCTTTCTCATTTGTAAATAGTGGGGTAATTTATTGTTTTCATTATTTTCATTTAAGTTATAAAACTATGTGTGTGTAAGTAAATTATTTTTAGTAATAAAACTTTAGATGTGCTTATATTTTTAATATTCTCAAACAAAGCTTTAATCTCATGGAGCCTCATTTTGAGTAGTTTTTTATTTCTCATTACTAAAAAAAGTGAATGTTATTATTGACTTTAATGTGTATTTTTGAGGAAGTCCCAAATCTAGATGATAATTTAGATTCATAACCACTTGAGGACATGGAGGAACTTATCACAAGGATGATATTTGAGAATGTAATCGGTGTATAAAAATATACTAGTTTTCAATTGCAACTAACAGCTCTAAAAATAATCATTTGAGAGGGAAAACCAAATTTTATCCAAGCTTCCTGATAATGTAATGGAAAAGGTTAATAAGTTGGACAATTCAATGGATGAGAAGAGAAGAGATGTCAATAAGTTGGACTAAATAATTGACACATTGAGGGATGAGATTATGGATGTTGAAAAATGTTTGTCAATCTAGAAGCTGCCCATACCTACATGAAAGCAATCTATGATGCAACAGGCAGAGATTGTGAGGGCCATGAAATTAAATCACGTAGTAATAGTTACCATATATGAGCACCAATTATATATTTTGAAGGTAGATTACAATATCTTGTTTTTGAAATTTCATGGGATGTCCCCCAATAGCCCTATTATTCCATAGAGAAATAGTGATAATTAGTTGTGTGTAATGACTTACATGATCATTATTTCATGTATGTGTATGAATTTATATTAAATAAATTTAAAATCATAAATTTTCAAATTTTAATCTACAAAATCAATGTTTATTTTCCAGAAGTTGATTATTTAGATTTTATTCTACAAAATGACATGTCTTGTGAAGTGTTTAGATGAGGGAAACTTGTGATTTCCTAAATGTGCTACTAAATTATAATGAGATGGTTAAAATGTTTACCACACAACATTAAAATTTGGAATTTATTTCTTGTTAAATAAACTAAATTTAGCATTCCCAAGTATTCATCATGTAAAATAAACCCACATTCACCGCCATGAATTTAATTTAGGGAAGTTTAGCCTTGTAAGGCTACATCTATTCTCATATTTTCACAAAATTTAGGTCTTATTAAGATAATTATGTCCTTATATATGTTTTATATTAATATTTCACTAATCTCAACTTCATTTAAAATGTTTGTCTCAATAGAAAATAACATTCACATACATACTAATATTACACTTGATCATGTAGCCTTTTATAAAAAAACCATTAGTAGTTCACTTACCTCTGACTACTATTTTATGTTTAAACACATAATTGAATGTGTAAACACTTCTTGAGCTTCATAGTGTTAATATCCATGAAAAAATTAATCCATTTTAACATCAACTTGATTATTGCAGATCACACAAAATTACATCATATCACACCTATTGAGTCTATTTTACCCTTCTTAATTGAAGTTATATTCCTCAAATAGAGAATTTATTTTTTGAATAAGGTTATTCACCTTTCCTTAGACATAGTGTAACTCAAAAAACTAAACCATGCATTCTATGTAAATGTTTCTTTATTTTCTTTAGAAAAAAGTTGTAAAACTTGAAATAAGGGTGAAGTTACTAAAACCTAGATTTAATTTACACTCCATGATCTAGATGGTTGTAGATACTCCTCTTTATCTTAGAAGGAATGAATTTTAGATAAGAAAGAACTAAATAAATGGTTGAATAGTTGGATAGTAGGGTGGATTGCCTAATAAGATAGATCCAAGAATCACGAGCTTCCTTGGAGGCTATCAATCCACACTTTTAAATAATTAATTTATGAAAGGAAAAGATAAATTATTTTCATAATAGAATATACTAAAATCAAATACAAGAAGTGATTGAAAATTCATGAATTTGACTAATTATATAAATAAATGATTAGATATTAATGTTAAATAAATCAGACATGATTTGGAAACTAGTGTGATGTTCTGTGATCAAGAAAAAAGTTAAAAAGTAGGATTTGGTTAGGGTCTAATAGGTTAAAGAAGCTTGTTGTTAAAAATTAACACACAGTGACCATTGGTGGTTGGGTAATACCATTTATGGTTAGTTGACCATTGGCAATCAGTTGAACATTGATGGTTAGGGGCAAGCCATCAATAATTAAGTGACCATTGATGGTTACCGTTAGACTTAGCTTGGGTAAAAAAGAATTTTGGTTGGGAAGGTTGGGAGAGAAATAAAGGAAATAATCACTAAAAATAGATACTTAGCTTTGTTTTTGGTATAAAGAATGTTAAGATGAGTGGTTAAAAACTTGTTGCAAATTTTAAAGTAATTATAATAGAGTGATGATGCCTTGGTTGTTGATTGATGAGAAGTAACACTTTTGATCTTTGTCTCAGTTACTGGAAGTTAGAAGAATACCTACACAAGAAGATCTGATGCATAGGACTTTGATTATAATTGATATATCTTGATCATCCCCCTTTTCACTTCTTCCTCTTCTCTTTATATAAGAAAAGAGAGTGGTGAAACAAGAGGTTAAATAATAGGGTCAATAAACTATCTAATTTTAGCTTTAACATGCATTGATTATGCACATAGATCAAATAGATAAAAATTAAAAAGAAAGTTGTAGTTGAGTGGTAGTTAACCTTTGAGGTGATTAAAGGTTAACCATTAGTTGTTGAGGATAACCATCAATGGTTAGGGGTCGACTATCAGTAGTTGAAAAGCCAAAGGTAAAATGATTAGGGTTAGTCATTTTGATTAGGTTTGGTGGTTAAAAGGTTATGAAGTGGTCCCAAGGGGGTTTAGGGGTGATCCACGGGTCAAGCAACATCTAGAAACATAATACATGGATTTATAGTGTCTACATTTTGCTCCTTTTTATTATGTAGTTCGTATAAGCAAGCTGCAACACAAAAATAGATGGTGGGCTGAAGCTTTGGTTGCCCTGAGTATGGGAGGAGGTATTCCCCCTCAAACTAGGAATTAATGAGTTGAAATAAAATTAGGTGTGTGTTTTATAAGTGGGTAGGTTGATGATAGGTTTGGGGATTAATGTGTGAACATGCACATAAAATGCAACTAAGTGTGATATCAAAGATCATGCATAGACTAGATTGATATAGTTGAGTTATTTGGGTAAAAATAAGGTTAACATTATAAGGTCAAGCAACTAATAGACCAAGTGATTGCATCTAGTCATGGTAGTTATGGTTATACTCATAAACATAAGTGTTTTAGGAAAGGGCAGTATATCTGTAGGTATCCAAGGTAGGAAGTGATCTTAGGATTATAGAAATGGGTTAGTGTGTAAAAGGAGTGATAGTTTAAATTGTCCACTATGGTAGTGTAGTCATAGAGGTCAAAATGACCAAGGAAAAGTCATCATAAAACATGTAAAACCAGGGCCAAAATGACCAATGGTAAGGTTAATTTGTTGGTTAGTGAGTTGGTGGAGTAGGTAATCTCCATTGGGATGTAGTTGGTAGTGTTAATTTTTTGAAAAGATGTGGGTAGGATTACAAAATCCCTAAAGGGTTTGACCATCGATGGTTAGGGTTGACCATTGGTAGTCATTAAGTGACCGTCAGTGGTCATATGTTAACCCCAAAAGGGAGATGGTAAAATGTCCATTGAGGATTTTAGTTGCTCATTTGAAAATATTTGACACATGGTGCTTATCTTGTCTAGTGTGAAAAATGAATTATGATGGTTTAGAGAGACTGAGTGATCACTATGAGGTGTTTATTTGGTTGTTTTAAATAATATTTGAGTTGGATCTTTGACTAGTGAGGATGTAGAGAGATCAAGGTAGAGCACGAGGCCAAGTGGTGGTGTTTTTAAGGGTGCCTCCATAACGATGGTCATGGAATGAGGCAAGGTTTTTAATTAAATTTGTTTATTAATTGATTTGGAAGTTGTTATTTGGTGAGTGTGAGTGTGGGTTAAATGGTCTGAAATTTAGAGATTTTGAAAATTAGATGGTGGGTAGGTAGAATGGTGTGATAAATGGATAGATAGGATGGGTGTAGTTTAAATTTTTTAGTTTTTGGTGTTGTTTGGAGGTAGTTTTACCAATCCCTAAGGCTCGAGGATCATTGACCATTATTACATAGTGATCATTGATGGTCACTATCGACTGGTGACAATCAATTAATGACCACCAAATGGTCATGGTGTAGACCATTGGTGGTTGACCACCTGATCATCAACAATTGATGGTTGATTGGTGATGGTTCTAAAAAAAACCATCACTGATTAACCCTTGACCATCAGTAGTTGTGAAAATGTTTAGAAATGGGGTAAGGTTGTGGTAAAAGGTTTAATAACTGGGTATGAGTTTAGATTTTATGTTAAGGGTAGGATTGTTATATGGGGTGAAGTTGGGGTAGAAGGTTTAATAATGGGGTATGAGTTAAGAGTTTAGGTTAAGGGTAGGAGTGTTATATGCAGTGAAGTTGGGGTAAAATGTTTAATTTGGTGTAGGCTAGATTTGGTTTAAGATGAGTCTCTCATTTATATTAGATTAGGTGAATATAAGAGGGAGAGGTAAGAGGTAGGGGTAATAGGTAGAATTCTTAGGTGATGTTTGATGAACTAATTAAACTAATGTAGCAGTATATCCCTATAGGCAAGGGAGTAGTTATAGATGCATGATCGAGTTCCCCAGATCCTCGATGAGGTGCATTGAGGGATGATTGATGCAGATTGGGATCATATGACCAAGGTGGGCCTAAGAGGCATGAAGTAATACTAACACATGCCATGGAATGTAACTATGTTAGTGGTACTCATCAAGAAATGGGACCCTACCACTAATACATTCTTACTGTTGATAGGAGAGATCACCATTCTACCTGAGGAAATCCAAGACATAATATGGCTATTGATACGAGGTGAGATAATAGACCACATTAGTAGTGATTAATGGGATGAGTAGATATATAACTTATATGTAGAGGACCTCATGCTTATGAGATGACATTTTGGAGGTTTTCACTACACACTACTATACCACAAGGATAGGGATGTGAGACAGTTATTCATAATGATGATAATAGTTTTTAAATGTAACACACTACTAAATTTGAGTAGTGGGATATTTTCATCCTTATTATTGGGGGTTATTATGGAGATGTGGTTAGATCATAAAATGTTTACATGGGAACCTATATTATTAGTTCAAATCTATCAGGAGCTATGGGAATATTGTGCCCATAAAAGATATGGGATTATCATTGGTTTCATTTTACTTTGTTAGGCCTATGAACATATCAGGGTACTGAGACCATTTAAACTACCATAGCATGGTTTTGTGTAGATGGAAATTAAATTTATCTACATGAAGTGGAGAGGTGATTACTCTCTCATAGGACTAGGAGGAGGGACACAAGACCTAGATTGGTACCAAGCTAAGATAGAGGCACTAGTTGTGGGAGATGTGATTTGGTGCCCATATGTTAGATTCCCAACATGGGCAGGTTACACTAGACACACATTATCATTACATAGCTACTAGTGGATTTTTGGGAGGTGAGACCATGAGTTTGAGATTTCCCATTTAATAGAGTGAAGAGTCAGTTTAGACTCATCCAAGATATTTTAGGTAAGTTGTTGAGATAGAGGAGGGATGATGTAGAGTTCCCTTTGCCTGCACTAGAGCCAAAGGATGTATTTATTGACAAAGAGATACCAATTAGGGTTGATATTGATGATGAAGGTGTTACTGATGAGTACCTTACATCATTTTAGGCACATTATGATCCAACCATGTTTGGAGGTGATGATAGCTAGTAGGACATGGATGTGGAGAGATACCAATGAGGGTTGATATTGATGATGAAGGTGTTACTGATGAGTACCTTACATCATTTTAGGCACATTATGATGAAACCATGTTTGGAGTTGAAGATAGCTAGTAGGACATGGATGTGGATGCAGAGGTGGGGGTGGTGATTAGATATATGAGGATGTCCTGGATAGATATGCACTAATTTTTTATATTGACCAAGCATGGGAGAGACTAATCACAACATAGGCATCGTTAGCATCAGTGACCCAGGAGAGGGATACAATATAGGGTGAGGTAGCCACTCTCACTAGGGAGAGGGATCAAGCTAAAGCTCAACTATCCATGGTTACACAAGAGAGAGATACTCTTAGGTAGGTAGGAGGGTGAGTATGAGTACTTATAAGACCACTAGGATGAGTTTCTATAGGACTACCAGTGACTATATCCATGGAGAAATATGTAGTGATAGTATAGGGGCTAAGGTATTATGAGGCCTTAGTTTTTATACATCTTTTAGAGGAGCCTAGATGGGGTGAGCACAAAGCAAATATTACTGAAGGGGTCAATAGTTTGACACCAAGTTAGTGGGTTGCATCTGTAGGTGGACATGTAGGCTTAGGAGATGGGTAAGATATAGGAGGTAGTGTTGCTCTAGAATCTTATACTATTATGAACTATTATACTATATGATTTTGATGCCGACCTATGTGCTGATGTAGAGAGATGTATATACCCTATTGAGATACAAGTACATGATTTTATATATGATCATTATTTTTATTATGAGCTTGTGATATATAGATGTGATCATCGTTTATGGTTTGTGTTGATGGTTATGGATGTGATGTTATCTATGTCATGATGTGATGTTATGATGATTATGATGTTATGGTTTATGTGTTCTCACCTAGTTAGGAATGTGGCTATTCAATTTATGCTCATGGTGATGTTGTTTATGATATAATGATGATTATGATATGGTTATGGTTTGTTAGTGACTATGGTTATGATATATTCTCATGATGATGTTGATATTTGATAGATGTTATTTATATGGTGATGATCAACATGTTATGTTTTGTTGGACATGGCTATGATGTTTGTGATTATTGTCATGGTTATGGATGAATATGTTCATTTTTGTGGTTATGGTTATGATGTTATGATGTTTATATGATGATGTTCATACATTAAATTTATGATTCTACACTTCCTTATCTAAATTAGACATGTGGTGGATAACATATGTGAATGACTAATTTAGTTTTGATGTATGCTTAAATTGTGGTGGATATGATAGATTGTTAATTGATGTGGTTGATCACTAGATTATTTTTGATGTATGATATAGTTAAATCATTAAAATGTTCTAATGAAAAAAAACACTTAAACAAATAAGGTAAGAATGAAATCATTAAATAAAACACATGGTTAGTAGTTAAATGTTTTTAATGAATTACACTTGTTTAGATCAAGGTGAAGTAATATTTAAAACACAAAGGGTAAGTTGGATAATGAAACTAAATGTGAGGAAAGATAAGACAATAAAAATACAAACATATTGATGAATTTATCAACAAGTAGGTATGAGATAAAAAATAAGAAGGAATGATGCTTATTTGTTGACAAGGACTGAGGCAAACTTAATTTGGATCAGCTTATGAACATAAGCCCTTTGAAAGTTTTGCACTAGCATTTGTTAGTCAATTAAACAAGTTTCTTGACCACCTAGTGTCAAGTAAAAAAAAAATACCTTGCTTATATATGATATAAAGGGGAGGTGGATGATGATCGAACCTTCTTGTGAGACTAACATGACTCTTTTATAGGTTACCAAAGAGCCAGTATAAACAAGCCCATGTCATATAAGGTGTAGATTGATCAATGTGGTATGTCTAATTATGAAATCCAATTGTGGCTTCCAAAATTATTTTTTACTTTTTATGATTTTAATAATGGGTCTTTTGACCTAGAAGCTTATTGATGTAAGAAGCTTCCCACGAATTTTTATGCTTTGACAAATACTTTGCTCATCCATCCTTCAAGGGAGTGGTCCAAGTTTGTGAATATTGTTTAAGGCTTGTGATAGTTATCCTTCAAGGGAGAAATCTACCTTACATTGAATAATTTTGATTAGTTTTGGAAACTAACCTTGAAGGGAGTAGCCTATGAATTATTGGAATAACCCATCAAATATATGATGTTTTTGCTTGTGTTGTGAATTTTTGAATGATTTTGGTGTTGCTTTTAACATGGATTCTCTTTTATAGGCTCAGAAAGTTCACCTTCATGAAGGAAAAACTAGATAAAAAGAAGGTTGATGATGGGTAAAAGAGTTTTAAGTGAAAATGACCATGGGAATCCATCCTATAAAGGGATGGAAAGTACCATGAGAACCATATCATGGGTAGATCCATGGTACCCATGTTCAATATTAGGTAAAGGTTGTAATGGATAATCACAAGATTTAGCTTTAATCAGTTGTCCTTAAAATAAGGAGATGTAAGTGGGTGAAAACAAGGGATGAGCTTAAGTTAGACAAAAAGTGAGGTCAATCCTATTGAACAAAAGAAAGGACATAGATGCGAAGCATTAAGGGGCTCAGGTTCTAGTTTCCCTTTAGGAGAGGACAATAGGTAAGCTCTCGATTCGTACTTGTGCATTATGATATAAGGTCCAAGCTAATTGAAAGCAAATTCACTTGATTTTCTCCATATTAGTGACATATTAGTTTTCCTTTAGGAATAGGTCTCTAATATTGAATTCTTGTACTTTGAGGTGTTTTTTATAAGCATGTTTGATGCATTATTAATAGATATGAAGATGGTTAGGCATGAATAAATGACATTCATCAAGTAGCTCAAGTAGTGCTAAACATTCTTGATGATAATCACTCTCAAAAATGAGATCTTGTAGGGATATGTGAAGAGAGGGAATTTGGACATAGAGAAGCAAGATAACCTCTACTCCAAACACAAGAGAGAAATGGGTAGCACCCATAGGGGTTCAAATTCTAATACGATATGCCCATAAGGCAAATGGGATGTGTAAATTCCAATCCCAACCATATACAATATCCATTTTAGTTAGTATGTTGTTGAGAGTTTTGTTAGAAGCTTCAACCTATCCATTTGCTTATGAATGATAATGTGATGAGAAACTTAACTTTATATTGATTATGTCACAAAGACCTTGGACTTGTTTATTTTTAAAATATGTACCATTGTCAGTGATTATTTTATATAGAACATTGAAACAACAGATAATGTGATGGCTGACAAAGTTGATAATATTTTTGGCTTTGGTTGATATGAGAGGAATAGACTCTACCCATTTGGTGTAATATTATATTTTAGTGATGATATAGTTATGTCACTATGATGAATGGGGGTTAATTTCACTAATAATATCCAAACCCCATTGCAAGAAGGGCTAGAAATATTTTGATACTTGGAGACTATGGCTAGGTGTGTGATGTAAATTAGAATGTTGTTGACATTTATCACACTTCTTCACGTAATCAAAATAATATTGGTTAATATTAAGCTTTTAATATCCAAGGTGAAGGATGAGTTTAGTGACAACTAGGTCACTAAAGTATCCTCCATAATTCCTATCATGTGTTTCCCTGATAGCATGAGAGGCTTCATGAGTGTGTAAGAAATGGAAGAGGATACCATCAAAGCGACATTTATACATAATTCCACTAGTATTGTATAACATGAGGTGATTTGAATAAATTCTCTTTAAACATTCCTAGAAACATTGGAAGGGATGATGGCAAGGTTGAGATAGTCAAAGCTCTATTGATACCAAAGGTCGAGTTGGGTCACCTCCACATTAAAGATGGTAGGAGAGTCTGATCTGATATAATAAGGCTCATTAAGTTGATGGATAATGATAGATAACTTAGAGTTAGAGGGTAAAGATGGGATTTGGGAAGTGAGAGAAGCCATTGTGCCAATAAACTTGATCGTAGAGTGTGGAGTGGATTGGATAAGGTAATGTTTAAATGATGTTAAGAGTACATCATCTAGTTGTTTATACTATTTCAAAACATCATTCCTACATTGGTAAGATCCATTTATTTGATTGATTACAAGTTGGGAGTCACCAAAGATACTAATTGTTTTGACTCCTAAGGCTAAAGTGGTTTGGAGACCTATCACTAGGGATTCATACTCAACCATCTTATTGGTATATTCAAGATCTAGCTTGAATGATAAAGGAAGTGGTTCATAGTGAAGGGGGATAAGGATGATGCTATGTTCCCCACCACATTGACACTTTGATCTATCAAATAACATGGTTAATTGATAGGTGAAGTCTACTTGAGAGAGGGCCATGATGGACTCATATGGAATCTTGAGAAGAGGAGGTCAGTTGTTTGCTAATGGTACTTTATCCAATTAGTTGGAAATGAATTTCCATTTAATTGAATTCTAGTAAAGGAATTCAAGGTCAAACTCAACTAAAAGCATTATCCATTTAGCCATACACTGATTTTGGTATGGCTTGGAGTGCATATAATTGAGAGGGTCGGTGTTGGTGATGATAATGGTTTTATGGTTAAGAAGGTAATGATAGAGTTTTGTGGCCACAAATACCAAGGTAAGGAAAATATTTTTTGTATGGATGTACCAAGTTTCTTACTCTATAAGTATATTGATTGTGTATTAAATGGCTTGATCTTTATGTTGCTCATCTCGAGTTGACATTTCCCTTAAAGAGTGGTTGGTAGTAGAAATATAAAGGTAAAAAGATTGATCTTCCTTGGGAAGAATGAGGATGGGTAGAGATATAAGTTATTATTTAAGTGAATAAAAGGCCTAGTTTGTGTTCCACTTAAAAGATACATCCTTCTTCAGAAGGTGGTGGAAAGTTTCACATCAATCAAAGATCTGAAGATAAAGCAATGAATGGATTGGATCTTCCATTGAAAGTTTTGGAGTTTCTTGAGGTGCTTGGGAGGAGGCATGTTGAGGATTGCTCTGATTTTGGTGGGGTTGACTTAGATTACCTGAAGGGAGATAATAAATATAAGGAGATTCCCTATTAAGACCCTAAAGATACACTTCTTAGGATTAAGGCAAACATGGTAATGAATGAGGCATTCAAAGATAATCTTAAAAATGAACAAATGATATTTACAACATTTGGATTTCCCAAGAAGGTCATTGACATAATATTCTATGATTTTGTGAATAAGGTCATGGAAGATGTAGGTCATAGCATGCTAGTAGGTTACACTAGCATTTTTTAGACCAAAAGGCATGACCCTATAGCAAAAATTTGCATAGGGGGTGATAAAGGTAGTTTCATGTTGATCTAGAGAGGAAATTAAGATTTGATTATAACTTGAGAACCCATCTATAAGAGATAACATCTCATGACTAACTATAAGATTGACAAATTGGTCAATGCTTGGTAAAGGGAAGTCATTCTTTGGGAAATAAAGGTTAAGGTCATGAAATTAGATGCAAATGTGAAGTCCCCCTATGGCTTTGGTGACATGGATGACATCTGAGACCCATTAGGGATAATCAATGGGTTGAATGAAATTTATGGAGAGGAGGCATTAAACTTATTATTTGATGAGAAGGGCTATGAAAGGGTGCATCTAATGATTTTTTTTACCTAACTAAATTAGAATTGTGGTAGGTGACTATATTATGGATAATGATTGAGGAGTTGATTCCTAGCATGTCATTGTAAGACAAAGAAAATGCTATTTTGTGGTCTTGTAGGAAGGAGGGGAAATACTTAAGCTTCTCAGAATTTAGTGATTTGCTGATTTTGATAATGTGCAGGTATCCAAAGTACCTAAGTTGATATCCATGATGGATTCATTAAACATGGTTGAAGTCTCATAAGGAATCTACTTATGGATAGAAGGATCTTCTGTACCTAGATAAGCAAGAATGAAATTATCATTAGGACAATAAATGAAATTAATGGTAGGAGAGTCATCTTTGACCATCTCAAGATGAGTTAGAGGAATGGTTATGGTCTCCCCATCATTTTTATAAGCTAAGGGTCTAAGGCTGATCATGTTGATGAAAAAAAGCTAGGGGGGATGATGTTGAAATCCTTATATGTCGATGGTGGAGTGGATAGTGAGGATGGGATTTCCTTGTTAATGATGGTAATGGGAGGTGCGCTGGTTTTCATTTTAGGTGGCGTGAAACTAAGGCCATGTTTTTCATGATTTTTTTGTGTCTTGATTGAAATAAACTCATTGGTTTGTGTTCATATTAACCTAGACCAAATCCCTTCTAAGCACACTTATAGAGATATGTCTTGGCAAACTCTAGTTTATCCAGATACAAGAAACTAGAGGTAAATGGTTACGGTGAAAAATAAGTGGCAGAAGTGTCAAGGGGTTTATCAAGTCCCCCATATTTGAAATTAGTTTAACAAGTTGAGGGCCTAAAAGAAATAATGGATCCAATATTAGAGTCATAACTAGGTTGTTGGTCAAGATTCCCATACTCTTGGGGGGTAGGAAAAACATCTAGTGTCAAAAGGTGATACTCCCCCAATGAAAGATGCTAGAAGGTTTATTTTAAAGGGTTATTTATGAGGGTTTGGGTAAAAGGGATGGATGAACTGTGGATGCTTCAGTGGTAGAAGAAGATGGGAATTAATATTTTGTTGATGAAAGATTTTTGGATGGAAGAAGGAGAACATCATTAGGTCGATATGTCATGTTGCATGATGTAAAAGGACCTAGGTCAACTTGTATGGTAATAACTTGACCTTCATGTTTAAATTTGATACATCAGTGTAGAGTGGATGGCACATATCCTATATAATGAATCCCAAGTCATCCTAAAAAAACATTATACTAGAACTCACCTTTTACTATGTAGAAGAGATCAGGAAGCATGTAGGGTCCTGTATAAATGTGACGGATAACAATTCCTAAAGTTTTGGCCATGGTGTCATTGAATGATTAGAGCACTATTGAGGTTTTTGACATAATTTTCCTTATTAATTTGAGTTATTCATAAGCATGAGAGGAGATAATATTGATGTTATCTCCCCCATAAATCATAACCATTTTGATGTGGGTTTGGTTGATGTACATAGTAATGAAAAGGGGAGGATTCAGATCATCCAAATGAATGTAGGATATTTTTGAATCCTTAAAGATAACAAGGTCAAAAAGCTAAAGAGATCTGACAAAAGGTTGGTAGAGGTTGTGTGTCTTTCAATTGAACCTCTATGGATTTCAAAGCCTCTATCATCATTTGGTAGTGATAAGGAAAGGTAATGAGTAGTTCATATAGACTCATCTTCATTGGTGTTTGGTGAATCTATTTTAGAACTACTCATTCAATTGATTTAGAAGGGTTGAATTGAGAGGTACCCAAAATGGACACTTTAGGTTTGGTTGAAGATAAAGGTTCTTGGTTTTGTTTGGTGATTGGGTGGTGGAAGATGGATATGTCCATAGAATGGACACCTTTGCCTTTTCCTTATCCTTTTGTTCAGCCTGTGATCATGTGACCACATGGATGGTATGGATTTCGCAAAGAGTTGGGCTACAGGAATTTTTTTGGCTCCTCTTCACTCTGAGGTGAGAGTGGGGGAGTAGGTAAGTGTTGGTTAATGTTTTTTAGATCTTAGATCATTTATAGGCTCATAAGAGGCTCATTTGGCAATAATTAATCCTCATGATACAACTAATGGATTAATACTTTTAGAGCCTTATATTTCTATGTATCATGCCCAGGTGTTCTATGGTATGACAATACTAATTTATCATTATACTAGGATGGTTTAGGAATTTTTGGGTCAAATGGTTTGATAGGTGGCAAAGTTAAACAAGATGATTGAAAAAATATTTGGAAGATGCTTTAGTAGGACTCAAGTAAAGGTGTTAAGGGTATGGAGGTCTTAGGTTTGGTAGTTAAGGTAGAATCCCTTTTAGGAGTAGGCTTGATGGTAGGAGATCTAGGTGAAGGAGCATTATTGGTGGATGGTTTTGGTATATATTATTTGGGGGTGGATGTCTTAGAGGTAAAAGGTATTGGGATAGATACCTAAGAAGTAAGAAATTTGGTTATAGAAGGTTTGGTGAAAATAAGTCAAGATGAAAGTAGGAGTGATGGTGTAATCAAAAGTGGCTATTGGATTTGGGTTTTGTCTAGGATGGTTAGTTTTATTACTAAGGTAGAAGGGTGAGGTCCCAAAATATAAGGTAAAGTGGAGAGGGGAAGTAGGGTTTTGATTTGTGGGATCTTGGGTGGTTTACCCTCTTTTTTGGTTTTGCTTAGGGTTTTTTTGGTGGGATTAGTGGGATTAAATCCAAATTTACTAAGGGGTGAGTAAGGCTATGAGGAGGGATCATGCCTAGGTTTTTGATGGGTGTAGTTGTGATGGAAAAAACTACTTGGGTTATTTTGGGTGGAGTTGGTTTGGTCAGTTTTACTATAGCTAGAAGGGTAGAGGTTTTTAAAGGTTTGATTAGAGTGATGGTGGGTTAAATAGTGGAGACAAAAGGTTGGGTTGATAATGTCATGGTTGAGGGATCTTACTTGGTTGGGTAAGGAAGCCCGAGATAGTGCCAAAATGTGGCATGATAGTGTGAGGTTGGGACAAGTACTCCATGTTTTGAACCAATATATAAAAATTCTTATGGATGGGTTTGATGCCTTCAGTATTGGTCTTAAAGAATAAACCCATAGGTGGAGAGAGAGAGGAGTGGTTACCTCATCTTTTTCCTCAATCAAAGGGTCGAATGTTTGGGAAGATGAGTCTTCTATAGGAGAGGTAGGTAGAGGGATCTCTTCCTTAAGAATGCTTTCCAAAGGAAGAGTGGATTTTTGTATGATGAAAGAGAAGGATACAATGGTGATGGTTACTTCTTTGTTGATGTCTTCCAAAGGAGTGATTGCTATCTCTAATACCTCAATAAGTGGAAAAAGGGGAGTGGTTGTTTCCTTGGTGTCACTTTCTTAAGGAATGGAAAGTAACTCCACTACCTCAATAATTAGAGGGGAAGGAAAGGTAGCTTGGGGAAATGGTTTCCTCAATAATGAGTTTACTAAGAACCATGTTAAGGGTATGGAGCTCATGTTTTTGAGAGGATTCTTCTCTATTGTATTCATTATTTGTGGAAGGGGAATGGTTGTCTAAATAGGTCAAGTGATTGATTTGGGAGTGCATTAGGGTTATCCAATATAAGTTCCCACTTGTTAACCAGATTTTGGAGAATGATTTTGAAAGTATTACACCTACTAACATCATGTCCAATGACATGGTGGAAGGCACACAATGCATTCTCCTTATACCAACTAGGTATAGGATGAGAGGAATTAAATTGTTGTGGAGGTTTTATCAGAGGAAGTTATATGATATTCACTTTCAAAAACTTCTCCAAGACTAAAGCATATGCCTCCCATGGTAGAGTAAATTGTTTTTTATTGCTGTAGTTTAGGTTTTTGGTGTTCTAATTGGAGGAACTAGAAGAGTTGAGTTGGTTAACAACTAGTGGAGGAGTAGTTTTAAGGACAACAACATTTGTGGTTCCCTTGTTTTTGGTATTAGTGTTGGTTTGATTGTTAGGTTTGGAGGAGGGAGCCTATTTTGATTTAAAGGTGGAATTATTGTTTCTCAATTTCAACATCCCCTCATCACTGGATCTATTTTATAACTTCTATGCCATGCTGAAAGTGTCATCAAAGGTCCTGAAGCTCTAAACCTATAAAGTAGAGGAAATGTGTTTAGGACATGCCCAAGTGAAAATCTCAACCAACTTGGGTTGGGGTAGAGAGAAAGAGATTTGGTTTATCAAACTTCTTAATAGTCTATAAAGTTAATAATAAAATTTTCATTAAATTACTAAATGGAGTAGAGATTAGTGATGGAAACCTTCTTAGAGATAGTTATTTGGGTGATAGTTGGTTGGTTAGGTTGGTTTTTGATGGTAGGATTAGTGTGATTATTGGTAGAATAATATGCTTGGGCAATTATAGGTTAGGTAGAAATTGTGGCAATAGAGGTACTGCCCATAAGGTGTGACAACATACCATAGGGTAGGTTAACAAGTAGAACCAAAGTAGGGATATGGTAGGCTATGGTATTAAGGTAATGTTGGAGGGATATGGGGTTGTTATATAGAAAGGTGGTGAAATTCATATCACCTTGGGAAATAATTTGAGGGATACTAAGATTTCCATAAGGATGGGGTAAACTCTCTGCATCTAAGATGTACTCCATGGATGAAGGAGAAGAGGAAGATGGATGATTAGGAGGTGCATACTGATTTACTTGGTTTTTTAGTTGTTGCCTAGTTAAAACCATGTAAATAAGGGGAAATGGAAGATAAAAGTAATCTCAGAACTCAAAAGAGAACCAATCAAAAATAAAAAGATCTTAAGGAAATCAATGCATACACTAATGTACATTAAAATCCTAGGATACTTTATTATCTCTATTTAGACTTATGCCTCAATTTTAAAGAAGTTATGAAGACCAAATTGGGTTTTTAGTGTAGGTACTAGAAGAAGATATCTAAGGATGGTTTTAGGTAGTTAAAGGCTCTCAAGATCTATACTATAAATTGGTATATGGCTTGATTTAGGGCCTACCCCCTCACTTCACACACAACAATGATAAGGGTATTGGGTGCTTAGATAAAATATACCAATTTGATAGAGATTATACTCAACTAGCATACTAATTTGGCTCTCCCCTTGGTGATGAAATCCAAGTAGGATAGCCGAGGAAAGGTGAACTCTAGGTGATGAAATCTAGTCAAGCTTTATGTCAATGTTTTGATGCTCGATTATGTGTAAGTGGTTTGGTCTCATGTTTGTGACAAGAGTGAATCTATGATAAATTAACTTGATTAATTAATATATGTGAGCAATAATAAGTAAACAAATAATATATGAAGTCAATTTTAAGCCCAAAATTAAATTTTGATTTCATTGTATGAGCAAAGAACAAGAAAAAGAAACACCTAGATTGAACTATAAACCCAATAAAAGACATAAGGGTCCCATCGGGTGTGCCAAAATGTTTCACGTAAATTTTACTTTATTTTATTTAGAGCAAAGTTATAAAATTTGAAATAAGGGTGAGGTTATTAAAACCTAGATTTGGTTTGCACTCTGTGATCCAGATGGTTGTAGATACTCCTCTTTATCTTAGGAGGAATGACTTATAGATAAGAAAGAACTAAATGGTTTATTAGTTGAATATTAGGGTGGATTGCCTAAAAATCTAGATCTAAGAAGCATAAGCTTCCTAGGAGGCTGTCAATCCACACTTTTAAAAAATTAATTTCTAAAAGAAAAAGATAAATTATTTGAATAAATAAAATAAGATACTAAAATCAAATACAAGAAGTACTTGAAAAGAGATGAATTTGACTAATTATAGAAATAAATGATTATATATTAATGATAAATAAATTAGACATGGTTAAAAAAATAGGGTGATGTTTTATGATCAGGTATAAAGTTAGAAAGTGGGATTTGGTTAGGGTCTAATAAGTCAAATAAGATTATTTTTGGAAATTGATACATAGTAATTGACGGTGGTTGGGTAAGACTGTTAGTGGTTAAGTGACCATTAGTGGGTAGTTGACCATTGATGGTTAGGGGAAAACCATCGATAGTTATGTGATTATCGATGGTTATTATCAAATTTGGGTTGGGTAAAAAATAATTTTTGTTGGGAAGCTTGGGAGAGAAATAAAGGAACTAATCACTAAAAATAGATACTTATCTTTGTTGTTGGTCTAAATAACATTAACGTGAGTGGATGAAAACTTCTTGTAGATTCTAAAGTAATTATGATAGAATGACGATGCCTTGGCTATTGATTGATGAGAAGCATCACTTTTGATCTCTATCTTGGTCATTGGAAGCTTGAGAAATACCTTCATAAGAAGCTCTGCTATACAAGACTATGATGATGATTGATATCTCCTAATCATCCCTCTTTTCACCTCCTTCTCTTATTTTTATATAGGAAAAGGGAGTGGTAAAATAAAAGGTAAAATAATAGGTTCAACAAGCTATCTAATTTTATCTCTAATCTGCATTGATTATACACATGGATCAAATAACTAAAAATAAAAATACAATTTGTAGTTGAGCGGTAGTTAACCCTTGAGGCGGTTAAAGGTTAACCATCAACAGTTGAGGATAACCATCCGTGGTTAGGGGTTGACTATCAGTGATCAAGAGGACAAAGATAAAATGATCAGGGTTAGTCATTTTGATTAGGTTTGGTGGTTAATAGGTTATGAAGTAGTCCTGAGGGGATCTAAGGGTGATCCAAGGGTCAACACAACATCCAAAACCATAGTGCATGGATTTATAGTGTCTACACCATGTCCCATTCAACTTTATCTCTTATGGATAAACATACAATGGATTTATGTAGTTGAAATCCTACTTCTAATCCTAATCTTATTTGCTAGTGTGAGTATGATTCATAATTCAAGACTTTGGGAATCAACACATAATTTTCATACATTCATTTTATAATAATTCATTTCAAGAACATGATCACAACCCTTTATTGGCCTGATATTTTAGGGAATGTATAAAACTAGCAATAAAACCATGTTTTAAGGCCTTGTAGAAGATTTATATGAACATAGTCAATAATGAAAATTAAGTTTCAAGGCCTTATTATAGTTTTGTGTACTTGAGACAGGTGTTATACACCTTCACATAAATTCTTCACATGTAATTTTATTGTATGAACAATTATCCAAACCATCACAAACAACTTTTGTTGTTATATTGAGAATCCTTATTCTTACTATCTTAAATGTTGAGTGTATACTTCATAATCATTTCCATTATATGGATTTTTGTAAGAATTATATGAAGTGGAATGTAAATTCCATACCTTTCTCTCTTACTCTGAGAACCAACTCTAGTACAAGAATAATGACAACCTTTATAAAAAATAGTATCTCTTTCAACTACAACAATCCTTCTTGGGCTATCAAAGACACATAATTTCATTACCAGATTTATTGCATGAATCTAAACCATTATGAAATAAATGATGGTTTTACAAGCACATAGGCATTCATTCACATAACATACTCATTCGAATATAAAGTAAGAGACAAACCAAAATTTTATTTGTTTATCCATGGACTAAACATTATCAAACATAGTTGTTTAAAATACTAAAAATTTTCAATCATGTTGTATGTATATAATTACAAAACTAAATTTCCTTGAACCAAAAATAAAGGGATTGGAGAACCAAGATGTCAAAAAAAGAGCCTCCCATGCCATGTTCAACAACTATTCACTTTCTTAAGTGACATTGTCATCCAATGGATTGTATTAGCCATAAATGTCATCATCTTGTACAGGTGTGAAGAAGTACATAGGTTCCATTCTCAATATCCTTTGGCCTAGTCCAAAGAGAGGAAAATCAATTTCATGGGATATTATGTTCCTATTACACAACTTTGTGAATGGATGGGTTGGGAAAAGTCTCAATTCATCACAATGGTTATTTTAAATGTTGTACAGTTTAAAATCTACTTGAAATGGGAGATTCATTCCCATGAACACAATATATACTTCATCTAAATGTACATACACATCTGGATCATTTAAAACCTTCATCGGTAAGAAATTTTCTAGGAAGGGCCTTATGTATGTCAGGATAGCTCTAAAAATATTCCAAAGATTGGGAAAAACAACATCACATTTTGGCCATTCAAATGACCACTGTATGAAAAAATAATCTTTTATCTTTATTATGTTAGGTACTCATAACTTGAAAATGGAATGTGGTACCTAGGATATCCCATTCTATAATGTAGAATAAAATTATACCCTCACAAACCATCAGGTTAGACAAAATTTGTAATGTATCCTAGCCCCCTCCAATTTAGGGTGGTGGCTACCACACATGAATCCTAGCTCATTGTATCATGTGAGAAACATAGTTCCTCTGAGATAGACATTTTTTCCAAATGTGTTTGTATATTTCTTATCTAATTTACATAACTCTAAACATATTTATGTTTCAATATCATGATAAACCTATAATATGGATGACACCTACCATGCAATTAAAAATGTTTTAGTGAAAACTTCCAAAAAATATTGGCTACTATTATCAATAGTTTTTTAATGAGGATAAATAATGAAAGAAGACCTTAAACTCATGTGTCATGTATAAAATTATAATAAATTTACAATCCCTAATCAATCTTATTTAATGCATTCCTCTACTTCTTTCATTATTCATCATCCACATGAGGATTACTTCATAGATTCTCATAATATAAGAAACAATATACCTAAGATGTTCATGGTAAATCAAGTACACTCTATTTAAAATCATGCCCAAAATTTTATTCCAAGTATCAAAACATGATTTTATTCGCTATCTTAACATGATTGTATATACTTGAAGGTCTCAACATAGACATGTTTTTAAAGTGTTTGTAAAGGATAATCCTTGAGTAAAATTTTGAAGGTATTGTAAAAACCAAATTAGTATTTTTTTCCTACTATTTCCTTACACTAAAATTTAATTCCACATAGTAAATCACCTTCAGTATCACTTTCTAATGGACACTATCATTTCATTATCTATTTGTATTGACCTAGTATAGCTACAAAATTATATTTAGGTAGTATGTTTTTGTATGGGGGAATATAGTGATGCAAGTGCATCATTGAAAAATGTGTATTGATTTATTTTGGACTTTGGTAGGATTTAGTGGTCTTTACGAGTCAATAAGAGGTCATACTTGAGATTCAAACATATTTTCTTAGTCATTTAGTAGTGCTTTTGGGGATTCCCACCAAAAAGCAAATTTGTATTTTAAATTAGTTATTTAAGAGTTTGAGTTCTTTAAGAAAATTGTATGGGTGATATATGGGTGATATATCATATATATAAAGATTCACTAGAGTGTAAGGTAAGTGTGAAAATATTCCTACATTATTAATTCTCATATGAGTGTGTTTTACATCAGTCAATAAGCTCCAATTATAGTAAAAAGACTAAGCAAGACATGTTGTTGAGATCTTTTATGACTGTTAAGAGATGTTTGGAAGATTTATTTGGTGTTTCAAAGATTATAATCTATGAAATATCCAAATAACATTTAAAACACTAGTATTTGAGACACATAAAACCATAAAATGAGTAAAAACCCACCAAATTAGAGTTGTTCTAGTTAGAGATAGGTAACAGGGTTGTACTCCTTCAAGAGAAAAAAGTAAATGAATAAAGCAAATTTTTAGTGGATTTATAATGTGAAATAGTTATATATTATGTATGGTTGTGTGTTTTAATAATAATTTATTCTCATATGATGTCATTTTTCTATTCGGTCTCTTAAACCCTCTCAAAACCCTTGTTTTACATACATAGTCCACTTGATAGACGTATTTTCATTGACACTAAGGATTGTTTATGAAAGTATGATAATTGGAGAAGATAGAGGGAATTTTAAATGAGATTTAACATCTAGTTTAAGGATTTAAAAATAATCCAAGGTATAAATATTGAATTTTGAAGGCACTCGAGCCTTACATAACTAGTAAACCCCCGATTAAGGGTTTCATTAAGAAAAGAGGTATAAAACATGTTTTATTTAATGGAAATTGCTAAACATTGGTGATTAGGTGTAATTTATCATACTATAATATATTTTTTAGGTTTCATGATTTTTTTAACTATAAATATTGATATACATGCGACTTTTTTTTGGACCTAATTGAAGCCTAAAATAGGGCCATTCAACTAGGTTTTCTTCATTTTATTGGAGTTTCAAAGCAAGTGAAACATGTGGAAGAGATATTAGGATATTTAAAGTATAATTTAGTATTAAAAATTTATTAAAGACATTTTTAAAGTTAGTCTTATGTCATTTGTATTGAACACATGCTACTAAGCATACTTGAAGGTCTAAAACTCAGAATTTTGGGTTTCTTGACAATTTTTGAATTGTATGTTGTGAGAAGTTCATATATAAGAAAACTTGTTACTATAATAAGAATAAATTAATATAACCCAACTATTCAAGAAAATTGCCTTCATCATATTATAAATTTTGAGTCACTAGACCTAGATTTGGCCTATAAGGTCTACATAAAAGATTGTTTACTGATTGTATAAAAAAATAGGAAGACCTATAAAGTATACACTAGTGCATCATATAGATATGTGTTTTATACACACTATAGGCCTAGATATATACATTTATTCTTATTAATGGTAATGCATGATTTTTGGATATAATATATACTATTAAAATGTATATTTCTTTAAATTAATAATGAATGATTTTAAGATATAATATATACTATTGAAATGTATATTTATTTAAATTAGCTCTATTTTGTAAGCTTTACATTTTTTATTATGCATGTAGACTAGAATAGTTCTGATTTGTTCTATTTAAAGGAATGTTCATAGTGGCAATTAAGTTGGATATGTGATCAAATGATGCTTTTGTTTATTTCATAAAAAAAATTGGCTGGAAACAAATTTTATGAAAAAATTTAAAGCCTCTTGAAAAATATAACCTTAATTTATTTTCTTCATATTCATATAAATGTAGCTGGTCCCAAAATTAGATTTTTTTACATATAAGATATTTGTCTAGTTTTGAAGGTTCATATAAAAGTTCTTGTAATTAAGATACTAAAGGCTCCAACTTTTAACCAAAGGTTGGAATTGGACCATGAAAGAATTAAATTTGATACACTATTTTTAAATTTAAATATCTTTGACAAAATAATTTTAGAGATAGTACATTTATGCAATATGTTACTACTTGTCTATAGTATAAGTGAGATATTCAACTTGAAAATATGCTATTTATTTTTACTTGATTGAAGGTAATAAAATATTGATCAGATAAGTGGTTTTCTATATGCATATAATTTATAATTAGTGGTATTTTTTATGATTGAGTTATAATTTAGGATTACATGATGCATCCTTATACCATCCTTAGATTTACTCTTTCTAGCAAGATCTATTATAAATTTTATTTGCAAACCTATCACAAAGGACATAGTTTCATGTCACTATTGTGAGAAAATGAAGAAATGCCAAAAGTGAAATAATTTTGAAAAGAATGTTACAGAGAGGCTTTCTATTTTTGTTGGAAGTGGTGCTTGAAATAACACTATGGTCATCATTTCATGACAAAAAATAATTATCTACTGATATTTTTACTATGTAACTTCTAACGATACTTTTATATATTATAAATTATTTATACGTAAAAATTATATGATTGTTGCAAAGTTATAAATTTTTAGATATCTTGTAGAGTACTAAATAATAGACAAATAAAATTGATGATGTATGAAAAAATACAATTACATAACAAGATATAACAATAGTATATTGTCATTGAATGTACATGCATTTACTTATGTTGCACTATAACCAAAACCTAAAAAGGGATGAAATCAAGAATCTATTATGTCCACCCTTGTCTCACTTCACTGCCCTATTAAGATCATCATCCGAGACATGTCATTTGAGATTGTTATAGGGGGGTTTAAAAAAACAATTTTCTCCTATGATATGTTATATTTTCTATGAAGTTTCTCTATTTATGAGAGGAAGTTCCATGCCCATCATGTACTTATTAGAATTTATGAGCCATAGGGTATTTTTATTTGATATCAACCTAATCTACACCTTATTGTAAACATCTATCAATTTTTTGTTTTCAAAATGACATAGTCTCAAAAGTTCTATCTACTACACAAAATTTCAAAAATATGTATTTTTCTCTATATATTGAGGCATAAAAAACATAAACTTTGGTAGTGGATGAGATTTACTCATAAAATTAAAAGTAAATAGTTAGAAATGTAGAAAAATATAAAAACAAATGAGTGCAAGTAGTTACATGTCTTACACTATTAGACTCCCTCAGTTTGTTTTTAGTATCATCTATAAGATTTAATATGACACCTACTAGAGGATTTGATCCTTCAATATACATACCTAATATACCTTCAATTTTTAGGTTCAAACCTTTGACATCCATTGCTTCTTCTCCTTCATTTTTAATTATAACTGTATTTTCTATGACCTAGGCAATCAAAATGTATTACACAAATGATAGTCATCTCAAACTTGTTAATGTAGAAATTAGATGGGGGAAGAAAATATACATCATACTAGACATCAATGTTGTTGATGCTCTTGTTAACACCATGCCCTAAATCTTTTAAAACTACCTAAATTGTCATCTTTATCATCAAGTCCACCTTGATCACATGCTTGCAAGTGTAGTTGTGGAGTGAAAATGAGGAATTGCACATCGACATGGATGGCCTTAAAATAAAGACATGATAATACATCTTATATTTTGTAATTTACACCCATACCATATGAGATTTAATATTATGGAAGATTACATGATAATATGGGATATACAAAGCCTATACTCATGAAATATTTTAAAGTCTCTCTATGATGAAGTTCTTGTGGAAACTAGTGTCCTTGCATACCTGTAGACACCAATAATATATGTAAATAACTATTGTTAGTTTGTGAACTAACCAATCAATCCTATGATGTGCAATGGTATTTATTTTTATTAAAAAAACATGTTTAAAGTGGTAATGGTAAGATTTTATGGCTGATTTTAATTATTGCCCAGCATTCAAAGGTTCATGGCAACATCGTGACCCAATTCCAACCTTGTCTATCCAACGTTATTTAGATTATTCAAAAAAAGTGTCTTAAGAGGTGTGGTACATTTCTAAAAACATTATAGACTCTATTTTTGCCATGTCATCATTGGCATAACAATGCATTATGTACTCCAACTCATCAAAAATCACACATCTTACATCACCATATTTCACCCTTTGCTATCAAATTCATTAACCATGTATGACGTATTTGCCAATTGCATAAGTATACCTCAAAATTGAATGTCTC
Source organism: Torreya grandis (assembly GCA_037957365.1). Classification (NCBI taxonomy): domain Eukaryota; kingdom Viridiplantae; phylum Streptophyta; class Pinopsida; order Cupressales; family Taxaceae; genus Torreya; species Torreya grandis. The sequence continues at coordinate 345,843 of JARHVA010007631.1, read as the reverse complement.
ACTAAATAACATGATATTTTTTTAAGATTTATTGGTATAAGGTTGGATTGGTATCTATGAACTCCATGATGAATGTAGGAATAATGAAGATGCAAATAATATCTTTTATCTCTACATCGACATCATCCACCATTAATCCATTGATTGTCCATTCAATGTCTTTAAAATTCACTCTTTGTATATTAATTTGTATCCATTGGCTTATGTCAAAATTATGGTACTGTGACATAATGACCCATGAAATGGAAACACCTTCATGTTTGGAATCAAACACCAAAAATGTGTATAATTATAAATGTACAAAAAATGAAAAACTCAAATGAGATTGGATTCTAAAAATTATGTATATTATCAACTACTATTACAAACATTAGAAACATACCTTCATTTAATTCATCCCAAAAATTGAATCCATAACCAATAATCTATGATTCCAAAATATCAACAACCATTACATCTATTATGGGAGTTGGATTCCCATGACAAAGGGGATTTACCCCTCCCCATAAATATCTCCCTTATTGTATCTTTGATAAAATAACCACTTGTGAAGATTTGCCAGTGTCTACTCCTAAACACTTTTGAATCATCTAGATTTTACACATATTTTTCCTCCTTGATCAATCATTATATATTGTATATATCATCCCTACTTAGGAAATCATCTCACTATGTTTCACTATTAAAAATACAAGTTTTTCATACACCATCCCCCAGTGTTTAAGGTGGATAAGATTAGAAGACATTACCAATAATATTAGCCTATGAACCCATTCATTAAGTTTTAAGCTAATGTAAAGAAGAAATATACATTTCTTACCCTTAAAATATTCATATTGTTGGCCATGGTAATAGTTGTGTTCATTGTCTATATGTTTTACATGATTATATGTGAGCAGTAGATGATCAGGTCTAACGACCATATATCATGTGTTGAAATGACACTAACATCTACACCTTATATGGATTTTACATGACTGGCTACCCTTTCAAGACTCAAGAATTATAGACTTGTCTTTTGGTGTTGCATTGATTTTTCCAAAATCATTAGGCCCATATCAACAACAGTATCTACATGATTGTGGTGAGCAAAAGAACAACCATACAAATTGAAAAAAACTCTACATTAATGGAGAAAAAAATTATAAACAGACACCCACTTAAAATATATAATATGACATCACTTTCATGACATATTCACAAGTGGCACTGATCTTGCTATGATTTCCAAGAACATGTGATTTTCTCTTGTGATGTGAAACATGAAAATATTGTTGACTTTTGAAAATATTGTTGGACGTATAATGGAACATGGTAAAATCATAATGTATAATATAATGACACATGAGAAAATTATATTATTTCATCTCTTGTATAGATTTCGTGTGTATTTATACTTGTAAGCCTAATTAGGCCATAAAAGAATGCAAAGAGTCTTTCTTTTTGTTTCTCAAAATACTAGAATGTGAAGAGACAACGGTTTGTAAAAGGATATATATGAAAATATATTGTAATAGAATACGGTTAAAATGTGTTGATATAGATTAATTATAAAATGATTTTTCATAATATTATTTATATATGGTTAATGTACAGTGAGTGCTTTGTTTTACTTTAGTCTATTTATCGAATGTTATGCTTATTATGTTCTATATTTTGTTAGCAACTAAGTTGTTCTTTCTCTTTAGGTGAATCTTTTCATAGTGTAGTAGGTATGTAATACATTGGTCTCTACTAAGTCCTATTTTACTATCCACTATGAAAGATATCCATATAATTATCATGTCCTAGAGTATTTCTATAAACCTCTACTAATAATGGTGTGGTAACTATGGAACCCATTTGGATGAAATATACTAAGATGGTTACTAGGGAAAAGAGACATAAAAATATGGTTAGATGAGAAAATCCATATTTTTTCACTATAGGAAGCATAGAGAGTTAGAAAAACTACATAGAGAATTATCCAAGAGCACATCTATGGAAAAATTTATGAATTTTTATGGTGTGAGTTGCTTAGATTGTTAGCTATGTGGCTAGATAGATTAGAATAATATTGATTTAGTTTGAAGTGAATATAAATTATTTTTTGGACTTAGGAAAAACTAGAAAGATTGCACAACCTAGACATTGATTGGTCTTAAGTAGCATATTACTATACAATGACTACAATCAAAGGCTATATTACCAAGTTTACAATACAATAATACATATATTTTGAGACTATGCAAGATTAGTTTGTCCAAGGAATTAGAGGGAATTTTTTATAGTGACTACCTTTGTTCAAATATATGTTGGTTGTGAAAAAAACCATGTCACCTACTCCAACCAACATGGAGTAGTCACTTTGGTCACCATCAGGGTGTGTGTAGGAGGAAGTAAATGTTGAAGAGTTGATAAAAGGGAACTTGAACCTAATCCAAAAAATGGAATGTGAAAATACTTAGAGTGAGAATAAAATTATGAGATTATAAAGGGAACTATGATATCAAAGAAGATGGAATAAGATAAAAGACCCAGACATAACTGTGAATAGGTCTAGAAGTAGAGAATAAAGTGCTAAAACTAGAGAAATGCCAAAAAAAAGATGTTAAAGAAGAGAGGTTAATGTGAGAAGATGTGGAAAATGCTAAAAGAAAAAAGGTATTTATAATATGAGAAAGGGCTTGGTGAGGAAGAAGATGCTAGAAATAGTGATACAGAGGTAGAATAGTTAGGAAGTAGAGGTAGATCATAGTTAAGGGAAGGTTTTTTAGTTACAATCAAGAAGTAAAATTCATGGAAAAATGTTAAATTTGAAGGTAATAATATTTTAGTTTCAAGTTCAAAGTTATAATAAGATATAGATAAATGTCATTAGTTTCAAGGGTATGCATCCCTCAAGCCCACTCTATCTAGCCACATAGCTAACAATCTAAGCAACTCACACCATAAAAATTTATGAATTTTTATGGTGTGAGTTGCTTAGATTGTTAGCTATGTGGCTAGATAGATTAGAATAATATTGATTTAGTTTGAAGTGAATATAAATTATTTTTTGGACTTAGGAAAAACTAGAAAGATTGCACAACCTAGACATTGATTGGTCTTAAGTAGCATATTACTATACAATGACTACAATCAAAGGCTATATTACCAAGTTTACAATACAATAATACATATATTTTGAGACTATGCAAGACTAGTTTTTCCAAGGAATTAGAGGGAATTTTTTATAGTGACTACCTTTGTTCAAATATATGTTGGTTGTGAAAAAGACCATGTCACCTACTCCAGCCAACATGGAGTAGTCACTTTGGTCACCATCAGGGTGTGTGTAGGAGGAAGTAAATGTTGAAGAGTTGATAAAAGGGAACTTGAACCTAATCCAAAAAATGGAATGTGAAAATAATTAGAGTGAGAATAAAATTATGAGATTATAAAGGGAACTATGATATCAAAGAAGATGGAATAAGATAAAAGACCCAGACATAACTGTGAATAGGTCTAGAAGTAGAGAATAAAGTGCTAAAACTAGAGAAATGCCAAAAAAAAGATGTTAAAGAAGAGAGGTTAATGTGAGAAGATGTGGAAAATGCTAAAAGAAAAAAGGTATTTATAATATGAGAAAGGGCTTGGTGAGGAAGAAGATGCTAGAAATAGTGATACAGAGGTAGAATAGTTAGGAAGTAGAGGTAGATCATAGTTAAGGGAAGGTTTTTTAGTTACAATCGAGAAGTAAAATTCATGGAAAAATGTTAAATTTAAAGGTAATAATATTTTAGTTTCAAGTTCAAAGTTATAATAAGATATAGATAAATGTCATTAGTTTATGCATCCCTCAAGCCCACTTTATTTATTAAAGGAATAAAAAGTACAGAGAGAGAAATAAGATAATGTTGGTTTGATTCCTTTACTAGAAATTTTGGAAATCTCAGTGTAAAAACTAAACAAGCTTTAGAAAATAATAAAGTAAAATAAAAAGGATGTATTTTAATCTTTTAAATATTAGTGCACAACAACTTGTAGTTACATTAAACACTATGCAATTGCCTAATATCATAATAACAAGTGTTGAGTTACCACTAGTCATAGTTGTAAGTATTCAAACATCTATAGTAATCTCCACCAACTTACTAGCTATGGTGATTAATACATGTATTTTTATGCCTTTAATTCCATATGATGGGTTTATAGACCCCAAAAAATACTTGGTAACCTAAAAAAATAAATGTATTGTAAAAGGGGTAACATCAGATGATGTGAAGAAGTGAGAACTCGTAAAGGATTTTGAAGGACTTACCATAGATTTAATTTTCAAAAAAAATGTAAATTCCATGGATCTCTCACAAGTTAAAGATTTTATATTAGTATAATTTAAGGTAAAAAATATCCCTTTCAAGTCATTCAAGACCTAAAAGAAATTCAACAAAAATCTAGAGAAATGGCTGGAGAATATGATCATAGGTTTTCTAATGTGATGAAAAAAATTAATTCTATTTAAGAAGACAAATACAAGGATGCTTAGTTTTTAGAGGGTCTATGATAAAGAGAAAGTTTCACTATTATGAAATCTTAGTTCTTCACCAAGATTGATGCCTGATCTAATACCATATGGGTAGAATAAATAGAAGATTATATAGATCTTCCATTGGCAAGATCGAAATTAGAAAATAAGTCATATTATTTTATGAGGAAGTTTAACGAGATACATGAAAATTATAAGCCTAAGTTGGGATTATGGTGAATAGAATATGGCTAAGAAGGACATCATATAAATACCTATCCAAAAATTAAAATTAAAATTTGTGAAATTTGTAGGGTAGTTTGACATCCTACATCTAAGTGCAATCTTCTTTATTGATATATCCAAAAATTACATAGTATGTACTATAATGTTTCCAAATCAACAAATCATAATGAGATAAGCTAATGAGATCTACAATAATTAAAATAATATATAAAAATTAATGTCTTCATAGCTGTGGCCTAGAAAATATAAAATGTAAATCAAATGATTCTAGGACCAGACATAAGGATGAAAAATGTTACTCAAGGTAGTCTAGGATAGATGTATTTGTCACATAAATATCAAATGCCTTCATTACCACATATAAACCATAAGACCTAACATAATGAAATAATACATCATCTCCCTCATACCAATATTTTGGTCAATATGCATAACCATAGAACAATATGAATATAATAAAGAATGCCTTCACAGTTGTGGCTTAGAAAATACCAAATGTAAATCAAATAATTCAGGGACCAAACATAGAGTTGAAAAATGTTACTCAAGGTAGTCTAAGATGGATGTCTTTGTCACATAAATATCAAATGCCTTCATTACGACATATCAACCATAAGGCCTAGTAAGTTGGAATAATACATCATCTCCCTCATCCCAATATTATGGTCAATATGGACAACCCTAGAACAATATGAATCTTTATAAACAGTAGGCAAAATGAGCTCCAAGTTCCCCTCAACACCAATATGAGGGACATGTTTTGAAAATGAATAAACAAGGAGAATATGCTATAAATAGATCACAAAGGTTAGGGATATCAACAAAATATATGTGGATATAGAGGGGGATATATGGGTAGATATCATGGTGGATATCAAGGAGGTTGTAACAATGATAATCAACAAGCTCGACCCATTAAGTAATGTTGGCTATGTGGCACATATAATCACTATATGAGAAACTACCCCAACAAACCTCAGAGACAAGTTTAATGTGTATACTATAGGGTCAAATATCAACATCAAATTGAGGATTTCCTAGTTTTGGAGAAATAAAAAAAAGGAGAATACATTGCATAGTGTAAATATAATAAATGCAACATGAAATGAAAATGCATTTGTGAAATAGATAATATGGAAACATATATTTTAATAAGGCTTACCACCTTTATAAATGCCTCAAGATCATGGCATTATAAAAGTTAAGTGGGATAAACATCCTAGTCTTACTATAAAAAACAATTTAATGTATCAAGATGGGAAAGCATTACAAGAAATATAATGTAAACTAGCTTTTGAGGATTATAACACATCTATTGATCCTCAAATGTATGGGTAAGTTGTTAGGATAATGAGGCAAGAGGTTGTTATGACTTATTTAATAGATCTAATGAAAGTAATCAATACATTTCATAATAAGGATATATCTGAAAACATCACTAATCTACTACACAATCTCATGGAGTGTACATAATGAGAACAAACAAGGGCCAACAAAGTTGTTTGGTATGTCAAAAAAAAGAATCCTTTGGATGTGGATTTGTGAACGGATATTCATCTAGATGGGTATGAAATTCCAAATGCATTATTTGATTTTAGAAGCATAGTCAACATGATTACCCTATCAACATAGGAATCCATTGTTCAACTAACTTTGAGCTATAGTCTAGTTATATTAAGTTTGGTGGATTATGGTAGAGTCAAACCCATTGGAAAGTTAGAATATGTTGATATTAAAGTGGTTGAGATCAAATTGTGAGGAGACTTTGAGGTCACTAACATGAAGACAACATATAATCATTACCCTACCTTAATTGATAATAAATTGGCATGTGATGGTTAAAATACCATCAATACTATGCATAGTCAGTGAAAAGCACATCAGAAAGATAAAATAGTGGTCATACCCCTAATTAAGTCTAAAAAAATCCATAAATTAACCCAAAAGAGGCAGAGTCTCTTTATGCCTATGAGGATAATAGTTGGTTTAAATTGGGGATAGATGAAAGGTAAAATGGGGTTCTATCTATAGAGTGTCATGACTGGAAACCATAAACTATGCATCAATAATAATGATAATAATTTAAAACTATTATAAAAAAGTCTTCAACTAGGTAGGTTCACATCTAATAATGTGTTTCTCCTTTAGTGTGATCTTTGAAAAAATTTAAAGTAGACCTATTGTATAGTACTAGTGCAACTATGATGGATTATACTAAACCAAACTAAAAGGTATTCTACCTTGGGGATTCACATCATCCATAAGTGGTGATTTAGATGTGCACATCTTGTATTGGGCTAAACAATATTATGACTTGTGACCTCTACAAATGGTGTTCACTGCATAAACCTAGATACCTCAATACTTTGAAATAGAGGATCTCAATCCATTTATTTTGAGGCTTGAAAAACATATACCTGAGGGGGATTAATGATTTAGTGTATTTATTTATGTGCTAAAAATAATCAATATAACATGGGATAAAGTACACAAAAACATGGAAATATAGTGGGAGGAAGTATGTGAAGTAATATGTGCAAGGTTTTTGTATACAAATAATATTTTAAAACTTTATCCATTACTGATGCTTTCTCTCCTGAAGGAAACTATCGAGTCTGAATCTCTCTAAGTGCATTCCTTAAAATTTGCATTGGAAAAGGGGTGAGTAGACCATGGGTGCTTCATAGGATTTTTGTTCCATATACTACCACTTGCTATCTACACAATCTTTTTCCATGTACTTCCCTATGCCTTGACACCACTCTTGCACACTCCTAAAAGTAGTCACTACCTTCCTTAGCACCTTCCTAAGCCTAAAACCATTTTTAATAGTTTAAATTACACTATTGGCCTATGTTAACCCTATATTAAATTTTTTAAAAGCATGTTAGTGGTCTAGGTTAGCTCTCATTGACCTAGACTAGGATCTAACTTGTTTTACCAATTAATGATACATAGTTGATTAGTCTGACCCTATCAGCTAAACTCTTAGAAAGGTTAAAGTTATATACAAATATATATAGACATTAATTTCACCATTTCTTAGAGAGAAAGGAGAGTTAATCATTAAATTTTTACTTTTATACAATATGATCTTCCCCCGTTCTACTTGAGGATTTATTACATATGGTTTATACATGGATAAGAATCTTGTAATTTGGAAAAGTCTTATTTTATTAGGACTTTATTAGTGATCCTTGAAAACCACAAAAAACTCTTGTGAAGAACCATTTTCCAAAGAAAAGATTGAGTCTCAACATGTTCATATTCAAGATAAGTATCTCTAATGTTACTTCTCTATTTTAGTAGATATAAGTAGAATAAGTAATGTATTTTGAATGTATTACTCTATCCATTTTTTAGGTTTATATCAATACATATATTAATTATAATTATTCTATGAATGATTAATTTTAATTTTTATTACCCTCACTTTGTGTCACAAGCTTTGGTGAACACTAGATTAGATTTTATTGTACCTATCATTTACTTTGTGAATATAAAAACATAGGACCTAGCTAGGGTTATTACATAGTGTTATTTGAATAGAGTCTTTGGAACCCTATCTATTCATTTTATTATGTTAACAGATTCATTTTTTAGGTTTAGAGGATCCATCTTGGTCATGACCCCAAATATCTAATGTATCAATAATTGGAAGTGTAAGTAGGATTTATCTTCTCTGACCTAGGATCAATTAATAGATCAATTGTATCTCCATTTGTATATAGTGAGATGAACCCAACATGAATAAAAACCTTTTAGGTTTTATTTCTTGATTTTTTTTATCATTACATTATATATTTTTATTTTTTAATTAATGTGTCAAACTTGTCAGTATGTTCTAATAGTCTATGTGTAGGTTTCACACAATCACTCTAAAATGACTATTTTGTCTTTGTAAGTATTCTCCTAATACATGACTGGAACAATCATCTTATCATACTTTTATTATTCATTCTAGATTTTCATACATAGTTGAACTAGTTGAATCTATTCATAATTCTCTTATTTTATCATACAATTCTGTATACATAGTTAAACCAGTCACCTCTGTTAGCAGACTTTTTGAATCAACACTTAAGCATCAAAACATAAACATTTTCAATATAAATTTTTTTAAACCCACAAGGTTCATTATTACCTTCTCTATCATTTTAGTTTTTCATTCAAATTATTATTTTTCATAAGGTTTGTCTTTAAAACTATATCCCTACATCCAACTGGGTCTACTAGTTTGACATAGTTATATAGTTTATTTTCTATCTAGAGGACATAATTGACCTGTTCAACTATGTTCTTCTAGATCTTGCTTCTATAGAATAGTAGGCACCCAGTTGAATCTATTCTATATTTTTTGCATATAGTATCACCACTATCAATTATGTATTCTTCACAATCAAGGAATTAACTTATTTTTTATAGTAATTAATTCACTTATTTTCAGTTGCTTATAAGCTTAGAGTAACAAAAATAGATTAATTAGGTATTTTTTTAAATTTTTGATTTAGTCACACTATTTTTCTCTTTTTCACACACTTCTAAATCACTTTACACCAAAAAAATGTTAAACATTTATCTTTCCAAGGCCTACCTACTTGGATTTTATCACCAAGGGGGAAGCCAACTTGTCTTTATGGCTAAGTATAAACATGTGGTTGATGTTATAAATTGGCAAATCACACAACACCCTTATCACTATAATATTGTGAAGTGAGAGGGTAAGACTTAATACCAAGCTAGTACCATTACCAATACATATACCTCTTAGCCTAAATTTCTTTAAACCATACCTAGATTGCTTTCTAGTTCCTTCTTATAGCTAACTTCTAATCACAAGAAATTCAAACTTCATTGTAGCTTAATAATACTTAGGAATTAACAAATCATTAGCATTTAATTTCAAGTTGTTTCATGCTCTCTGATAATTGTATTTTTTATTTCAAAACTTGTATTATCTAGTATTCATGTAAGGTTTGTGATGTGTGCTCTAATTGTATTAGTTACATTGATCCAATTACTTGTGTTGTTCATTTCATTTACTTAGATATCATCTTGATTTTTTTTTTTAATTTCTAGAATAATATCATCCCTATTGATATAATATCTTATAAATTGTCAATCTTGTTTACCTTCACTATATAGTTATTCTACATGACTATGTATATTATCAGTCTAATTAGTTTATCCTTTTTGAATACATAGTCAACCCATTTGACTATGTATCTTTATCATCTGTTTAGTTTCCTTATCTGTAGTACATAATCAACACATATTATTGTGTATTTATCTATCCTATTTCTATTTTATTCTTTCAAACACACTTGATCTTCTTGATTGTGTCTTTTTATTTCCTATTATTTGAACTTTTTCACATGCTTTGTCGACCTAGTCAACTTTATAACTATTATATGATATTATTCTTTGTCTAGTCAACTTTGTCTCTATTTTTCCTTCTTGTTTCTTGATCTCTGATTCTTTCTTCAAGCATCATGAAATCCCCTATCATAATATTTTTAGACAACTTAAATATATTTAAAATCTATATGGGATGATCTTTTCTTCCTACCTTCACTACCTATTAGGGTATTTACTCTTGGTTCAACTCTTCTCCTCTCTCATAATTCGATTGTAACATGGCTCAAATCACTCAAAATGATGAGATTAGAAGTTTAGATCCTTTTCATGCTTATCAAGATAATTAACATATTAAAAAATATCACCATAATGTGGGGGAAATTGACATAAGCCTATCCAATAACCCCACAAAAAAATTTCCACCTAGTGACCCTCCCCTTGGTACCAATTTGGGAAATCCTCCTATAAACACTATTCCACCAATTGATACAACTCATATTCCATCACAAATAGTACAACAAGTGAACATCATGAAAACATATAAACCTCATAAATTATGTAACTACAACATCATTTGACCAACATGGACAATCAAACTCCCGTGCTTATCCTTCAAAAAATCAAAATATTATCCCTCCACCTCTTAGATATGATGTGGGAAATGTCATTCCTTAAGCTATCATGCACAATAAGATGCTTCAATAGATTCAAAATGAGACTTTAACCCCTTTTATTATTTATAATTCTATTGGTAATAAATATCCAACTATTAAATATGATGGGACTAAATACCTTGCATATTTTTCTAAGGTATTCAATAATATTTATAAAGAATGGATCCAAACTAATAATTTAAATACAACCAAATTTTTAGTTAAAACATTTATGTGTGATGTATTAAAATGGCATAACCAACTTTTCCAACATTTTATATGGAAACTAGAAGATTTAGCTGATCCTATGGTGAAATAATTCCAATACTATGATCTTCTAAAAAATTTCCTTAGTCACTTCATCAATGCTAAGCAATCCCCTACCAAACCAGCTCATGATTTTATCAAAGGATGGAAATATTTTGATCGTAAGGACAAACACATCATGGTTTATGATAACTTCTTCAAAATATTTATAAAATCATTAATTCCTTCACTCCAATACAAGTTTCAAACTTTTACTCCCCAAACTTTAAATGAGGCTCTTGACCAAGCTAAGCGTCAAGACTTCCTAATGAAATAATTTAAACCTAATACTAAAATCATCAAGGGATCTTTCCAACATTAAACTAATTTGACAAATATAAATCTTCCTCTACCCAAACCAAGATTAGCCATAGTGGAGAATCTCCAAGTTTATCATAAACCATTAACTATGTAATAAATGAAATAATTTTTAGCACCCTCTAAACCATTCAAGTATGCTAATAATACCCCTAAATGGTATGATCCTAATCAAATTTTTTGGTTCCATGCCAATATAGGTCATTCCCATAAAACATGTTGAGGGATTACAAAATTTATCACTTATTTTATGCTTAGAGATTCATTCAATCATGATGCGATGATCAAAATTTGTCATCAAGATTACATTAACGCTTCTCAAAAGAAACAAGATTCCAAATCTTCTTCTTATAACAATCTAAAATATTTATCTACATTTTAACCTCAATAATAAAACAAGCATATTTATGTTATTGATGTTGATTATTATAAAAACTATACTAATTAACAATATATTAACAAGACTAAGGTCAATTATCGATGCAAACCAACCCACAAAGGTCATGTAACTAAACCAAAGAAACCATCTTTATAAGAATAATTATCAAAGATACTACTACTAAATTATATTCAAAAACCAATGAGGAACCACCTCTTTCTTCCAAACTTCCAAACATGTATCTTCCTGATAAACATATCTTACCTTCCAAGCATTGCCATCATTTTTCTTCTTCCAAAAATCATTAAAACTTATTAGAACTTAATTCTATTTCTTGAAAAACTCTTGTCATGGAGTTAGTTTTCACATCTCCTTATGATCATAAATTCCTAATACAACTCTAAAAAATTGAAGAACCATCTCCCTTTGAAGGGGAACCATATTCTCATGAGCATCAAACAATAATAGTTCATAACAATGAATATATTTGTCCTTATTTGAAATGTTCCATAGAGTTTATTGAAGAAGACATGATCAATTTTGAAATCCTATTTTGAGCCAATGATCCACCCTTCTTTATTAAAATATCTATTAATAATACCCTCATTCAAAAAAATTTAGTAGATGAAGGGTCGTGCATTAATATGACATCTCTTTGTCTCATTCAACAAGTCAGATATAGCAAAGATCATTTCAATCAAAATCATTTGACATGTCATGTATTCAATAAGACCAATCAAAATCCACTTGGTTGTATTTGGATCCCTCTTATCATTTGTTAATAGCATATGTTATCTACTATATCAGTTGAGGCTTGATAGATTACGAAAAATGATATAAAAAATTAGAACATGATTGCCTCACTATCTATTTCATAGATGAAAAGAACTGTCACTACATGCTTTATCAAACAACTTATGTCATAGTTTATTATGATCCACTTAATCACTTTTTATCTAAAACCTTTATCCTTGGAGACAAAATTGGCAAGTGTATAGTTATTTTAATTTCATTTGACCTATGCATCATCATGTAAGAAGATGTCAAAGGATAATTCATTGCTAACCAACTTGTAATCACACCCATACCCACTACCAATCATATTCAAGATAGTATCCCAAATGATAAAATTCTATATATTAAAGGTCTCATTTATGCACCCATACCCATTACCAATCATCTTCAAGATAGTCCCTTGATGATAGCATTCTCTATATTGAATGTCTCAATTTAGACATCTCTCTTAAAGATTACTTTCATAACATCACTATTAATTTAGAAGAAAGTAATCAAGTATATTCCTATGTCATCCCAAATAATACTAAATATAGACTAGTCATCTAAGAACTTCTAATAATAAATTATAATTTTTAAGAAGACACTTTGACCTTTCATTTTGATGGTGCCAAACATCTCTGAGTAGTTGGGCAGGTTGTATTATTAGTAGTCATCATGATAAAATTATACCTTTGGAATTTTGACTTGCCTTTGATGTCACTAATAACATAGTGAAATATGAAGCATTAATATTAGGCATGTGAGTGGCCCTTGACTTAGACATTACATATCTACATGTTTTGGGTGACTCTTAACTCATTTTTCATCAAGTCAATGATGATTATCAATGTAAAAGTGAAAACCTTAGTGTTTATCATCAATTTTTCACTACCCTTACCAAATAATTTACTTATTTTACTATTGATCCCATTCCAAGAGATCAAAACTCTATCTTTCATTCACTTACTTCTTCAATGTCCTTATTTCATCTACACCAAATTCGTAATGATTCTAAATTTATTATTCAAATAAGAAAGTCCTCATATTCTATCTAAATAAAAGATTAACATATATATCATATTGAGGTTTTCACCATTTTAAAAATCCTATGGTACAAATACATTATCCAATTACATGAGCATCAAACCTATCCTCTAGATATGGATTCCCATTAAAAGACTTGAATTTGCAAACAAGCTTGCAAACATGTATTTAGATATAACACCCTTTATTATCACAATATCAAATGTAATTTAATTTTTTGTGTCATGAATTAATAATTCTCTCCTCTTTTTGAACAATCATATGGGATCATTTGTAGTGGTCACTATAACGGACATGCTACAACATGCAAATGCCTACATATGGGATAATGTTTACCTACTCTCGAAAAGATGCTATAAATTTCACTAAAAAATGTAATCTTTACCATCTTCATGATGATCTAATCCATTCACCATTGTCAAAAATATAAATTTTGGAATCTCCCATGCCATTTTCAATGTGGGTATTATATCTCATTAGAAAACTACATAGATCATAAGAGGGGCATGTTTTTATCATCACGACTACTAAATATTTTACCAAATGGGTAGAATCCATGCCTATAATCAATGTCATGGGAAATAATATTTATAATTTAATCATTAATAAAGTAATTTATCAATTTATACTTCCCATACTATTATTTATAATAATGGTGGTAATTCCAAAAATAAAGATGAGAAATAACTATGATCTAAATTCAAAATATCCCACAAAGTTTCCACACCCTATCATCCAAAATGCAATGGCCAAGTTTAGGCCAATAATCAAATTATAAATAAAACCCTAAAAACAACAATACATTAAACCTTCAAATATTGACATATTCATTTATATCCCACACTTTGAGTCTATCATACTAACATACACACTGCCACTGGGGCAACACCATTCTCACTAGTCTATGGTTTTGAGTCCATCTTACCTTTAGAAGTTAAGATTCCTTCATTAGGTATATCTATTCATGGTATCATTCCAAATGAATAGTATTTTTAATATTTATTTCATACTCTTTATTTTTATGGTGAGCATCAAGTAATTACTCTACAACATAATAACCAATACAAGGTTTGTATCATTAATCAACATAACAAAAAAGCTAAATTTTTCACTTTTAATGTTGGTGATATTGTCCTAAAATTATAATATACACATGGTAAAGAATTAAAATATGCCTAAAAATTATTGGGCCCTTATTTATTAAAATTTATTCTTTTTCTTAACACCTATCACCTCCAAACTAATCCATGTCATGTTTTCAAAGAACCCACCAATGTGTAATTCTTGAAAAATTACTTTTATTATATCATTCCCTTATTATCATACTTATATATGCTATCCTCCTAAAAAAATTTTTAGGATTTATTCAAAGGTCTCACCCTCTACAATAATTCTCTCTTTCCATAAGCCTTAGTTCTTTCTTTTGGCCCTATGGTTTATTTTTCTCATGAGTTGTATTGTAAAATTGTGAATAATACCCAATGTTCCTCATGACTTCATTTCAATTTTATTAACTTGTTTTATTACAATTATTTTTTCACCCTATTGGGTTCTTTTATTTATGAGCTATAATATAAGACCATGGATAGGATCAAAACCTCCTCACAAATACAATTTCTACCAATTTATTTTTACATACTTTGTTCACCCTCTTGTGTTTCTCCTTTATGAGTTGTAGTGTAATACCATGGATAGGACAAGGTCATCCTCATAAAATCATCATATTTATTTAACCAAGTGTTCTTTTCTAAATTTTTAAGAAATGGTTACAAGTTTTTGATCCCATATTCTCAACTTGGGTCTTTCTTTCATTCATGGTTAAAACTTGCACAATAAACTATGTTGGTCTACTTCATTATATTCCCAATATTTTTATGATAATGAATCATACTTTCCTATCACTATATCCCTTTCCAATTTTGTCACATTTTTTATGATTTAAAGTAATTAAAATTGTTTCATATTCATTTCCCTTGATTTTCTTTCTTTCCATTCCACTTTGGATAAAACAAGATCAAAGTCAAGATGGCACTTTTATTTCATATTAATTAACAATACTCTTAGACACCATGCTCTTTAATCTCTCTTTCTTAGAAACCAAATTCAAATTTTTCAAATGATAGTCATTTTTAACACCCATATATGATTTTCCAAATTCATATGGATGAGAAATATAAAAAGACATAAAAAATTTAAAATTTAAATAATTTGAAGCAAAAATAAATGATGAAAAGAAAACATACAAAGTCAAAAATCAAAATCACACCAAAAGACATGATTCATAACACATCTCCTATCCCCAATCTAAGCTAAACTCCATAGTTGGCCTCATACTAGAGTCAAGATCCATTGGGGTGCAATAGACTAGTAGATTAGAATAGCATAATTTAAAATAATATATGTTTTCACATACTTTACGGGGTCCTAAGGAATGGGGAACACAATTGTAGGAAGGTAGGTCCATTTCAAATTTCAAGTGTTTAGCCTTTATGAGATGATATTCATACTTAATTTGATAACCTAAGATTTTTGTGATTCAGAAAATTTCTTTTTATTTCTTAATGTTGATAGTCCTCTTGTTTTTATAAACCTAATTTAAGTGTCTTGACTTCGATAAAGAATTTCTCTACTTTGCTTTTTCCTTAATTTTCCCCACCACCCATTTCATTTCTCCCCTTGAAAGGAAAATTTTAATTATAAATATATTTTATCGGTTATATATTCCCTCTTATTCACATCTGAAAACATTCTAGCACTATTTGGTCTTAGTTTTATCTATATTTTTAACAACACAATATGCTTGAGTGACTATGCATCTAACTTTATTTATACCACTATTTTACATCTCTAAAATTGCCTTGATTTATTTGAAAATTTTATATTGTTGTAGCTATTTTTTTGGACATGTGAATATTTTATACTTTCATGTACTTTGTTTATTGTTGAGTGAAGTTGGATTGCTACTTCTCACTCACCAATGTTATTTTCCCTTTTATGCACTTTTTACATTGATGATTGATAAGGATTGTTACAACTCACCCATAAATGTTATTTTACCATTTCTTGTCCATATTTATTTAATTAAGGTTTCTTATTGCTTTAACATTGATGCTTGATTACCATTTTGAAATGCATCCTTGGTTAAACTTGGATTGTTTACCTTTCTTACCTAAGGGTTACTTGTTTGACGTTTATGGACATTTAGTAGCCTCAACTTTTTAGTTACCCAATTTACTCTAAATTATGACTTGGAAATTTGGTCTTAACTTTGAATTTGTCACCCCAATGTTACAAATTTTGAAGTACATATCACCTACATTATGTCAATTATCTTGGATTTTCTGTGTTTGTTTATTTTTACTCTTTAGTTTTGTATCCTTGGGTTTTTCCAAAGTAGTCTCCATGACCTCCACGATCAAAACTACAAAAATGATAGATAACCACAAAATGATAAAGTTAAGTCATTTTATGCATACATTACTTTTATTTTAAGTTATTTATTTTTTAGCCATTTATTTTCAACTATTTTATGATTTAAAATATTGTAATTCATTTAGCTTCAACATTATGTATTACTATGTTCTTTTTGAGTTTTTGAGGCACCTTCTCTTATTGCATGTGAGTGATAAGTGATGTTATTAGAGTGGGGAATATGTATACACATAATATTTTCAAAATTTATCCATTATTTATTCTTTTTATCTTTTAATAACCTATCATGTCTCAATCTCTCTGAGTGCCACCTTAAAAGGTGCATTGGGAAAGGGCTGGGTAGACCATTGGTGGTCCAAATGATTGTTACACCCTATACTACCACTTGATATCTACACAACCTTCTCCCATGTACTTTCCTAACCCTTGAAACATATCTTTCACACTCATTCAAGCATAACCAACTTCCTAAGAATAAAACCCTTTATAACATTTTAAATTACACTATCAACCTAGGATAAATTTGTATTCAAATTGTTAAAATCATGTTACAAGTATAGATCAACTCTGGCTGACCTAGACTAGGATCTAACTAATTTTTACCAATTAATGATACATAGTCGATATGGTTAACCCTATTTACTAAAAATTTTAAAAGGTTTAGGGTGATATCTAGGCATATATGCACATTAATTTTTATATTTCTTAGAGAGAGAAAAGTTAATCAATAATTTGCACTTATTTGCAATCTATTCTTCCACCATTCTATTTGAGGACTTATTGATTAGGGTTTATACTTGAAGAAGAATATTATCAGGTGGAAAAGTCATTGATTATTTTTTCTTTCTTAGTGATCTTTAAAAACAAAAATAACCACTTGTAAAACACCTTTATCTAAGGGAGAGTTTGAGTCTCGATGGGTTCATCTTCAATGTAGCTATCTCTAACTTTACTCTTCTATTTTATTAGATAGAAGTAGCATAAGTAACAGATTTTAAATGTATTTATCTCTCTATAAATTAGGATTTCCTATAGATTGATGTGAGTATAGATATTCTATGAATGTTTAATTTTTTATGTTTATTTCCCCCACTTTGTGCCACAAGCTTTGGTGACCACTAGATTATATTTCACTTTGCTTGTCATTTACTTTATGAATATGAAACCATTAGACATAGATAGGGTTATTACATATTGTTGCTTAGCTAGATGATTTTGAACCATCTCTAGTGATGTTAATATGGTATTGTATCCCTTGGTTAGGTCTAGAAGTTATATCTTGGTCATGACCTTGAGTATTTAATGTATCAACAATTGGAAGTATAAGTAGGATTTATCTTCTCTGAGATAAGACTGAATAATAGATAAGTTACATTTCTTTTTATACATAATATTTTCAAACTTTATAATTTTTTGGTACTTTCTCTCTTATAAGAACTTGTCGAGTCTCAATCTCTCTGAGTGCATACCTTAAACGGTGCACCAAGAAAGGGGTGGGCAGACCATTGGTGTTTCCCATGATTGTTATCCCCTATACTACCAATTTCTATTTATACAACCTTATCCTATATACTTACCTAAGCCTTTCCTCCTCTCTTTCACACTCCAAAAATTTCACCACCTTCCTTATCACTACCTAATCTTAAAACCCTTTTTGATAGTTTATATTACATAATTGGCCTAGTCTGACCTAACATTCAAATTGTTAAAAACACGTTATAGGTCTAGGTCATCTATGGATGACTTAGACCAGGATATAATTTATTTTTATCAATTAATGATATAGATTTAATTGGGATGATCCTATCATCTACAATTTTTGAAAGGTTTATGAATAGAGAATAAGAATAAGAATATATTTTACTTCTACTTATCCACCATTCTACTTGAGGATCATTTCATAGGGTTTTAATAATTTTTTGAAGATACAAATATTATCTTATGAAGAATTATTTTGGATGCATAATCAAGTTGTGTATCCTAGAGATGGATTATCCTTGTCATCCTTACATACCATAACAACCTCTTGTAAATCACCCTGGCCAAGGGAGAGATTGGGGCTTGGTGGGCTCTTCTTTAAAGGTAAGTATTCCTAAATTTATTCCTCCTTTGTAAGAGTAGATAGATTTACATTTATTCTTCTCTACCATGCATTAGGATTTCCTTTACATTGACGTGAGTATATATATTCTATGCATATTTAATTTTTTATGATTATTACCCCACTTTATGCCACAAATTTTGGTGAGCACAAGATTAGATTTTAATTTGTTTCTCATTTAATTTTTGAATATAAAAAAATAGGACCTAGTTAGGGTTATTTCATAGTGTTTCTTGACTAAAGTCTTTGGAACCCTCTCTAGTGTTGTTATTGTGGTAAGAGATCCCTTGGTTAGGTCTAGTGGATCCATCTTGGTCTTGATGATAAATATCTAATGTATTGATAATTAGAAGTGTAAGTAAGATTTATCTTCTCTGAGATATGATTGATTAATATATCAGTTGCATTTCCATTTTCATACATTTTGGTGAACCCCATGAGAATCAAACCCTTGTAGTTTTATTTCACATTTTCATTTTATCATTATATTATATATTTATGTTTTTGCATAATTTTATATAACTTATTGATATAATTTTGATAGTTTATGCACAAGTTTAACACATAATTACTCCAAAATCACTATGTTCTATCTAATCAAGTCTTCTCCAAATATAGGTGACTAGATTGATCAGTTTGACATAGTTTTTTTCTTTAGTTTTAGAATTCCATAAATAGTCAAATAGTCGACTCTATTCATAATTTCCCTCTTTCACCATACAAGTCTACAAACATTGTCAAACTAGTTGAATCTTTTTGTAACTTTTGCTCAGCATACATGTTTCTCAAACTCCATCAAGCTATTTGACTTTATTCACAAAATGTTTGAATTAGTACTTAATAATCACAACATAAAAATTTTCAATCTAAACATCTTCAAACTTGAAAAGGTTCATTATCACCTTTTCATTTTTGTTTTCCATTAATAGTATTTCTTTTCACAAGTTTTTAGTCTATAAAATTTCAGCCCTGAAACCAACTAGGTTTACTAGTTTTACATAGTTATATAGTCTATTTTATATCTATAGGACAATGAACTTATTTGATAATATTCTTCAATATCTTACTTCCACATAATAGTAGTGATTGATTCAACTCTATTATGCATAATTTACATATAGTATCACCTGAATCGATTCTTTACTCTTCACAATCAAAGAATTAATCTTTTTTTGCTAGTAATTAATTCACCTTCCTTTAAGTTGCTTGCAATCTTAGAGTAAAAGACATATATTAATTAGAAAATTTTTCAAACTACAAATTTAATCACACTATTTTCTTATTTTGCACACACTTTTAAATCACTTTACATAAAAAAAAACATTAAACATTTATCTTCCCAAGGCCTATGTACTTGGATTTCATCACTGAAGGGGACGCTGACATGTTTTTTTAGTTAGGTATAAACACATGGTTGATGGTATATATTAGAAAATAAATTGACCCCTTTATTTTTATGAGATTATGAATTTAATGGGCAGGCCCAAATACCAAACTAGTACCATCACCAAAACATATCCATTTTAGCCTAAACTTCCTAAAACCATCTTTAGATTACTTTGTAGCTCCTTATTATAGCCAACTTACAATCACATTAATTTCCATGTACATTATATATTAATAACACTTAGGAATGACCAATTACTTATCATTTATTTTCAAGTTTTTGCTTACTCTTTGATCATTATATTTTGTATTAAAAAACTTGCATTAGCCAATGTTGGCACAAGGTTTGTGTTGTGTGTTCCAATTGGATCAACCACATTAATCCAATTTATTGTGTGCTTAATTTAATTTTCTTAGATATCATCTTGTAAAATCTTTCTCTATTTTTAGAACAGTATCATCTATGTTGACATAGTTTCTTCTAGATAGTTCGAACAATTTACCTATAGTACATAGTTGATTTATATAATTATGTATCTTTATCTTCCTATTTAGTCCCCTATCTAAGCATTAGATAATCAACCTATCTTTCTAAATTTTCTTATTTCTTATCCTATTTCCTAATTCAATAGTACATAGTCAAATTTCATGATTATGTTCTCTTTTTCTCTATTCAGTTCCTTGTTTTATAGAACACAATCAACCTATTCAATTTTATATCCTATTTCCTAATTTTTCTTTCCATAAACTCCTTAGATTTATATTTTCATCATGAATTTTTTCTTGAAGGATAATACAAAGTTGAATTTAACAAACATGATGATATTTACCAATCCTAAACTATTTCCCAATAAACAAGTTATGGCTTCCACTATGGATGAAATAAATGTTCACATGGCCACTCACACTACCAATTATGGGACTCCTCATTTTTCCTCAATTCATAATCATTTGTTCTCATTAGAATATGAGCATGAATTATAGTACACACATAAAACTCTCTTCTTCATTAATGAATGTCTTCACCATAGAGGAAATGATCCTTCCACTATTTATAATCGTATGATAGGTTCTCAAGTAGAAGAACCTATTTCACCTCCCCTACATTCTCTCATGGATTAGAGGGAGACACTTTATTTTCTTCTCAACCTTTCCCTTCTATTTTGTCTCCTTCACATACCATGACATCTTCTTCATGTCCTCTTCAACCTCAATGCCAAGTATCTCTACTAACATGGTAGGTTCAACCTCAATGCCGATTATCTCTACTAACATGGTAGGTTCAACCTCTAGTAAGCCCTTTCTAGAGAACCTCCTCCTTAATCATGCCATTAGTGGATCCTTACCTACCAATGCTAATATTTATACTTTTGCTTATTTTTATTCCAATACTAACCATTCCACTAGTTCATATTTGTATACAAATGTTAGTCATACTACTAGTTCTTCCTTTTCTACCAACACTTCTCATGCTACTAGTACAATGCATAATACAAATCATAGTGTAAACAAAGACACTAATACTAATACCAATGCTTTGCATGGTACACACACTAGTAAAAATACTAGTTAATCATGATGTTCTTACTATTTTCATGGATTTTGAATTAGAATCTGGAGGTTATATACCTCTAATTAATTCCCTAATTTTTGATATTCCTTGAGTGGTGTTGAAAAAATATTACCTATTACATATTTGGGACTTATAGAGACTTATATACTTCCTATCTCACCATTTATTCTACTCGAGAATTTTTTCATAGATGATTCAAAAAAAATCAATAGAATCCAATCAACCTTCCTCTATAGTTCCACCTACTCCTGAAATCACTCTCAACACCAAGACTATAAATGCATACCAAATTCATTATGAATACAATCTCCATGGTGACAAAATTATTGATCTTGAAGTATATTTGGAAAAGTATGGACCTATACCTATGTTACCTAGCTATGAAGCCATCCTTGAACTATTCCATGCTTGTGAACCTCAACTTCCTTGGTAACATCACAGACTTGGGAATTTCAAGTGAAATGCCATTTGTTTTAACAAATTCATTAATAAAACTAATCCTAAAACCAATCCCATTTCCTCTCTTCCTAACACATCGTATTATTTTCAAGATGGAAATGCAATGTTTATTGAGGAAACTACAAGAAATAAATATGGCACCCCCTCATGCCCTAAACCTAGAATAGTTTTTAGAGAACTCACACAAATCGAATGTGATAACTTTATATTATTCTTAGATAAATATCATGATAATTTCACTTGGTCATATGAATACATGCCTAGAATAAATCCTTGTATCATGATTCACAACATCATCATATATCCTGATGCCAAACCCATTTGACAAAAATAATAAAAATTCCCTACCACCCCCCCAAAAGTTTCCAACTTATGCCATTAAGAAATTACTAAACTATTAGATGAAAAATTTATCAAACCTATAAAATATTGTAAATGGATCTTAAACATTGTCCCTGTTCATAAAAAGGTCACCTTGGTCATTCACATTTACATCAATTTTTGTAACCTCAATATTGATTATCCCAAGGACAAATTTCCATTACCTTTGATGGATGACATCATCGATTCCACTATTAGATATGAAATTTTGTCCCTCATGAATGGTTTTTTGGGATACAATCAAATTCATATTGCTCGCAAAGACTAACATAAGTAAACTTTTACCACATAATGGGGCACCTATTTCTATGTTAAAATGTTGTTTGGCCTTAAAAATGTTAGATATACCTATCATCAGGATATGACCCACATTTTTCATGAAATCATATATAAAATTGTGAAAACCTATGTGGATGATCTCATTGCCAAATCCATAAGCCACACAACTCATCTTTCTAACCTTGCCATCATCTTTGATCGACTCATCAAATATAAAGCTTGAATGAACTCTTACAAATATGTTTTTGGAGTTGCATATATTAAATTGATAATGTTATTAGTATATTTTCATGTTATTTATAAATATCCCATTAATATAAATGTTATATTTATTGTTCCTATTACTCATTCCATTTTAGACATTTTTACCTACCTAAGGAAGTTTTTGGCAATCTGATGACTTATCCCTGAAATGGATTATTGCATCTATTCTATTAATTCCATTATTAATAAAGGTAATGATTTAGAATTGATTTAAAATTTTCATAATGAATTTGAAAAAATTAAATAATCATATCTACATATTCCTACCATTTGTCCACCTTCTAATAATTATCCTTGAATTTGGTACACTTATTCTACATTAGTATTAGTTTAAGCAATGCTTGGACAATAAGATGATACTGGAAGAGAGTATGTTATTTAATATATCAATCAAGGCCTCATTTATTACAAAAAAATGTTATAACAAAGTAGAGCATGATCTTATCACTATCCATTTCGTATCTAAAAATCTCCATCACTACATGATTTATCAAACAACTAATGCCATTGTTTATTCTAACCCACTTTGTCACTTTTTCTCTAAAGACTTTCTCCCTGGAGACAAAATTGGAAAGTGAATGGTTATTTTAATGGAATTTTACCTCTAAATCATCACATAAAAATATATCAAAGGATAAGTCATTGCTAACCAACCTATAGTGGCACCCATACCCATTACTAATCATCTTCAAGATAGTCTCCCCAATGATAAAATTTTATATATTAAATTTCTTAATCAGGTCATATTCTTAAAGATAACGTCCATAACTTCACTACTAATTTACAATAAAGTAATAATTAATATTAATACATCATCTTATATACTACTAAATTTAAAGTAGTCATCAAATAACTTCTTAAGATCAATGTCAATTTGCATAAAGACAGTTGGAATCTTCATTTTGATGGTGCCAAATGTCTCTAAGGAGCTGAGGTAAGCTATATTATCACTATTCCTCATGGTAAAATTATCCCTTTGGAAGTTTATCTTACCTTTTATGTCACTAGAAACGTGGTAGACTATGAATCATTAATATTATGCATTCGAATGGTAGTTAACTTTGACATTACTTATCTCCATTTTTTGGGTGACTCCCAACTCATTTTCCATTAGGTTAATGGTGATTTTTATTGTAAAAGTGAAAACCTTATTATTTATAATCAAATGGAAACTACCCTCACCAAATAATTCTATTCTTTTACCATTGACTCTATTCCAGGAGATCAAAACTCTATCATTGGTTCACTTGCTTCTTCAACATCCTTATTTCATTTACACCAATTTATCACTAATTCTAAATTTCTTATTCAAATAAGAAAGTACCCATATTTTATCCAAACATAAGGTTATATTATCTATAATATTTATGATATCATCATTTGACAAAGCTCATGGTATAAAGACATAATCCAATTCTTTGAACATCAAACCTATCATCTAGATATCAATTCCTATGAAAAAACTCAAATTCACAAACAAACATTAAAATATGAATTTTAGTATAACACCCTTTATTATAAAAACACTAAAGGTAACCTAATATTATATATCTTCAAATAAGAGGTCTTTCCTCTCCTTGAAAAAGTACATGGAGGAATTTATGGTGGTCACTTTTAGCAAACATTATACAACATGCAAATGCTTATGTATGGGATACATTTGGCCTCCTCTTGAAAAGAATGTTATAAAGTTCACTAAAAAGTGTAGCCCTTGACAAATCCATGATGATCTAATACATTTTGCACTAGATGAACTCCAAACTATGTAATCTTGTTGTCCATTTTCCATGTGGGTATTAGATCTCATTGGTAAACTACCTAGATGATAGGATGGGCATGTTTTTATTATCATGGCTACTAAATATTTTACCAAATGGGTAGAATCCATACATCTCATCATGAACTAATATCTAAATTCTAATACTCAATCAAATCATTTATCATTTTAGAGTTTCCCATACTGAAATTTCTAATAATGGTGGTAATTTCAAAATTAAAGACATGAAATAACTATGTGCTAAATTCAAAATATCACATAAATTTTGCACACCCTATCATACACAATGAAATGTTCAAATTGAGGCCACTAATGAAATTTTTAATAAAATCCTCCAAAAGAAAATTCATGAAACCCACATAGATTGGCATATTATTTATGTTGTCTTAGTGATATACACATTATCACTAAGACAACACCGTTATCCCTAACCTATGGTTATGAGTCTATATTACCATTATAAATTGATCTTCCATCCTTATGTATATATCTTCATGGTATAATTCTTGATGAAGAATTACATGAATCCTACCTTCATGATATCGATATTATTTATGAACACTGTTTAACAACTCTATAACATAATCACCAATACAAGGCACATATCACCAAATAACATAACAAAAAATTTAAAGTCCACATTTTTAATGTTGGTGTTATCCTTACCTACTAATGCTAATATTTCTACTTTTGCTTATTTTTATTCCAATACTAACCATTCCACTAGTTCATATTTTTATACAAATGTTAGTCATACTACTAGTTCTTCCTTTTCTACCAACACTTCTCATGATACTAGTACAATGCATAATACAAATCATAGTGTAAACAAAGACACTAATACTAATACCAATGCTTTGCATGGTACACACACTAGTAAAAATATTAGTTAATCATGATGTTCTTACTATTTTCATGGATTTTGAATTAGAATCTGGAGGTTATATACCTCTAATTAATTCCCTAATTCTTGATATTCCTTGAGTGGTGTTGAAAAAATATTACCTATTACATATTTGGGACTTATAGAGACTTATATACTTCCTATCTGACCATTTATTCTACTCGAGAATTTTTTCATAGATGATTCAAAAAAAATCAATAGAATCCAATCAACCTTCCTCTATAGTTCCACCTACTCCTGAAATCACTCTCAACACCAAGACTATAAATGTATACCAAATTCATTATGAATACAATCTCCATGGTGACAAAATTATTAATCTTGAAGTATATTTGGAAAAGTATGGACCTATACCTATGTTACCTAGCTATGAAGCCATCCTTGAACTATTCCATGCTTGTGAACCTCAACTTCCTTGGTAACATCACAGACTTGGGAATTTCAAGTGAAATGCCATTTGTTTTAACAAATTCATTAATAAAACTAATCCTAAAACCAATCCCATTTCCTCTCTTCCTAACACATCGTATTATTTTCAAGATGGAAATGCAATGTTTATTGAGGAAACTACAAGAAATAAATATGGCACCCCCTCATGCCCTAAACCTAGAATAGTTTTTAGAGAACTCACACAAATCGAATGTGATAACTTTATATTATTCTTAGATAAATATCATGATAATTTCACTTGGTCATATGAATACATGCCTAGAATAAATCCTTGTATCATGATTCACAACATCATCATATATCCTGATGCCAAACCCATTTGACAAAAATAATAAAAATTCCCTACCACCCCCCCAAAAGTTTCCAACTTATGCCATAAAGAAATTACTAAACTATTAGATGCAAAATTTATCAAACCTATAAAATATTGTAAATGGATCTTAAACATTGTCCCTGTTCATAAAAAGGTCACCTTGGTCATTCACATTTACATCAATTTTTGTAACCTCAATATTGATTATCCCAAGGACAAATTTCCATTACCTTTGATGGATGACATCATCGATTCCACTATTAGATATGAAATTTTGTCCCTCATGGATGGTTTTTTGGGATACAATCAAATTCATATTGCTCGCAAAGACTAAGATAAGTAAACTTTTACCACATAATGGGGCACCTATTTCTATGTTAAAATGTTGTTTGGCCTTAAAAATGTTAGATATACCTATCATCAGGATATGACCCACATTTTTCATGAAATCATATATAAAATTGTGAAAACCTATGTGGATGATCTCATTGCCAAATCCATAAGCCACACAACTCATCTTTCTAACCTTGCCATCATCTTTGATCGACTCATCAAATATAAAGCTTGAATGAACTCTTACAAATATGTTTTTGGAGTTGCATATATTAAATTGATAATGTTATAAAGTTTGAATGAACTCTTACAAATATGTTTTTGGAGTTACATATATTAAATTGATAATGTTATTAGTATATTTTCATGTTATTTATATATATCCCATTAATATAAATGTTATATTTATTTTTCCTATTACTCATTCCATTTTAGACATTTTTACCTACCTAAGGAAGTTTCTGGCAATCTAATGACTTATCCCTGAAATGGATTATTGCATCTATTCTATTAATTCCATTATTAATAAAGGTAATGATTTAGAATGGATTTAAAATTTTCATAATGAATTTGAAAAAATTAAATAATCATATCTACATATTCCTATCATTTGTCCACCTTCTAATGATTATCCTTTAATTTGGTACACTTATTCTACATTAGTATTAGTTTAAGCAATGCTTGGACAATAAGATGATACTAGAAGAGAGTATGTTATTTAATATATAAATCAAGGCCTCATTTATTACAAAAAAATGTTATAACAAAGTAGAGCATGATCTTATCACTATCCATTTCATATCTAAAAATTTCCATCACTACATGATTTATCAAACAACTAATGTCATTGTTTATTCTAACCCACTTTGTCACTTTTTCTCTAAAGACTTTCTCCCTGGAGACAAAATTGGAAAGTGAATGGTTATTTTAATGGAATTTTACCTCTAAATCATCACATAAAAATATATCAAAGGATAAGTCATTGCTAACCAACCTATAGTGGCACCCATACCCATTACTAATCATCTTCAAGATAGTCTCCCCAATGATAAAATTTTATATATTAAATTTCTTAATCAGGTCATATTCTTAAAGATAACGTCCATAACTTCACTACTAATTTACAATAAAGTAATAATTAATATTAATACATCATCTTATATACTACTAAATTTAAATTAGTCATCAAATAACTTCTTAAGATCAATGTCAATTTGCATAAAGACAGTTGGAATCTTCATTTTGATGGTGCCAAATGTCTCTAAGGAGCTGAGGTAAGCTATATTATCACTATTCCTCATGGTAAAATTATCCCTTTGGAAGTTTATCTTACCTTTTATGTCACTAGAAACGTGGTAGACTATGAATCATTAATATTATGCATTCGAATGGTAGTTAACTTTGACATTACTTATCTCCATGTTTTGGGTGACTCCCAACTCATTTGCCATTAGGTTAATGGTGATTTTTATTGTAAAAGTGAAAACCTTATTATTTATAATCAAATGGAAACTACCCTCACCAAATAATTCTATTCTTTTACCATTGACCCTATTCCAAGAGATCAAAACTCTATCATTGGTTCACTTACTTCTTCAACATCCTTATTTCATTTGCACCAATTTATCACTGATTCTAAATTTCTTATTCAAATAAGAAAGTACCCATATTTTATCCAAACATAAGGTTATATTATCTATAATATTTATGATATCATCATTTGACAAAGCTCATGGTATAAAGACATAATCCAATTCTTTGAACATCAAACCTATCATCTAGATATCAATTCCTATGAAAAAACTCAAATTCACAAACAAACATTAAAATATGAATTTTAGTATAACACCCTTTATTATAAAAACACTAAAGGTAACCTAATATTATATATCTTGAAATAAGAGGTCTTTCCTCTCCTTGAAAAAGTACATGGAGGAATTTATGGTGGTCACTTTTAGCAAACATTATACAACATGCAAATGCTTATGTATGGGATACATTTGGCCTCCTCTTGAAAAGAATGCTATCAAGTTCACTAAAAAGTGTAGCCCTTGACAAATCCATGATGATCTAATACATTTGGCACTAGATGAACTCCAAACTATGTAATCTTGTTGTCCATTTTCCATGTGGGTATTAGATCTCATTGGTAAACTACCTAGATCATAGGATGAGCATGTTTTTATTATCATGGCTACTAAATATTTTACCAAATGGGTAGAATCCATACCTGTCATCAAGAACTAATATTTAAATTCTAATACTCAATCAAATCGTTTATCATTTTAGAGTTTCCCATACTGAAATTTCTAATAATGGTGGTAATTTCAAAATTAAAGAGATGAAATAACTATGTGCTAAATTCAAAATATCACATAAATTTTTCACACCCTATCATACACAATGAAATGTTCAAATTGAGGCCACTAATGAATTTTTTAATAAAATCCTCCAAAATAAAATTCATGAAACCCACATGGATTGGCATATTATTTATGTTGTCTTAGTGATATACACATTATCACTAAGACAACACCGTTATCCCTAACCTATGGTTATAAGTCTATATTACCATTATAAATTGATCTTCCATACTTATGTATATATCTTCACGGTATAATTATTGATGAAGAATTACATGAATCCTACCTTCATGATATCAATATTATTTATGAACACTGTTTAACAACTCTATAACATAATCACCAATACAAGGCACATATCACCAAATAACATAACAAAAAAGTTAAAGTCCACATTTTTAATGTTGGTGATATTGTCATTAAATTAGAATATAAACATGATAAATAATGAAAATACACCCAGAAATGGTGGGTCCCTTATTTAGTGAAATATATTCTTGGTACTAGCACCTATCACCTCTAAACTAATGCAAGCCATGGTTTAAAATAAACCACTAATGCACAATTATTGAATAAGTATGTTGTTTAGATCCTTCCCTTCTTATCATACTTATATATTATACTCCTAAAATTTTTTGTAGGATTTATTAATGGGTCTCACCCTATGCAATAGGTTTCTCTTTCCACAAACCTTAGTTATTTCTTTTAGTCCTTTGGTTTTTTTTGTCATGAGATACATTGTAAAATTGTGGATAGGACCTAGTCTTCCTCATGAATTCCTTTCAATTTTATTAACTTATTTTATTCTAATGTCTTTTTCATACTCTTGGTTTTTCTCCATTTGTGATTTTTAGTATAAGACCATGGATAGTACCATGCCCTCCTTACAAATACCATTTCTACAATTTTATTTTTACATGCTTTATTCACCCACTTGGGTTTGTCTTTTATGAGTTATAGTGTAAGAACATGGATAGGACTAGGCCTTAAACATAAAATTACCATATTTATTCAACCAAGTGATCCTTTTCTAGAATGTTAAGAAATGGTTACAAGTTTGTGATCCCATATTCTCAACATCACTCTTTATTTTTTTATAACTGAAACTTACACAATAAACTATGATATCCCATTTTCCTACATTTCCAATATTATTAGGATAAGGAATAAAACTTGCCTATCATTTTATCCTTTTTCACTTTTATCACATTTATTATGATTTTAAGTAATTTAAATTTTTTCATTTTCATATCACTTGATTTAATTTACTTCCATTCCACTTTGGATAAAACAAGGTTGAAGTCAATATATTTATTTTATTTCACATGAATTAAAAATACACTTAGACACCATGGTATGTAAGTTATCTTTCTTAGAAACTAAGTCTAAAGTTTTTAAATGATAGTAATTTTTAATGCCTGTGTTTGGTTCTCCATATCCATATGGAGGAGGAATATAAAATTAAATAAAAAATCTGAAAGCCAAATCATTTGAAACAAAAGGCAACATAAAAAGTTAAGCAAAAATCACACCAAAAGATGTGATTCATAGCACACCTCCTATCCCTAATTGAATCTCAAACTCCACAGTTGGCCTCATACTAGATTTGAGGTCTATTTGGGTATGATATTCTAGTAGATTGGGATAGGAATATTCATAATAATCTTTGGTGTTACCTAATTTCTCATATAAGTACCCAATCTTCATAGTAGACTGATGGATTTGTAAGGGGTCCTAAGGAAGGGGGAACACATTATGGGAAGGTAGGTCAATTTTAATTTTCATGAATATAACCTTCATGGGATGATATCCATACTTTATTTGATAACCTAAGATTTGTGTGGTTCAAAAAAGTTATTTAGAGTTATTAATGTCAACATTCCTCTCATGACAAACATAATTTAAGTGTCTTGTCTTCAATAAATAATTTATCTACCTTGATTTTTCCTTAATTTTAACCACCACCCATTTCATTTCCCCCCTTGTTAGGCAAGTTTTGATTCTAAATGTATATTTCAATTTCAATATTCCCTCTTCTTCACATATTAAAACATAATAGCATCACTTTGTCTCAATTTTATTTATCCTTAGAAAAACACAATATTCTTGAGTGACTATGGATATCATTTTATTTATACCATTAGTTTAGATATCTATAATTTCCTTGATTTATTTGAAAATTTTCCATTATTATACCCCCCTTTTTTTTAACACCTATGTCCATTTCTACTTTCATGTAATTTTTCCATTATTGAGTGAAGTTGGATTGTTACTTCTCACTCACCAATGTTGTTTTCCCTTTTATGCACTTTTTCCATTGATGATTGAGTAAGGATTGTTACAACTCACCCATCGATGTTGTTTTACCATTGCCTTCCCATATTTTTTAAGTAAGTATTTTTACTATTTTGACATTGATTTTTTATTACCATTTTGACATGTATCGTTGGTTTGACTTGGTTTGTTTACCTTTCTTACTTAAGGATTACTTGTTTGAGTTTTCAATCATTTAGTATCCTTAGCTTTTTGGTTACCTTATTTACTCTAAATTTTGACTTGGTCATTTGGTCCTAACTTAGATTTTTTCACCCCTAGCTTACCAAAATTTTAAATACATCTTAGCTACACCACATCAGTTAACTTAGATTTCCTACCTTTGTTTTTCTTTTGTTCTTTAGTTTTGTATCCTTAGGTTTGTCCAAGGCAGTATTTATGTACTCCAAAATCAAAATTATAGATACAACATACAACCATCTAATGATAAAGGTAAGTCAAGGTATGAATACATTAATTTTATTTTCAATTATTTCATTTTTATCCATTTATTTTTAGTTATTTTATGCTTTAAAATACTGCAATTCATTTAGCTTAAGCATTGTGTGTTCATATGTTCTTTTCTTGAAGCACCATTCCCTATTGCAACTGAGTGACATGTGATGATATTTGAGTGGGGCATACATGTACACATAATATTTTAAAACTTTATCTATTGTTATTTCTCTCTTGTAGGAACATATTGAGTTGCAATCTCTTTGAGTGCACCTTAAAGGGTGCATCAAGAAAAGGGTGGGAAATACATTGGTGCTTTATAGGATTGTTGTTCCCTATACTTCCATTTTTTATCTATGCAAACTTATCCACTATACTTCACTAGGGCTTGACACCTTTCTGACACACTCCTCCATGCATTAACCACCTTAAGTAGCACCTTCCTAAGCCTAGAACCCTTTTTGATAGTTTACATTACACTATGGGCATGTGATGACCCTGTATTCAAATTGTTAAAAGCATGTTATGGGTCTAAGTAAAAGCTAGCCAACCTTGATTAGGATCTAACTTATTTTTTATGAATTAGTGTTATAGAGTTGATTGATTTGACCCTATAAAATAAACTTTTAGAAAGGTTTAGGGTTAGATCTAGCTATATATACACATTCATTTCTCCATTTCTTAGATAGAGAGAAGAGTTAATCATTCATTTATGCTTCTTTACAATCTACTCTTCAACCATTCCACTCAAAGATTTATTACTTAGGGTTTATACTTGGATAAGAATCTTGTCTTGTGGAAAAGTATTGGATGTTTAGGCCTTTCTTAGTGATCCTTACAAACAATAACCTCTTGAGAAACACCATTATCCAAGGGAGAGATTGAGTCTAAATGGGTCCATATTTAGGGTAAGTATCTCTAAATTTACTCCTCTATTTTAGTAGATAGAAGCAACATAAGTAATGGATTTTAAATGTGTTACTCTCTCCATGCATTAGGGTTATATCTATACATACCTTAATTAGAATTATTCTATGCATGTTTATTTTTTGTGTTTATTAACCCGGTTTGTGACAAAAGATTTTTTTAGTACTAGGTTAGATTTTACTTCACTTATCATTTAATTTGTGAATATGAAAACATAAGACCTAGGTAGGGTTATTATGTAATATTTATTGACTATAAGATTTGGAACCATATCTACTAATGTTATTATGGTAATAGATCCCTCAGTTATGTCTATTGGATCCATCATGGTAATGACCCTAAATATCTAATGTATCAACAATCATAAGTATAAGTAGGATTTATCTTCTTTGAGGTAGGATTAATTAATTGATCAGTTGCATTTCCATTTATATATAGTTTTATCTACCAAATAGTGTCAAATCAAAATTGCCTTTCTTCCAAGAAGGTCAATGTCCATTGGTGTGTAGATATGTGGACCACACAAGGAGTAGAAACATATATTGGGTACTCATATTCAGCCACATCATAACACCTCTACCAACATCTCGATATATGTATCAAGAGCATAGAAGGGGAACCCAAAATTGAGTATAAATTTAACAATATTTAATTCAAACCTTTGTGTTTGAATATGATAATCCATTAGTAAATAATTCCTTGTATAAATTATTTTTTTATGTCATGGATAAGCATAAGATTAAACTATAGTTGAATCATCATCTCATCAAGGAGGCTACCTAGGACTTGTATTTCACAATGTAAAATTACAAAACCAACCAAAAAGAACAAGTTTTTGATCAACAATGTAATAGAATAATCAATGATCTAAAAAAATAAAGTGATATTCACAGTGATGGAGATATTGATCTAGAATGTTTCTTTGAGCCGCAATGCAAAATTGAACCCAAACTAGTGAAAAATGTAGAGCAAGTGGAAAGAGTAAAATTGTGGAATATCAATGTTATGAAACTTGAAGGAAAACACATTATATAACATGATTTACTTAGTGTATTAGGTAATATTTATTAAGAACCCCTGTAAAATATTGAAAATAATATTAGAATAGAGACAACTCCTAAGCTTTCCATAGTGGAAAATACTGGGGACAAAAGGAAATTTTAGAGACCTTACAATTGATAAGGGGCTATCAAGATGTGTTTCTAAGAAAATTCTTAGATTTAGGAGGTATTAGTACATATTTAGGATAAATGTGTTGTCCCCCAAAAAATATCAATCATTTTTGGGACAACATTTGAACTATTTTGGTCCTACAGACCAAAATTGTCTCTTCCCTTTTCAAAATTTGTCCTGGGAATTCAAATTTCTCATTTTTAAAGCTTCTCAAAAATATATGGTCTCTGCAAGCTTGAATCTATGGACTCTGCAGGAAGAGAAATCTATAGACTCTACAGGAAAAGAAAATCTATGGACTCTACAGGGCAAGTTCAATGGGCTTCACAGGTTGATTTCTATGGACTCTGCAGGAAAGAAGCAAGTTATCAACACTTGGGAAATTTTAGAGTTGGTTCAATGACTTGGTTCAACCAAAAGAGTTCATCAGCGAGCTTCTAAGCAAGGATTTGAACCGTTGAACCTTGAACCATTTAGGTTTAACAAGTTCAATAGGTTTAAAGGTTCAAAGGTTCAACATCAGGTTCAATCAAAAGAATAAGTTTTTGAGGCTTAAACCATTGAACGGTTGAACCATTGAACCACTTTGGTTCAAAGGTTCAATGGGTTCAAGGTTCAATAGGTTCAACACATTTCATTCAATGAGGATCAGAAGGACTTAGCCAAATCAAAGGGAATGAACCATTGAATCATTGAACTAAAGCTTAGTTCAACAGTTGGTTCAATGCTTCAATTCATTCAGTCAGTTCATCAAATGGTTCAACGGCTTTTGGTTCAATCAAAGGGTTCATCGGCTTGAACCATTTTGGTTCAAATATTGGTTCATCAGCTTAGTTCAAGGCTTGGTTCAATGGTTGGTTCAAAGGAGCGATTCAATGCAAAAGTTCAAGAGAGCCTACCGAAGGACAAGTGCCCTTGCAGAGGGCATTTGGTCAACAAAAGCACCCTTCAAAAGGGTCATTTTCAAAGAAGCCGCAAAGGTAAATTATTTTAGAATTTTGTTTAAGGTAGTTGAAAGACAAAGGGATTTCCTTCGAGAAAAAGACTAAGGCATAATTCCTTCAGACTTTTGTCCAAAGGAATTTCTTCAGACAAAAAGTTCAAAGAAATTTGGAAACTATGGGAGGAAAGCCTGAAGGAATTTCCAAGGACAAAAGGCAAAGTGATTGGAATAATTATGCAAACTTTTTGTCCATGGGAAAATTTTGGCAAAATTTTTGTCCTCAGGAAATGTCTGTGGGAAAAGCTCTGAAGCACTCTGAAGAAAAGGCTGCCAAAGGACTCTCAAGGGTAGGTGCCCTTGCGGGGGAGTCTCAGCTACCAACTTAAAGGACACTCCCCCAAAGTCGAAGGGTCACCTTCCCTTCGAGAGAATGAAAAACAAAGGACTTAGTGATTCGCCAAAATAAAGAAGCCTGAAGGCCATCTGAAGACCGCTCAAAGGGCAGATACCCTTGAGGGGGGTTATTTCCAACCCAAAGTTAATCATTTCTTAAGGCCCAAAAGGTAGGTCTCCTCTAGGAAATCTCAAATGACAAAACTGAAGGAATTGTCAAGGAAAGTGACGTGCCCACAGATGTCAAAGTTGTGATGATGAAATAGCCATTGATCCTTGTAAGTTTAAATCTATGGACCCAAATGCAATCAAAGTAAGGCCAAGATTAGTAGGAAGCGACTAAGGAATAGATCATCAAATTGAATCAAGGACCTAATTCAATTAACTAGAAAAGGAGGAATGATGAAGAAGGATCAGATCGCTAGGTGGACATTGTAAGATGTAAACTTTCAATATCATGACTTGTTTCTCTGCATTGAGAAAAGCAAATGGGTAGATGCCCCTAAATTCTAGCCTATCTTCTTAACAAATTTCAATGCAACATGATGTGTTACTATTCTTGAGTCCTTTTTAAAGAGGCTATATAAGGGACTCTCTTTTATTGTAAACATGATCTCTCTCTAACAATCAGAAACAAAACTCTGCCCGAATTGAAAGGCATTACTGAGACTTTGAGCTCAGATTGTTGATCATATTTTGTTATTGGAATAAGAAAGCAAGTGACTTTTCAGACTTTGTGCTATGATATCTTTATTGTTGGGGAAATTGATCTTATGTCTTTTTCCTTAATATATTTTTTGTTCCTTTAATTCAACAAGCAGAATTAGTGAAAGTAGTCAAGAAGGTGTCCTAAAGTCAACTGTGGAGAGACTTTGTGCCCCCATAATTTCCTTTAGTGTGTTTTCTTTTTATTTCTATGTAAAGGACCTTGGGACGACTTTGTGCCCTCATTGTCCTTTGTATCTCACTCTTGGGAAATTTAGGTGGAGACTTTGTGCTAGATCTCAATTTGTTGGTTACTATGTCCTTGGTTACATTTTGCAATTACTACCAGGAGTATTCTTGTGGTTTGATGAATAGTACTTTTGAAAGAAGAGGAGTGATTTCTATCATTTCCCTTGAGATTTTTCCTTTGATTTGCATGAATCATCTCTAAAAAAAGAGAGATGGATGGTTTATCCTACCCTTGAGTATTATTTTCTCTCTCTCTCTTTCTCTCTCTCTCTCTATCTCTCTCTCTCTCTCTCTCTATATATATATATATACCTCCCCTTGATGAGAGGAGAGATTAGTCCCTTTTTGATGTTGTAAACCTACACATTTGGATGACCAATCTTCCTACTTTGGCTGATCAGACCTATTTTGTTTATCGGTACGCTGATCGACAAAATTTTCAACCAATAGTTTTTGGTGACTCCACTGGGGATATAACCCATTATTGTTATAACCTATCTATTGTACTCCATTGTGAAAGAATGAACTACTCTAGTGCTTTCCCATTGTTAAAATCTTCCTCCCAGCCTCGTGCAATAGTTTTTGGTGACTCCACTAGAGATATAACCCTTTATCTATTTATAGCCTTACCATTCACCTCCACACTAACCAAGAAAAAATGCACAGTTTAAAGCATCAAGCTTCAAACTGAAGCAAGGTTAATTCTTTTCCATTTTTGTTTCACAATCTGGTAGATTCAAGGTATACACAAAGCCAAAGGGCTAAAGGTATTGTTGACCATATATCTGAGTTGGTACAACAAAGTAATTTTGATATGTTTCCTTCACCATCTCATCTCAAACGAACCAAGAGCTTTCCTCCTACTAAAGTCAGATCTCCATTGCCAAATGAAGTATCCACTTTTGCTATTGATAAAACTTTGCCAATAATTACCCCTTTGAGATTTGCTATTCCTCCTTTTCATAATCTTATAATGGTAGTTCAAGGCCCTTGGGGTAATGCTTTTGGTCCTCTCAATCTTACTCCACCTCTACATGAACTTCCACGTAGTTCAAGAAAGAATTTCCCCAAATTCTATGGTGATGGGAAGGTTCATCTTGATGAACACATTACAACATTTAGCATAGCATGTGGTGTAATTGGAGTATAATTTGAAGATGTAGCAGTCAGGCTATTTGTAGAAACATTACAAGGTGTTGCTGTAGATTGGTTTTATCATCTATAGGCTAGGTCAGTAACTGATTGGAATACCCTCAAAGCTAAGTTTGAAGCTAGATTCAAACCTATAGAAGATGCACATGCACTTCTAGCTCAACTTACATAGATGAAGAAAGAGCCTTATGAACCAATGAGGGACTTCATATACAAATTTGACAAACTAAGGAATAGAATTCCTATAATTACTCGACCTACAACTGAGAATCTCAAATGCTTCTTCATAAATTCTTAGTTACCTGAAGTAAGTTTTCTTTTGAGACGTGCTGTTCAAATAGATCTTGCTATAGCTCAACATTTGGCCACTGAGGTAGAAGATGATCTCATCTTAGTAGGGAAGATAAGAAGAGATCCAAATAGAAATAAACCTTCATCATCTTCTGAATATGCATCTACAAGCACCATAGATCCAATGGTGTAGAAGTTGGGAAATGAGTTGCTTGTTCTCAAAAAGCAAATGGCATAAGGAATGTCTTTTGCTCCTTCATACAGAGATATGCCAAGGACATTCCCAAATTAGTCATATCAGGGCAATGTTGCTAGGAATCAAGGGCAATAAAATTGTCTTCCTCCCCCATAAGGGAAACTTGCCCTAGAAGCTCCTCCAATCAATTCAGCAATGGGATATCTTGAAGTAAAATCAAAATTATCTTTCCAGCCTAAATTGAATCAAGAAAATGATGCTGATCTCCTTATAAAAAATCAAGAAGAATCAACTGGCGACTCCCACATTGGTTTCCTAAACTACCAAGATGAACTCGAAAGCAAAGAAGTTTTTGATGGATCATATGTAGTGTTTATCAAGTCTAAGAACCAATCAGTCTAGCAAGCTGATAAAGGGAAGATAGAAGAGCAACCTCAACCAACAGTTATGATTGTTAAGCGTGGAGTCACTCTACCTTTTTAGTCAAAGGATCTGATGATCACCCAAAAGGCAAATACATCAATTTCACCTTCACCTTTTATTTCAATTTCACAAACCAACCCTCCTCCCATCCCTCCTAAAACTCAAAAGGTTAAAATACCTTCCTCTGTACCTAGCTCAATTCAACCATTTGACATAATTGATCATATCAAAAAGACAAAAATACAAATGTCTAAATTTAAATATTTGTAGTCCAATCTTGATCAATTGGATAAGTTGGTCTAATGTGTCAAGAACCAAACCATCCCTGCAAGACAAAAAGCTAAAAAGGTAACTCTTAATTCACCAAAGAACATGCCCATTCTGAATAATCTTGTCATTACTCCTCCAACTGCCCATGGGAAAATAGAGCCTTTCTATGTTTCCCTATTAATAAATGGTCACAAGCTGAGTAACTATATTATAGACTAAGGCGCATCTAAAAATGTCATGCCTGCTAAGGTAGATGAGTCTCTGGGTCTCGCACTGACCAAAACATTTGGGAGATGTTTCTCTATGGAGAAAAAGCAAGTACCATTGCTGGGGCAAATCAAAGATGGCCAATTTACATTTGTAGCCTTTCCAGACAAGAGAATCAAGATGACTGTCTTAGTGGTTACCATCCCAGCATCCTATGGCATTTTTCTTAGACAAAATTTTTACAAGGATGTGGGAGGAGAACTAAGCATGGACCTGTCTGAGGCAAGGATCCCTGTATAAGGCATAATGAAGAGGTTGCTCCCTAAAAAGGAGGCAAAATATGTGGTCACCCAAACATCAGCCTTGAAGCTCAAATTCTTTTTGAATCCTTAGGTATAGGTAACTACTTTCTATCTACAGATGAAGTGCATGAAGCATCTGATAAAATTATTGCAAGTGTCAACCCAAAAATCAATTCAACTAGAACAACAA
This sequence comes from Torreya grandis, assembly GCA_037957365.1. Lineage (NCBI taxonomy): Eukaryota > Viridiplantae > Streptophyta > Pinopsida > Cupressales > Taxaceae > Torreya > Torreya grandis. The sequence goes on along the minus strand of JARHVA010007631.1, from coordinate 306,071 downwards.
AATAACTAGTAGGTTGCAATACAAATGAAGAAGGACCCTCCCTCTCTAATGAAGGATAGTCTAAAGAAAAATCAGTGTCTGATGAGGTATTGACATGGAATTTGATGGTAGCTATTCCTCTACAGGTTTGGGAGCTGGGATTGTGTTGATATCTCTTCAAGGAGATATGTTTCCTTAATCTTACAAATTACAATTTAGTAACACTAACAATACAGCTGAATATGAATCTCTGTTTCTTGGAATGAAGGTTGCTCAAGACAAAGGCATCAAGTTTCTTCATGCCAAAGGGGATGCTAAATTAGTGGTTTGTTAAGTGAGAAATCTATACCAAACCAAGAATGAAATATTATGTCACTACCACAACTTGGTTTGGGATCACATTGAAAGCTTTGATGCTTTCAACGTTTCTACCATACCCAGAGAGTCTAATGATAAAGCTGATGCACTTGTTATTTTAGGAACTCTTTTAGTTCCTCACTTAGATTTCAAAGAAGATAGGTACACTATTGAGCTGGTATATAGACCAAGTGTTCTTGACAATGCTAATCATTGGCAAGTATTCAATGATGATCATCAAATCATTACCTTCCTAGAATGAAAAGATAATTTTGAACAACTATGTTTTGAAGGCAGTGAATCTCAGAAGTATGAATCAGTCTCTAAATTCAGTTTAGATATAAATGAAGAATTCTTACAGATGAAAGGAAATAGAATCCTTAAAGGCCTGGTTTCTCTTAAGAAACTATTTGACAAGCATGATAGATTCATCAAACAACAACAAATAGATTCAAGTTTTTCTCAGGGATTCGATCAAGTAAATATGACTAATAAAGAAAATCCCAAGATGGTTAACATCAATAAGTGCTACACCCCTAAAGAAAGATTCAAGTTCACCACTTTACTCTGTCAATACATGGATATCTTAGCATATTCTTATGAGGACCTGAAGTCTCTTAGACCTGATAAAATCCACCATGACATTCCTCTCAAGGCTGACTCAATGTCCTATAAGCAAAAATCTAGGTAGTACAATCTGAAAATATCAGGTACAATTCTATCTGAGATACAAAAAATGTTAAATGCTAGAATCATCTTCCCAATCCATCATTCCACATGGATTACAAACATAGTGCCTATAAGGAAGAAGAGTGGAAAAATTTGCATGTGTAGATTTCAAGAATCTGAATCAGTCATCTTTGAAAGATAATTAACCTTTGCCAATCATGGATCAAGTGATTCAAATAATGATAGGTTAAAAGATGTTATCAATGCTAAATGGGTTCTTAAAATATAATCAAGTTGAAGTTGGTGAAGCAGACCAACACAAGACTGCATTCACCACAACTTGGGGTACATTTGCATCTAGAAGAATGCCTTTTGGCTTGATAAATGCTGGTGCTACCTTTTAGAGAGCAATGGACCTAGATTTCAAAGATGAGATAGGTAAATTCATAGTGGTATACCTTGATGACTTGACTGTCTTTTCAAAGCATCGATCTGATCATGTATGCCACTTACAACAAGTGCTAGAGCGCTACCACCAGAATGGTATTTCCTTGAACCCCAAGAAGTCTATTTTTGGAGTAATAGAGGGGAAACTCCTTGGACACATTGTGTCTAAATAAGGCATAAAGATTAACTCAGATAGAGTCAAGTTTATTCAAGAGTGTAATTTGCCTACAAGTAAAAATGTTGTTCATTCTTTCTTCAAAAAGTTAAATTTTTTATGGAGGTTTATCCCTACATTTTCTGATAAGACTAGACACATTGTGAACATGATGAAAGGGAAGACCACCTTCAGTTGGACTAAAGAAGGCAAGTCAACATTTTAGGATATCAAGACTGCCATTGCCCATGCTCCTACCTTGGTTTGTCCAGATTACAACAAAGATTTCTTCATATACAACTATGCTTCTGAACACACGCTTTCAGTAATTCTTATTCAACAAGACAAGGAAGGTATGGAATATCCTATTTCTTTCATGAGTTACCCTCTCGAAACTCATGAGATGAAGTATTCAAACATATATAAGCATGCTTATGCATTGGTAAAAGTAGTCAAACATTTCTACTTCTATATCTTGAATTCACACACTACTACCTTAGTTTCTGACACCACAGTCAAGTCCATATTAACTCAGTAGGAGTTTGGCACAAAAAGAGGAAATTGGATTGCAAAGATCCAATAGTTTGATCTAAACATCAAGCCAATAAAGCTGGTTAGGGGAAAAGGCCTATGCTAATTAATTGCTGACAACAAGCTAGAAGATACACATCATGAAGAAGCTGAAGTGGAAGATACACCAATAGTCTTTTTTGTTTCCACTACCAATGAGTGGTATTCAGGTATTGATCATTTCCTTACTTATGGTGAATATCTTGCTCATTTGTCTTATAAATAAAGGAGGACTATCAAGTTGAAAGCTACAAATTTTGTCCTTTGGGACAATGGCTTGTACAAGAGAAGCATAGATGGAGTATTCCTTCACTGTGTAGACAAAGAGTAACAAAGCCAAATTTTGAAATATTTCCATAATATAGCCTATGGAGGACATTTTTCTACTCCTGTGACTGCTCAAAAGATTTTTTGAGCCAGGTATTACTAGCCAACTCTTTTCCAAGATGCATATAAGTGGGTGAGAAAATCTGAACTCTACCAGCAATTTGTTGGAAGACCCAAGTTAGCTGCCTTGCCTCTCAAGCCAGTGATCATAGAAGAACCATTTTAGAAATGGGGGATTGATTTTATTAGGACTATAAACCCATCTTTAAGTGTTAGAAATGATTATGTCATTACAGCAACTAACTATTTCACCAAGTGGGTAGAAGCAATCCCAACTAAGCATGCTACTTCAGAAGTTATATATGATTTCCTCAAGGAGAATATCATTTCTAAGTTTGGAGCTATAACCAAAATTGTTACTAACAATGCAAATTGTTTCACCTCCCAGGAGATTACACAATTCTATTTCCATTATGGAATTACACTCTCTCACTCTTCTGATTATTTTCCACAAGGGAATGGACAAGCTGAATCCATCAATAAGAACCTGGTAACTATCATCAAGAAGCTAGTAGATGACAATCAAAGGACATGGCATAAAGCATTGGTTGATGATCTATGGGTAGAGAGAATCATATCAAAGAGGGTAATTGGTATGTCTCATTTTCAACATCTTTATGGTATCAATGCTGAGATACCAATCATCTTAGAATTGCTAGCCTTGAAATTGGCAAAGGCAATTGAAGATCAGACATATGAAAGCTCTCTTGATAAGAGAATCATGTGCCTAATTGAGATGGATGAATAGAGAACCATGGTGGTGGATTGAATTGCTACTCATCAAAATATGGTAAAGAAACTCTTTGACCAGAAGGCCAAAAATTGTGATTTCTAGACTAGGGATCAAGTCCTGCTATGGGACAAAAGGAGAGAACCAAAGGGATGAATGGAAAGCTTAAATCCCTTTGGAGAGGCCCATTTATAATTCATTAGCACAATGGTGAAAATATCTTTCTATTGAAATATCAAGTTGGCACACTCTTTTCTCTGTCTCACAATGGGCAGCATCTGAAACACTTCAACTCTTAAAGTATCAGATCATTGCATCTGTATATATGTATATTTGTATAGTTTTTAATTCTATCTTGTTTTGTTTGTTTCCATTTTTGATGCCTTTAATTTTTGGGTAACATGAATCCGTAGCCTAATGGTACACATGAAGACACTGGAGATTCTAGATTCTACTCCCTTCAATTCTTTTTACAATTGATAGAAGTTCCTCAGTTAGAGCCAGCTGTTGTCTCCAAAAAAATATCACTCATTTTTGGGACAACATTTTAACTATTTTGGTCCTCCAGACCAAAATTATCTCTTCCCTTTTCAAAATTTGTCTTGGGCATTCAAATTTCTCATTTTTCAAGCTTCTCAAAAATCTACAGACTCTGCAGGCTTGAATCTATGGACTCTGCAAGAAGAGAAATCTATGAACTCTATAGGAAAAGAAAATCTATGGACTCTATAGGCCAAGTTCAATGGGCTTCATAGGTTGATTTCTATAGAATCTATAGGAAAGAAGCAAATTCTCAATACTTGGGTGATTTTAGAGTTGGTTCAATGACCAGGTTTAACAAAAAGGGTTCATCGGTGAGCTTCTAAGCAAGGATTTAAACCGTTGAACCCTGAACCATTTAGGTTCAACAGGTTCAATAGGTTCAAAGGTTCAACATCAGGTTTAATCAAAAGAACAAGTTTTTGAGGCTTCAACCATTGAACCATTGAACCACTTTGGTTCAAAGGTTCAACGGGTTCAAGGTTTAACAGGTTCAACGCATTTGGTTTAATAAGGATCAGAAGGACTTAGCCAAATCAAATGGAATGAACCATTGAACCATTGAACCAAAGCTTGGTTCAATGATTAGTTCAATGCTTCAGTTCATTTAGTTAGTTCACTTAGTTGATTCATCAAATGGTTTAACAGCTTTTGGTTCAATCAAAGGGTTCATCGGCTTGAACCATTTTGGTTCAAAGCTTGGTTCATCAGCTTGGTTCAAGCCTTGGTTCAACGGTTGGTTCAAAGGAGTGGTTTAATGCAAAAGTTCAAGAGATCCGCCCAAAGGACAAGTGCCCTTGTAGAGGGAAATTGGTCAACAAAAGCACCCTTCAAAAGGGTCATTTTCAAAGAAGCCGTAAAGGTAAATTCTTTCAGAATTTTGTTTAAGGTAGCTGAAAGACAAAGGGATTTCCTTTGGGACAAAGACTAAGGTATAATTCTTTTGAAATTTTGTCTGAAGGAATTCCTTCAGACAAAAAGTCTAAAGAAATTGAAAAATTGTGGGAGAAAAGCTTGAAGGAATTTCCAAAGACAAAAGGCAAAGTGATCAGAATAATTTTGTGGACTTTTTGTCCACGGGAAAATATCTGCAGACTTTTTATCCATGGGAAATGTCCATAGGAAAAGCTCTAAAGGACTCCAAAGAAAAGGCCACCAAGGGACTCCAAAGGGTAGGTGCCCTTGTAGGGGACTCTTGGCTACCAACTTAAAGGACACTCCCCCAAAGTTGAAGGGTCACCTTCCCTTTGAGAGAATGCAAAATAAAGGACTTAGCGACCTGCCAGAATAAAGAAGACTGAAGGCCATGCAAAGACCACCCTAAGGGCAGATACCCTTATGGGGGGCTCTTCCCAACCTAAAGCAGATCATTTTTTAAGGCTCAAAAGGTAGGTCCCCTCTGGGAAAGCTCAAATGACAAAACTGAAGGAATTGCTAAGGAAAGTGACATGCCTGTAGACGTCAAAGTTGTGACGATGAAATGGCTATTGATCCTTGTAAGTTTAAATCTACAGAACTGAATGCAATCAAAGTAAGGCAAAGATTAGCAGGAAGTGACTAAGGAATAAATCATCAAATTAAATCAATGAATTGATTTAATTAACTAGAAAAGGAGGAATGATAAAGAAGGATCAGATCACCTGGTAGACATTGAAAGATGTAACTTTCAATAGCATGACTTGTTTCTCTATATTTAGAAAAGCAAATGAGTAGATGCCCCTAAATTATAGCTTGTCTTCTTAACAAATTTCAATGCAACATGATGTGTTACTATTCTTGAGTCCTTCTTGAAGAGGCTATATAAGGGACTCTCTTTTATTGTAAATAGGATCTCTCTTTGACAATCATAAACAAAACTCTGCCCAAATTGAAAGGCATTAGTGAGACTTTGAGCTTAGATTGTTGATCATATTTTGTTATTGGAATAAGAAAGTAAGTGACTTTTCAAACTTTGTGCTGTGATATCTTTTTTTTTGGGGTTATTGTTCTTATGTCCTTTTCCTTAATATATTTTTTGTTCCTTTAATTCAATAAGCATAATTAGTGAAAGTAGTCAGGAAGGTGTCCTGAAGTCAACTATGGAGACTTTGTGCCCCCATAATTGCCTTTAGTGTGTTTTCTTTTTATTTCTATGTAAAAGACCTTGGGATGACTTTGTGCCCTCATTGTCCTTTGTATCTCACTCTTGGGCAATTCAGGTGGAGACTGTGTGCTACATCTCAATTTGTTGGTTACTATGTCCTTGGTTACATTTTGCATTTACTACTAGGAGTATTCTTGTGGTTTGCTAAATAGTACTTGTGAAAGAAGAGGAGTGCTTTCTATCATTTCCCTTGAGATGTTACCTTTGATTTGCATGCATCATCTCTAAAAATAGAGAGATGGATGGTTTATCCTACCCTTGAGTATTATTTTCTGTTTATATATATATATATATATATATATATATATATATATATATAGGGATCCTCCCCTTGATGAGAGGAGAGATTAGTCCCCTTTTGATGTGGTAAACCTACATATTTGGATGACCAATCTTCCTACTTTTGCTGATCAGACCTATTTTGTTTATCAGTACGCTGATCGACAAAATATTCAACCAACAAAATGCACATAAAACTAAAAGAGTGTGCATTCCATAACAAAAAGTAACCTTATAGGCTCAATCTTAATATGAAAATCAATGTAAATGATAAAATTAATTGAATACAAGAAGTTTTAATATTTTATCTAGTTAAAAAGGTAGAGTGGGTGAGCCCCATATTTATTTACCCTGAGAAAATAAGAGAAATTATAAAGTGTGGGGACTATCACACACTAAATGATGCTTGTGTTAATGATTCATTTCAAATTCATTTTACAAATGAAGTCTTTGAATCTATAATAGGGCATGAAGTACATTCATTTATATATGGCTTTAGTGGATATCACCATATTCCAACTATAAAAGAGGATCAAGCTAAGACCACCTTTGCTATTAAATGGGGATCATTTCGATAGAAGGTAATGCCTTTTGGTTCAAAGAATGCACCTATTATATTTTATAGATCTATGGTAAATGCATACAAATATTTTACTCATGATTTCCTTGAAGTCTATTTGGATGATAGGTCTATCTTATATCTATTAAAGAGCACTTGTCAAAACTAAGATTGAGTCTAGAGTGATGTCACACTTTACACACCACTTTGAGTTTAAAGAAGTGTCTATTATTTACACCTTTCGATGTCTTATTAGGTCATATTATATGTATCAATTCTATTTCATTTGACATAATAAAATTTCTATTGTGGTAGGGATACTGCCTCATAGTAACTCAACAAAAGTGCACACATTCCTTGGTCATACATGATATTAAAGTAAGTTTATTAAAGGGTATGCAACTATATATGTCTATGGATAAATTATTGTGTGAGGATACCAAATTCAAATGGAAACTCAAATATCAAACAACATTTATTGGGTTAAAATAAATATTCATAACAACATTGATCTTAGTATTCATTGACTTGAAGAAGCCATTTCATGTACATGTGGATGCTTCTGGGATCAAAATAGGAGTTGTCTTAGTGTAGCTAGGTGAAGGTGGGTTGAACCACATGATATATTCTTCCATTAGGAAAATATAAGCTAAAAATAATAATTACATGACCATAGAGAGAAACACTAACCATGGTGTTTTCACTAATTTTTTTTACATTACTTATTGGCTACACCATTTAACTTCTTCACTAATCACTAGGCATTATGATACCTAGTTAATAGGTCAATGATGGAAGGATGCATATTAAGGTGGTTAATGGTATTTCAATAATTTAAATTTTTCATTAATATTAAGCTAGGATGAGTGAATGTAGAGCTAGATCACCTTAGCATACTTTGCAATGGGGAAGAACTAGAGGAACATGAAGATGAATTCCTAGATGCACATTTATTTAAAAAATTTGTAGTTATTGATAACATGGAAGACATTGAAAATTTATTGGATCAAGTAAATTTTATTTCACTCTATACTGAGTGGGATAAAATTCCAATGGTCACCTGAGCCATACCATATAACCTTATTAATGGATTCTTATATAAGATCGACAAAGAGGATATATTGCCTAGAGTAGTTCTAGAGCATAAGGAACCAAAATTTATTCAAGATTCTTATCAAATAATTGGAGGGGTTATTTCATAGGATAATCCACTATAATAAAATATTATGAAGTGGCCTTTGGTGGCCTAACTTATTTCAAGATGTGCAAAGAGTTGTTAAACATTGTGATGTCTGTCAATGAATGGGTAAACTAAAACATCATGAAAAAATGCCTTTGGTACCCATTATTTTAGAATAACCATTTAAATAATGGAAAATTGAATATATTGGACTTATTTCTCCTCCAATTAAGCATATTCATTCCTGTTATATTATTACTATGATAGATTATTTCACCAAATGGGTGGAAGTTGTTGCCACTCCAAGTTGTGGTGTGAAAGATGCTACCAAATTTTTATATGAAAACATCATTACAAGGTTTGGATGTCCATTTAAGTTGGTAAGTGATAAAAACATGAATTTTCTAAATATTATTCTCAATACTCTCACTATAGAGTTCATGATATTGCACCATAAAAGCACAACTTACCATTTGTAGAAAAATAGACAAGCAAAAGCGTCCAATAATGTATTGGGGAAAATATTAGCATAAATTTGTAATGGTAAAAGGGATTATTTGGAACATTAAATTCCTATGATTTTTTTAGATTATAGAACATATTGAAAGATATCTATAGGGCTCACTCTATTTCAATTGGTATATGGACTTGAGGCAATAATGCCTATGGAGTATATTGCTCCTAGTCTGCACATTGTGATGGTTATGAGATTAGGGGATAAGAATTCATTAAGGAATGAATAATGGAATTCATGAAGATCAAATAAAATATAAAAATGTCATAGTGGATACAACATATTAACAATCATAGTGTAGAAAGTATGGCGTGATCACAACTTATGATCTAAGCAATTTTACCCAAAACAAATGATATCACTTTATGAGAGAAGATTTAAAGCATTACTAGGAAAGATGCACATTATATGGAAATTAACCTATATTATTAATGAATTATCACCACAAGGTACCATAGTGTTGAAAGAATTAAAAGTAATCATATTTCCAAGATGTATAAATGGTTGTAGGCTTAAGCCATATCATTTTTAATCTCTATCATTCAACTAAAAAAATTGAGTGGATATTGAGTATAACCATGTAGTATATATTTTATTTAATGTTATTTTATTCAATTTTGTTCTCTTAGGTTATAATTTTTGTATAGTATGTTCGCTATAGTGCAACACATCATAGCCACTAGTTAGCAGTTATCATCACAAGGTGTAATCACATTCTAAAGACAACTCATAGAAGATAGATGGATGCAACTAAATCAACTATATTAATTGATTCCATTAAGGTAGAAACAAGATAGATATGGTGAATGGAATACCAATGGTTAGGAAAAACTATTAATGATGTAATATTTCAAAAAGATTACATCTTTTCCAAAGCAAATTTAGTAGTAAATAGACAAGTGGATTCATAAGGAAAATTAAATATATGAAAGGACAACTACTCACATATAATAAATACCAAAGAATAAAATTAAAGATGCTAAGCACAAAAAATACCTATCAAGGTACCTTATATTAATTAATATTATTTGAAAATGGAACACTTATGTACAAGAAGTCAATGCAATCAAGTAGTTGGCGATCTGAAATTGGGTGCCAAGAACTATATAAGAGTAGGGTATAGATAATGCTAAAATATTATAAACTTTGGATAATAATATTATTATATAATATAGTTTAATAATAACATTTTTTGAATAGATTTCAAACTAGAGCCTGACTAAGTAAATAAATCACTTATCCTAGACCACTAATCAAGTTATGGACAGAGGTCGGTTATTAATTTCACTATTAGATGCACAAAAAGAGGATATAAGGATTGGGTTAGGTATTATCCAAACTAAATAAAATGATATAGAACTATTCAATTTTATAAATACAAAATAAATTAATCTTTTTAAATAAGAAACTCAAATAGTGGCATAAAAAAGATCCCTCACACTTTAACATCCACTATGAGGCTCTGACATAGAAAGATTGATTGAGCTACCTACATTTGGACAACTAGATGAGGTCATGATGAATTTTCTAAGCAACTATAATCAAGGGGATATCCATTTGAATCCAGATGTTATAATTTGAATCACTATATAATCTATCACATGAGCCATTGACCTTCCCAATCATCAAAAATCTCTCCTTAATTATAAGTCTAAAATACCACCAATCCATGTGGATGTTAGGGGATAATATACTACAAGGTTAGGGAAAGGAACACCCATTGACTCAATTGAGGATGCTTCATTATGCATTTTGGTAGAATTCATCATGAAAAGATTTTAGAAAACCACTGAGTAAGTGAAACAAGTGAGAAAATGTATAAATTATATTGCCTATGATATGATAAGTTTGATGGAAACATATAAACATTTCAGTTCCAATTTTTGGTTATTTTATTATGTTTCACATAGTGGAAATCTTCACTTAGGACAATCAATATAATTAGAGACTTTTGGCCCATTAATGCACTTGAAAGTATTACATGGATTAAAGTAGGACAATATTATGAGCAATTAGGGATATTTAACATATGGTGGCTTGAAGTCATAGTTTTGATCAGAACACATCCTAAGATCCCATAATATGTAATGTAATATTTGAGACAACATGATTTAATCACTATGTTGAATAATGGTATTCCAATCAAGGTCCATGGTTTGGCTACTCCATCTATGACCTCAATGCCATTTTTCATTTTCATGGTTAAAGTGAAGTCTAAATTATATATGGAAAAAGACTTAGCTATGAGGTTGGTTCCACCTTTGCATGTTATTCTTCTAAAGGCAAAATAAGTTGAAGTGAATCAAGCACCACCATAATAACTAGTGTAGCCACATTCCCCACTCAGGGTACATTTGAGCAATGAATATTTGCTAATTCATGAATATTCCAATTTTCAAATTTTAGTTTTGGTAAATTATTAGGTTTGGTAGATGGGATCATATCGCCAAAATTTTAAGGATATATTTTAGTTCTTGGGTCATCTCACTAAACTTTTATAACATTATCTTAGAATATAATTGAAATCACCACACACACACACACACACACACACACACACACACACACACACATAATATACCCTCACCCTTGATGTCAAACAAAGAATACACCTAAATCCAAACAGAGGAACCAAATGACAACACTTAATATTGAATGCCACTTATGCTAATCAAAGGAGTTGAAAGATAGTGCCAAATGACAACACATCTAAAACTTGATATCCCTAAATGGAAGTTTCAAATGACACTACCAAATGACACTGTTAAATGGTAGTGTTGAACAATAGACTGAATGATGGTGTCAAATGGAACTAAAAGAACATTCACCAAGGTTTAAGGTTAAGGGCATGGGAATAATAAAGCAAAATAAAAAAAATCAAGGAATGTATTCACCCTACTAGGATTAGGTATAAAAGAAAAAGGAAACCAAAATTTGAAACCTTGATAGACATAACCATTAAATTTACATCACCTATTGAAGGATACAAAACCATTAAGGTAGTGGCATTCGATAGATCCATTCAATAGAGACATTTATCATAGATTTTTGGCTAGGTCATTTGACAAAGCTATTTAGTTGAGCCATTAGATAGAGCCTTTCAGTCAATGAATTTTATGCATCTGAATAGTTACACATAAATCCTAGAAAATGAAAAAAAAATTCAAAACCTACAGATTTGCCACAGCTATGAATCAGATTCACCTAAATGAATCTAAGGGGGTTTTGGATATGGGTTATTAAACATTACCTTGTCTCTACCTCCACAACTAATTAAACCACAATCTCCACCACAAAAAGATAAAGGAAATAAGAAGGTACCTACATACAAGGACTCACAACCACCACTGAAGAAAATAAAATGTCAAGTAAAGTATTGGTTGGATAACCGCATGGTTATAAAGATAGTTACTAATTGCAATCTACAAGAGTTAGGTTTAGAAGAAAAAGAATTTATTTGATTAGTGTTGGAAGACATTAAAAAAGAGGTGTATGATAAAGAGGATAAGAGTTTCTTCTATTGGAAATTAATGTGCACTTTCCAAGTGTGAAATTAGGTAAGAACAGACCTTATGATTGATATTACTCAACCACCTCCTATTCTTATTGATATGATAGGACAAGAAGAATTTTAATGTAAGTTGACGGTTGAGATATTTTGAATATAGTCATCTAAAATATCATTAGCTATGCAAATGGTAGATTAATTAAGGAAGGTAGTCTTACATAGGTCTAATTGGAATGACCATGCACACACCACTCTACCAAACCAGCATAAACATTATGGGAAAGGATGGCCTCTTTTATAAAAAATAATGAATAAAGTGGTGTGTATCAATCTCAAGTAGTCAAATAATAGGCCTAGACATAGGTTCTAAAGAAGTAAAAACATACGCTAACTCCTCAAAATAAATCTAGGAGAATTAAATTAGTAAGCAAAGGTTAGTTTGATGAATTAGAGTCACTTGAGCATATTCAATTAGGCACTGAGATCATAGACATCAAATTTTATGAATAACCCATGGATACAACTATGCCCAAGATAGTAGATGAACAAAAAATTACACAAGACACAACAAACCCTGAGGAGGTGAAGGAGGAAGAAAGGACCAAGAAAGAACAAGAACTAACACAACAAGAAATGACACAAGAGAAATAACTCATTGAAGAAAAATTTATGCATCATCAAAAATAAAATCAACAAGACATAGGAACCAAAACACATAATAAAACCGAGGAATCAGAGGTTGGATGGAAGTAAATTGAAAAATATGAAGCTCTAAGGAAGAAATCCAAGGAAGCAAAAATTGTGCAAAAGTAGCTTGAAGAAGTAGAGGCAAATAAGCAAGAGTAGGAGGAATCCCAATGATGAAAACACATGGTGTAATCTATGTAATAAAAATATAGATAAAAATAAGCTCAAGTCAAGACTACTAAATAATAATTTAGATACATAGTAGAAGTACAATCCACCAAATAAAAAATCTAAGGCTAAAGCCAAAGATAAAGCTGAAGCCAAAGCTAAGGCTAACGTAGATTCTACAACCAAATTTCAAATTGATGATAAGGCTAAGATTGAAGAGGAAGCTAAATTATAAGATGAAGTTAATTCTAAGGCTAAGATTGAAGTAGAAAACTAGGCCAAGAAGCATAAATAATCCAAAGAATAGGTATAAGTGGAAAGTAAATCTCAAACAAAGACTACAGGATAAGCATCACAAATCTCTATCCAATGGATATAGTATGTTCTTGCTACATCAACATGGTGAAATACTTTCTTGCTTCTATTGGCTTAATTCCCACCTACACCTATGAAACTTACAGCCACCTCTATAGTACTTTCTACCAATGTGATGGAAACATATTTGGATTCACCTAATTTATACTATCAAAATAGATTAAAGGAGTAGTTGCATTTCAAGAGTTGATTGTGGAGAAGGCCTTAGATTTAGATAAGGAAGTTCTTAGTCTATGTGAGGAAAAGGCTAAAGAAAAATAGTAATTGGTAAATATACAAAAATTGATAGATAATTCTTGTCCCACCTAAGATACACAAGTACTTGGTGATTAATTCATGTCAGAGGATAATTAATTCATAGTTCTATTGATAGAGCTTACAAAGAATTGAGGTTCACATAAAAAGTGATCACATTATATGCACAATGAAAATATCTTAGTAATGAAACAAAATTCATATACTGAAGAGTATGATTAGGTCATAGACACTTCTACACAATAGGCCAAGTAGATAGCTCAATATATGTTGAATTTGAGACAACATCTTAATCAATCCTTAGCTATTGTGAAACTTGAATTTTCCACTACAGGTAAAGCTAAATCTATATTGGAGGATCAAATAACAAATAAAATAAATATGAGTAGTGCATTTAAATAAATTTTGGATTCCAAGGATGATGTCATATAAAATATACAAGTATGGCATAATGAAACAATGCACAACACTTTTATAGACATCCAAGCCCAAAGGATAGTAGATAGATTTGATGGTCTCATTTTGGATATTTAGCTCAAGTTATGTAATGCCAAGGTATCTCTCACAATTACATAAGATGATATGAAAAACATGATGATGATCTTAGTACCACTATGCATTTTTCTTTCCATGGTATGTGAAGTGCTCACAAATTAAAAAATTATCAAGCATGATCTATCTCATATTTATCAAGCTATTGCCTAGATAATATATGAGCCTCAATTTATTCCTCTACAATAAATTTGACAAATCATACAATAGAGGAAGTTGGATACAAATACATAGTCTCAACAACCACCTCCTCCATTGGGTGCATCAAAAGCCAGTGAGTCATTAGCTAGGAAAACATAACAACCTCCACAACAAAATAATCAAACTCCTCTTCCATCGTAGTAGTATCTAATATGCACTTCTTTTTTATGACTTCAAGAATATTATTGTAATATCCCCAATTTCACCTCCTATCTGAAACTGGATATTTCCCTGACTATCTTTCTGTATTTTGCTTGTTAGATATTTTGCATGAGTAAAGATGCTATTTTGCAAGATAAATTCAAAAAAACAAATAAACCACAGTAAATCTCTTAACTGGGAAATCAGTGCTCTTATTATTCTTCAGAATGATTACAATAATGAATATATGGCACGCATATAAAAGAATACAAATATTGTCTCAAAACCTGATCTTTTACAAATATGGGACGGCTCTAATATAGAAGATCTTTATCTGTGCAATATCTAAATCAATAACCTGAATCAAAAACTTAATAAAATAAATCCTTGTAATACCTGTGATAACTTCTATGTGAAGTTATCTCTCAAACCTGTAAACCTTTGTGATAACTTTTGTATGAAGCTATCTCTCAAATTGGCAATAGATCGGCTGATCTCTCACAACCTCTGAATCACACACAATGAAGAGTTGACGTTCTTCAATGCAAATGGAATCCATGAACCCTTGGCTCAGTCTTCAAAAAAGAATTCTTAGCAAAACTCAATATCAATAATCAATCATAATCAACTATCTCCCATGAGAAACTCTTATACCCTTCCAAAGGTGTGCTTGCTAAAATTAGATTTCCTCAAATTAGAACTTGGGGTTCTAAAATAAGAATTCCTCAAATTAGAACTTGGGCTTCTTAAATTAGAATTTGGGTCTTAAAATTAGACCAATTAATTAATAATTAATAATTAATTAATATCTAATTTAAAATTAGACCAAATAATTAATTAATTAATAATTAATTAATATCTAATTTAAAATTAGACCAAATAATTAATATTTGATTAAATCAATCAAATATTAATATCTCCCTCAGTACATGTCAGATCCTCGAACCGTCTAAAGCTGGTGAACCAAGGAGTGATTCTGCACATGACCATATCAAAACAAGGGTGCTCCCCTGTATGTCAAATATCCCTAAATAATAGGAGCTCAGGCCCAATGTGTCTGAAATAACCTGAATGAGAGCCAACTATAGGAATTTTGTAAATCAAAGCCAAGCCAATCTCCATCATGACCCTTTATCCATCCATTTAGCCTATGAAGGTTGCATAATAGGCTAATCATCAAGCCTGCCAATGTCCACAAAAAAGGGGACATGACAATCTGCCCCTCCAAAAATTGCTTGTCCCCAAGCAATCTCGGAACAATGAACCACTCGATCCACCTGGATCCCAAATGTAGTTATGCTCTACACTGCTGTAAATCAATGCAAGTACCTGGAATATCATCAGAAGTAGAACAAAGAGAAACCCATAGTCAAATTGGCGAATGCAACTCAACCAAACTCTAAGAGCCCAACTGCCATAGTCAAGAACACATGAGAAACAAACTCTCAAAACATCATAACCCAAGTAGAATGGACAACTCAAACTGCCAATTCCATCTACAAGAGATGGTGCCAATCCATCCCATAATTGATCCCTCTGTAAGGGTGGCACAGCGAACGGTACCACACTGTCATATGTGTGAGAAGAATCAATATGGAGACTCGACTCCACTGGTATCTCAAACTCATCAGAACTAAGTACTCCCAAATCCTGAACCGGTGTGTCAGCCTCAACAACATGTTCCTTAGCTACAACTATAGGAGCGTACTCACCAACAACAATCAATGTACTAATCTCTGAGTCTGGGGCTGGTGAAGACCGCAAATGATCTAACTCCATGGTCATCTCAGCCAAATGAAATTGTGACTCCTCATAAGCTAACTGCGTACTCTCAAGAATCTTAGAAGTCACCTCAAGCTGCTGAGTAAGCTCACTCACCTTATCTTCCTTGGCCAATAATGCATCATACGCTGTGCTGCCCCACTCTATAAGATAATCTCTGTCGATGACCAACTGCATATTGTCCTGTCTCAGAAACTGGATAGCCTCCCATAATGAGTGGATCTCTATCAAGGATAGATAACTACCTCCCTGCTCGATGCTAGTAGGAGAACCCCATCCATAAACTGCTAACAACTGACAAGCATCATCTAAATGCTTGCAAGTGCTAGCAATGTCTCGCTCACTAACTCTCAGCTGACTAGACACATGGTGGCACTGGCTAGACTGTCTCCTACAATCCTCCTCTGATGCATGGTCCCAAAGAGTAGACTCAAAATCACTGATCTCTGGAATACTACCACAACTCCATAGCTCATATCAACATACGGAGTATCAACAACTATAGCATCACTGTCTAACTCCTCCATACCGAGAGAAATGGCTGGTGAAACTAAGTCCTCAAAACTGTCCACTGCATCCTCCTGAGTATCATCTGCAATAATCAGATCTTGGGACTCTTCTACAATCTCTATCATAACTGAGAGATCATCAACCCTCAGTGTCCTAACATCTGAACACACCTCTACACTCTGAGTGCAAGCATCAAACTCGTCCTCATCTTCACTATCCTCTATCTCATAATAATCATAATAATCATGGGAAATGTTGCGCCCTTGTCTAAGTGATTTGTAGTGGTCTCTTCTCAGCTTAACAAATCAAACAAAAGACAACCTCCCCTGAGCTCGTGGAGTTAATAACTTCCACTCATCCTTTGTTGTCATATACCGTGTGGGTTTGTCTTTGGATGTAGGATATGAAAGAGATTCATTCAACCTCTTCAAACTTGGTTCCAGCTTCTTCATATTATTGTCCCACTACCTCTGAGTATATGAAGTCATTATGATACTTTACTGATTCAATCTACCCAAACTACCCAACAGGATGGCAAGACATTAGCTCTGATCTGTAGGACTTGACAGATGTTTGGCACACTCAGCAAAGGTCAACGCCTTATATGTTTGATACTGCTACTCCTTTTTCTCTTGTGCACTCACCAAAACTTCTCATGCCTCCAGTACGTCCACTCCCAAGCCCACAGTTGCTACAACAGACTGATGTTGTGCGATGTTCATACACGGAGACGTGGTGGAGAGGTCAGTCATGTATCAAAAAAATATTTGCAAAGCGAACCGACATGGAACTCAGAGAAATCCGTGGCTAAAAACCCTGCGACAACATATATTCCCACACTCTTTCCATGATCTACTGATCCACATGCAAAAAACCACCAATAAAATTCATTCAACGGCTGTCCACGTGCTCGAGCCCTAGCAGGGTCCTTATTTCTATATTTTTGTCTGCCAAAAATTCTATCCAAAGAATAGTGAACTCAGGAGAACGTGTGGTGAGAGAATCATGACTGTGGAGCTCCCACATTTCAAACCCATGAAGCTAATTCCCTCCAAACTCTTTATGGTGCAAGATCCCTTACGGCCTGTGCAATATTCATACACTACAGACCTCTGTCGCATATTCTTTTTATCTATGCCTTCCATAATATTGGAGTGTGCCTGCAATACTTCTTTGACCTCTATATTTCTAGCTTCTATTGTTGACTATCATGCACGTAACCCGCGTTCTTGGCTTCTACTGGGGAGAAAAAATCCACGTTCCACTCTTCTTCCTGTACGACAACTGCGCTTTACCAAACTCCTTCTGCCAGCTGCCGATGTGGTTTTTTTTAGACTACGTTCTCCTTTTCCAATCCCCAAAACTCAGTAATGATGATATAGCCAAGCTGCAACTTCGAAGAATTGCCTCCTCCAGGTAGCGCCAATACACCTTGCTTGTTGTGTGAAGGATCTCAATAGCACCCGATTTCCATATTTCATAGAACGGCATTCACATGCAATTATCTGTATTTTGTCTTCATCTGCGTCCTTTCCTGAATATTTAAATACTCTTTTATTAAATTTGGCCTTATTTGCCAAATCAGCTTGACACTTTGTTTGTCTTATTGAGAAGCTATAGTAATCACGTCTTTTCCCACTGCTAACTTCCACTCAATAAACTACCAATTCGAATTCTCAAAACCCTACCTTCTAAAAATTTTCTTTTGCTCAAAAAATAATTTCCCACAAGGATGGTAGGAAACTACTCTGATACCACTGTAATATCCCCAATTTCCCCTCCTGTCTAAAACTGGATATTTCCCTAACTATCTTTCTGTATTTTGCTTGTTACATATTTTGCATGAGTAAAGATACTATTTTGCAAGATAAATTCAAAAAAACAAAATAAACCACAGTAAATCTCTTAACTGAGAAATCAGTGCTCTTATTATTCTTCAGAATGATTACAATAATGAATATCTAGCACGCATATAAAAGAATACAAATATTGTCTCAAAACCTGATCTTTTACAAATCTGGGACGGCTCTAATATAGATCTTTATCTGTGCAATATCTGAATCAATAACCTGAATCAAAAACTTAATAAAATAAATCCCTGTAATACCTGTGATAACTTATGTATGAAGTTATCTCTCAAACCTGTAAACCTCTGTGATAACTTCTGTATGAAGCTATCTCTCAAATTGGCAATAGATTGGCTGATCTCTCATAACCTCTGAATCGCACACAATGAAGAGTTGACGTTCTTCAATGCAAATGGAATCCTGGAACCCTTGGCTCAGTCTTCACAGAAGAATTTTTAGCAAAACTCAATATCAATAATCAATCATAATCAACTCTCTCCCATGAGAAACTCTTATACCCTTCCAAAGGTGTGCTTGCTAAAATTAGATTTCCTCAAATTAGAACTTGGGGTTCTAAAATTAGAATTCCTCAAATTAGAACTTGGGCTTCTTAAATTAGAATTTGGGTCTTAAAATTAGACCAATTAATTAATAATTAATAATTAATTAATATCTAATTTAAAATTAGACCAAATAATTAATTAATTAATATCTAATTAAAAATTAGACCAAATAATTAATATTTGATTAAATCAATCAAATATTAATATCTCCCTCAGTACATGTCAGATCCTCGAACCGTCTAAAGCTGGTGAACCAAGGAGTGATTCTGCACATGACCATATCAAAACAAGGGTGCTCCGCTGTATGTCAAATATCCCTAAATAATAGGAGCTCAGGCCCAATGTGTCTGAAATAACCTGAATGAGAGCCAACTATAGGAATTCTGTAAATCAAAGCCAAGCCAATCTCCATCATGACCCTTTATCCATCCAATTAGCCTACGAAGGTCGCATAATAGGCTAATCATCAAGCCTGCCAATGTCCACAAAAAAGGGGACATGACAATCCGCCCCTCCAAAAATTGCTTGTCCCCAAGCAATCTCAGAACAATGAACCACTCAATCCACCTGGATCCCAAATGTAATTATGCTCTACACTGCTGTAAATCAATGCAAGTACCTGGAATATCATCAGAAGTAGAACAAAGAGAAACCCATAGTCAAATTGGCGAATGCAACTCAACCAAACTCTAAGAGCCCAACTGCCATAGTCAAGAACACATGAGAAACAAACTCTCAAAACATCATAACCCAAGTAGAATGGACAACTCAAACTGCCAATTCCATCTACAAGAGATGGTGCCAATCCATCCCATAACTGATCCCTCTGTAAGGGTGGCACAGCGAACGGTACCCCACTATCATATGTGTGAGAAGAATCAATATGGAGACTCGACTCCACTGGTATCCCAAACTCATCAGAACTAGGTACTCCCAAATCCTGAACCGGTGTGTCAGCCTCAACAACATGTTCCTTAGCTACAACTATAGGAGCGTACTCACCAACAACAATCAATGTACTAATCTCTGAGTCTGGGGCTGGTGAAGACTGCAAATGCTCTAACTCCATGGTCATCTCAGCCAAATGAAATTGTGCTTCCTCATAAGCTAACTGCGTACTCTCAAGAATCTTAGAAGTCACCTCAAGCTGTTGAGTAAGCTCACTCACCTTATCTTCCTTGGCTAATAATGCATCATACACTGTGCTGCCCCACTCTATAAGATAATCTCTACCGGTGACCAACTGCATATAGTCCTGTCTCAGAAATTGGATAGCCTCCCATAACAAGTGGATCTCTTTTAAGGATAGATAACTACCTCCCTGATCGATGCTAGTAGGAGAACCCCATCCATAAACTGCTAACAACTGACGAGCATCATCTAAATGCTTGCAAGCACTAGCAATGTCTCACTCACTAACTCTTAGCTGACTAGACACATGGTGGCACTGGCTAGACTGTCTCCTACAATCCTCCTCTGATGCATGGTCCCAAAGAGTAGAATCAAAATCACTGATCTCTAGAGTACTACCATCCATACTCTGTGAATCAACTCCATAGCTCATATCAACATATGGAGTATCAACAATTGTAGCATCACTGTCTAATTCCTCCATATCGAGAGAAATGGCTGGTGAAACTAAGTCCTCAAAACTGTCCACTGCATCCTCCTGAGTATCATCTGCAATAATCAGATCCTGGGACTCTTCTACAATCTTTGTCATAACTGAGAGACCATCAACCCTCAGTGTCCTAACATTTGAACACACCTCTACACTCTGAGTGCAAGCATCAGACTCGTCCTCATCTTCACTATCCTCTATCTCATAATAATCATAATAATCATGGGACATACTGCACCCTTGTCTAAGTGATCTATAGTGGTCTCTTCTCAGCTTAACAAAGCGATCAAAAGACAACCTCCCCTGAGCTCGTGGAGTTAATAACTTCCACTCGTCCTTTGCTGTCATATACCGTGTGGGTTTGTCTTTGGATGTAGGATATGAAAGAGATTTATTCAACCTCTTCAAACTTGGTTCCAGCTTCTTCATATTATTGTCCCACTGCCTCTGAGTATATGAAGTCATTATGATACTTTGCTAATTCAATCTACCCAAACTACCAACAGGATGGCAAGACATTAGCTCTGATATGTAGGACTTGACAGATGTTTGGCATGCTCAGCAAAGGTCGACACCTTATATGTTTGATACTGCTGCTCCTTTTTCTCTTGTGCACTCACCAAAACTTCTCCTACCTCTAGTGCATCCACTCCCAGGCCCACGGTAGCTACAACAAACTGATGTCGTGCGACGTTCATACACGGAGACGTGGTGGAGAGGTCAGTCATGCATCAAAAAAATCTTTGCAAAGCAAACTGACATGGAACTCATAGAAATATGTGGCTAAAAACCCTTCAACAACCTATATTCCCACACTCTTTTTGCGATCTACTGATCCACACGCAAAAAAACCACCAATAAAATTCATTCAACGGCTGTCCACGTGCTCGAGCCCTAGCAGGATCCTTATTTCTATATTTTTGTCTGCCAAAAATTCTATCCAAAGAATAGTGAACTCAGGAGAACGTGTGGTGAGAGAATCACAATTGTGGAGCTCCCACGTTTCAAACCCGTGAAGCTAATTCCCTCCAAACTCTTTATGGTGCAAGATCCCTTACGGCCTGCGCAATATTCATACACCGCAGACCTCTGTCGCATATTCTTTTTGTCTATGCCTTCCACAATATTGGAGTGTGCCTGTAATACTTCTTCGACCTCTATGTTTTTGGCTTCTCTTGTTGACTATCATGCACGTAACCCACATTCTTGGCTTCTGCTGCGAAGAAAAAATCCGCGTTCCACTCTTCTTCCTATACGACGACTGCGCTTTACCTAACTCCTTCTACCAGCTGCCGATGTGGTTTTTTTTAGACTGCATTCTCCTTTGCCAATCCCCAAAACTCAGTAATGCTGATATAGCCTAGCTAAAACTTTGAAGAATTGCCTCCTCCAGGTAGCGCCAATACACCTTGCTTGTTGTGTGAAGGATCTCAATAGCACCCGATTTCCATATTTCATAGAACGACATTCACATGTAATTATCTATATTTTGTCTTCATCTGCATCCTTTCCTAAATATTTAAATACTCTTTTATTAAATTTGGCCTTATTTGCCAAATTGGCCTAACACTTTGTTTGTCTTATTGAGCAGCTACAGTAATCACGTCTTTTCCCACTGCTAACTTCCACTCAATAAACTACCAATTCGAATTCTCAAAACCCTAGCTTCTGAAAATTTTCTTTTGCTCAAAAAATAATTTCCCACAAGGATGGCAGGAAACCGCTCTGATACCACTGTAATATCCCCAATTTCCCCTCCTGTCTAAAACTGGATATTTCCCTGGCTATCTTTCTGTATTTTGCTTGTTAGATATTTTGCATGAGTAAAGACGCTATTTTGCAAGATAAATTCAAAAAAAACAAATAAACCATAGTAAATCTCTTAACTGGGAAATCAATGCTCTTATTATTCTTCAGAATGATTACAATAATGAATATCTGGCACGCATATAAAAGAATACAAATATTGTCTCAAAAGTTGATCTTTTACAAATATGGGACGGCTCTAATATAGAAGATCTTTATCTGTGTAATATCTGAATCAATAACCTGAATCAAAAACTTAATAAAATAAATCCCTGTAATACCTGTGATAACTTCTGTGTGAAGTTATCTCTCAAACCTGTAAACCTCTGTGATAACTTCTGTATGAAGCTATCTCTCAAATTGGCAATAGATCGGCTGATCTCTCACAACCTCTGAATCGCACACAATGAAGAGTTGACATTCTTCAATGCAAATGGAATCCTGGAACCCTTGGCTCAGTCTTCAAAGAAGAATTCTTAGCAAAACTCAATATCAATAATCAATCATAATCAACTCTCTCCCATGAGAAACTCTTATACCCTTCCAAAGGTGTGCTTGCTAAAATTAGATTTCCTCAAATTAGAACTTGGGGTTCTAAAATTAGAATTCCTCAAATTAGAACTTGGGCTTCTTAAATTAGAATTTGGGTCTTAAAATTAGACCAATTAATTAATAATTAATAATTAATTAATATCTAATTTAAAATTAGACTAAATAATTAATTAATTAATAATTAATTAATATCTAATTTAAAATTAGACCAAATAATTAATATTTGATTAAATCAATCAAATATTAATATCTCCCTCAATACCTATCAGATCCTCGAACCATCTGAAGCTGGTGAACCAGGGAGTGATTCTGCACATGACCATATCAAAACAAGGGTGCTCCACTGTATGTCAAATATCCCTAAATAATAGGAGCTCAGGCCCAATGTGTCTGAAATAACATGAATGAGAGCTAACTATAGGAATTCTATAAATCAAAACCAAGCCAATCTCCATCATGACCCTTTGTCCATCCAATCAGCCTACGAAGGTCACATAATAGGCTAATCATCAAGCCTGCCAATGTCCACGAAAAAGGGGACATGACAATCTGCCCCTCCAAAAATTGCTTGTCCCCAAGCAATCTCGAAACAATGAACCACTCGATCCACCTGGATCCCAAATGTAATTATGCTCTACACTACTGTAAATCAATGCAAGTACCTCGAATATCATTAGAAGTAGAACAAAGAGAAACCCATAGTCAAATTGGCAAATGCAACTCAACCAAACTCTAAGAGCCCAACTGCCATAGTCGAGAACACATGAGAAACAAACTCTCAAAACATCATAACCCAAGTAGAATGGACAACTCAAACTGCCAATTCCATCTGCAAGAGATGGTGCCAATCCATCCCATAACTGATCCCTCTGTAAGGGTGGCATAGTGAACAGTACCACACTATCATATGTGTGAGAAGAATCAATATGGAGACTCGACTCCACTGGTATCTCAAACTCATCAGAACTAGGTACTCCCAAATCCTGAACCGGTGTGTCAACCTCAACAACATGTTCCTTAGCTACAACTATAGGAGCGTACTCACCAACAACAATCAATGTACTAATCTCTGAGTCTGGGGCTGGTGAAGACCGCAAATGCTCTAACTCCATGGTTATCTCAGCCAAATGAAATTGTGACTCCTCATAAGCTAACTACGTACTCTCAAGAATCTTAGAAGTCACCTCAAGCTACTGAGTAAGCTCACTCACCTTATCTTCCTTGGCCAATAATGCATCATACACTGTGCTGCCCCACTCTATAAGATAATCTCTGTCGGTGACCAACTGCATATTGTCCTGTCTCAGAAACTGGATAGCCTCCCATAACAAGTGGATCTCTATCAAGGATAGATAACTACCTCCCTACTCGATGCTAGTAGGAGAACCCCATCCATAAACTGCTAACAACTGACGAGCATCATCTAAATGCTTGCAAGCGCTAGCAATGTCTCGCTCACTAACTCTCAGCTGACTAGACACATGGTGGCACTGGCTAGACTGTCTCCTACAATCCTCCTCTGATGCATGGTCCCAAAGAGTTGACTCAAAATCATTGATCTCTGGAGTACTACCATCCATACTCTATGAATCAACTCCATAGCTCATATCAACATATGGAGTATCAACAACTGTAGCATCACTGTCTAACTCCTCCATACCGAGAGAAATGGCTGGTGAAACTAAGTCCTCAAAAATGTCCATTGCATCCTCCTGAGTATCATCTGCAATAATCAGATCCTGGGACTCTTCTACAATCTCTGTCATAATTGAGAGATCATCAACCCTCAGTGTCCTAACATCTGAACACACCTCTACACTCTGAGTGCAAGCATCAGACTCGTCCTCATCTTCACTATCTTCTATCTCATAGTAATCATAATAATCATGGGACATGATGTGTCCTTGTCTAAGTGATCTGTAGTGGTCTCTTTTCAGCTTAATAAAGTGATCAAAAGACAACCTCCCCTGAGCTCATGGAGTTAATAACTTCCACTCATCCTTTGCTTTCATATACCGTGTGGGTTTGTCTTTGGATGTAGGATATGAAAGAGATTCATTCAACCTCTTCAAACTTGGTTCCAGCTTCTTCATATTATTGTCCCACTGCCTCTGAGTATATGAAGTCATTATGATACTTTGCTAATTCAATCTACCCAAACTACCCAAAAGGATGGCAAGACATTAGCTCTGATCTGTAGGACTTGACAGATGTTTGGCACACTCAGCAAAGGTCAACGCCTTATATGTTTGATACTGCTGATCCTTTTTCTCTTGTGCACTCACCAAAACTTCTCTTGCCTCCAACACATCCACTCCCAGGCCCACGGTAGCTACAACAAACTGATGTCGTGCGATGTTCATACACGAAGACGTGGTGGAGAGGTCAGTCATGCATCAAAAAAATCTTTGCAAAGTGAACCGACATGGAACTCGTAGAAATCCGCAGCTAAAAACCTCACGACAACCTATATTCCCACACTCTTTTCACGATCGACTGATCCACACGCAAAAAAACCACCAATAAAATTCATTCAACGGCTGTCCACGTGCTCGAGCCCTAGCAGGGTCCTTATTTCTATATTTTTATCTGCCAAAAATTTTGTCCAAAGAATAGTGAACTCAGGAGAACGCGTGGTGAGAGAATCACGATTGTGGAGCTCCCACGTTTGAAACCCGTGAAGCTAATTCCCTCCAAACTCTTTATGGCGCAAGATCCCTTACGGCCTGCACAATATTCATACACCGCAGACCTCTGTCGCATATTCTTTTTGTCTGCTTTCACAATATTGGAGTGTGCCTGCAATACTTCTTTGACCTCTACATTTTTGGCTTCTATTGTTGACTATCATGCACGTAACCCGCATTCTTGGCTTCTACTGGGGAGAAAAAATCTGCGTTCCACTCTTCTTC
The DNA here is from genome assembly GCA_037957365.1 of Torreya grandis. NCBI lineage: Eukaryota > Viridiplantae > Streptophyta > Pinopsida > Cupressales > Taxaceae > Torreya > Torreya grandis. Next base: position 280,083 of record JARHVA010007631.1, on the reverse strand, counting down.
TTGTACAACGACTGAGCTTTACCTAACTCCTTCTGCCAGCTACCGATGTGGTTTTTTTTAGACTGCATTCTCCTTTTTCAATCCCCAAAACTCAATAATATTGATATAGCCTAGCTGAAACTTCAAAGAATTGCCTCCTCCAGGTAGCGCCAATACACCTTGCTTGTTGTGTGAAGGATCTCAATAGCACCCGATTTCCATATTTCATAGAACGGCATTCACATGCAATTATCTGTATTTTGTCTTCATCTGCGTCCTTTCCTGAATATTTAAATACTCTTTTATTAAATTTGGCCTTATTTGCCAAATTGGCCTGACACTTTGTTTGTCTTATTGAGCAGCTACAGTAATCACGTCTTTTCCCACTGCTAACTTCCACTCAATAAACTACCAATTCGAATTATCAAAACCCTACCTTCTGAAAATTTTCTTTTGCTCAAAAAATAATTTCCCACAAGGATGGCAGGAAACCGCTCTGATACCACTGTAATATCCCCAATTTCCCCTCCTGTCTGAAACTGGATATTTCCCTGACTATCTTTTTTTATTTTGCTTGTTAGATATTTTGCATGAGTAAAGATGCTATTTTGCAAGATAAATTCAAAAAAACAAATAAACCACAATAAATCTCTTAACTGGAAAATTAATGCTCTTATTATTCTTTAGAATGATTACAATAATGAATATCTGGCACGCATATAAAATAATACAAATATTGTCTCAAAACCTGATCTTTTACAAATCTGGGACGGCTCTAATATAGATCTTTATCTGTGCAATATCTGAATCAATAACCCGAATCAAAAACTTAATAAAATAAATCCCTGTAATACCTATGATAACTTCTATGTGAAGTTATCTCTCAAACCTGTAAACCTCTGTGATAACTTCTGTATGAAGCTATCTCTCAAATTGGCAATAGATCGGTTGATCTCTCACAACCTCTGAATCGCACACAATGAAGAGTTGACGTTCTTCAATGCAAATGGAATCCTGGAACCCTTGGCTTAGTCTTCACAGAAGAATTCTTAGCAAAACTCAATATCAATAATCAGTCATAATCAACTCTCTCCCATGAGAAACTCTTATACCCTTCCAAAGGCGTGCTTGCTAAAATTAGATTTCCTCAAATTAGAACTTGGGGTTCTAAAATTAGAATTCCTCAAATTAGAACTTGGGCTTCTTAAATTAGAATTTGGGTCTTAAAATTAGACCAATTAATAAATAATTAGTTAATATCTAATTTAAAATTAGACCAAATAATTAATTAATTAATAATTAATTAATATCTAATTTAAAATTAGACCAAATAATTAATATTTGATTAAATCAATCAAATATTAATATCTCCCTCAATACATGTCAGATCTTCAAACCATCTGAAGTTGGTGAACCACGGAGTGATTCTGCACATGACCATATCAAAACAAGGGTGCTCCGTTGTATGTCAAATATCCCTAAATAATAGGAGCTCAGGCCCAATGTGTCTGAAATAACCTGAATGAGAGCCAACTATAGGAATTATGTAAATCAAAGCCAAGCCAATCTCCATCATGACCCTTTATCCATCCAATCAGCCTACGAAGGTCGCATAATAGGCTAATCATCAAGCCTGTCAATGTCCACGAAAAAGGGGACATGACAATTATGGATTTTTTTTAAGATAGCCTAAAATTTAGGAGAGGGGATAGATTGGTTGAAAACACATAAAGGGTAGCTACCTGGTTATGTATCTTATTGAAACCCTAAAAGGGTGGTAGGCTAGTATGTTACATATTTGACAAATCAAAAGTGTGACTACGTAGTAATCAAATGATAAAAACTGGTAAATGACACCTAGAGTGATAATTATGACTTTTAGTTTATGGCTTATCTTTTTAGCTCAGTTCAAATCAGGTTGTGACTTTGTCTCAATATGAGATAACTATTTAAGTCTAAGAAAGTGTTGGATGTAGAATGTATTATGGTAAAATCACAAATTATAATATAAGGACACATGTATGAAGTACATGATTTTATCTCTTGTCTAACTTTTGTGTGTATTTGACCTTGTAAGCCCAATTGAGTAATAAAACAATGTGAATAGTCTTTTCCTTTGTATCTCAAAAGGATGGAATGTGAGGAGATAATGGGTTATAAAATTATATATATATATATATATATATATATATATATATATATATATATATATATATATATATATATATATATGGTTTTGATGTGTTGATAGAGATAAATAGAATCATTTTGATATGTTTTTTCCTAATCTTATTTTATAAATGGTTAATGCGAAGTGAGTAATATATTCTACTTTAATATGTTTATCAAATGTTATGCCAGTTTTGTTTCATTTTTTGTTAATATATGAGTTTTTCTTGCTCTTTAGGTGCATCTTTATATATTGTAGATGGTATGTAATACACTAATCTCTTTTGTGTCCTATTTTAATCTCCTCTATGCAAGTTATGCCTTTAATTAGCATGTTACAGAGTATTTATAAGAATCTCTGCTAAAAAAGTTATAGGGAACAACTCCCTTATTGATTATCTTGATGAAGTCATCAACCTTGTCAGCATCAATCTAGGAAACCCACAAGTCTTCATTGTTGATGTGAAGAAAATTATCCCAGTTGATACTGTTGCAATCAAATGTATCCTTGTCTAGATTTTTCATGCAAGATGCATAATTTATTCCCATTTATTTCCCATATATTCCAACCTAAAAGGAGAACACTTAATTCAACTAATTAAAAATGGACTTTTGTTATTGATCAAATAGTAGAATGTATGAATGATAATGATTGAATACTACATAAATCACAAGTAGTTGGTGGTCAAAATATCACTATAATAACATATACACATCATCACAGTGGAAAATTGGACACATCTGAGTCAACAAACATGGAAATTCCCATTTAGATACATTTCTCATACCTCTCATTCAAATACACTGTTTTGCATGCACTATTCCATTTAACCCCTATTAGGTCATTCAATCTACAAAGCTATTTACATTTGTCATATGTAAAAACATTAATAAATACATGAGTGCATTTGAATATTGTAAACACATCAGGGTCTTAACACATTATAAATCTCCAAAAATTAAGTGATCCATAATGACAATAGAACAAAAATATCATTACAATTATAATAACTACATAATGTTAGGATAATTAAAATAATATCCAAAAAACATATAGACATAATATAAATAGTAGAAATAATGTTTTCATAAATACAAGTATAAGTTTTTTTGTATTTAAATAAAAGTGAAACATATATACAAAAATAAATTTCTGTGACATCCATTCAACATTACATCAAGTTGGGAATGACAATGGAGAATAGTATGACAATAACAAACATGAAAATTATACAATCAAAAAATCATAATAGGTACATGTCAAAAAATATGGTGACTAATGTAAAATTGGACAAAGTATTGAAAATTTTATCTTTAGGCACATCTTCTAAATCATCCATGTTGAACACATCCATAGTGATTTCTCTTATTTCATTTTTTTCCTAACCCAATGATACTTGTTGAAGATTATTGTTTATGAAACATATGTGAATATAATGAAACAAACCATACAATAAAGTAAAGTCATCATGTATCTCACAAATAATACCTAATATAAAATATATATCCCCTATCATTTCATGGAAAACATCTTTAAAATCAACCTCCATGCAGACACCTATTTCATTGCATAAATACATATAAACTTAGCCTATCTATTAAAACAATGTAAGAAGCATGATGTAAAGACAATTAATCAAATATCAAAGAACCATTTTCCCATATAAATTCTTTTTAAGTAGTAAATAACATGATTTTGATATAAATATCTTTTCCTTTCCATTCATAAGTAATTAATAAACACATGTGCTTGTTAAGCATTCCACAAATACAAGTCATGAATTGCACATAAAAATGAAAATATGATAATTAAAACCACTTCAAAAAATGTGACAAAAAATATCAACAAAAAGGTTATAAAAATTTATAATACCTTGTTTAAATTGATATAAAACCCATCAAATACATATGAAAATTAAAGCATGAAAACATAGAAATGGAAAAACTAGTGAAAGTGGGTGGGGAGAGGTCACATTTATAGATGAGCTTAAGTACCATGTAATATCTATGTACATGTTGGCATGGCATGGGAATGTGTTATTGATATAAAGTCCATAGATTCTATAAATGGTCAAGCACATGCAAGGCAATGAAAAATGTGGGGCCATCACACATATGAAGGTATTCAAGATACATGGTACAAACTATGGATAAAGTAGGATAATTTTGACATAAGGGCATGTTAATCTTTATGAACCTCATGGGAATGAAATTTATACCATTAATATATAATGATACATTGCCTTATCACCCACATTTACGTAAGAATCTCATTCCTAGTTCAAAACTTAGGGTATCAAACAATGACACTTTTAATTATAACTTTCACCAATAACAACACAATACTAGACATTGTAATCTCTCCAATACTAAATATCAATAAATCTTATGTGGATAAGGGACCTATCAAATTCACCATTAATTATCATGTATGTTAGACTTTTTTGTGGAATAAGTGTCTAAATCCATATATGTTTTATGATTGTATGTAATATACAGTGAAAGAAATCTTAATATTCTACTAACTTATGCATAAACTAATCATTCTATGTATTAAATTTGAGGTGAGGGCATGTTAATATTTATGGACATTATGTGAAAGGAAATTCCAGTAGGAAACACAAAAAAAATTATATGATATGTGTGCATTACAAATCTTGCCTTAGGGTAGTGTCTATAACCTAGTGGGGGTAAAATTTATAGATAAGATTCACCGTCACACACTAATTGCCTGCATGTTAGTGGTAATCACCTAAAATTGACACTTGAGGGTTAAGAGTGCTATTTGAGACCACATATCCATAGCTTAGCCATAGAATTACCTAGGTCCTATTTAAACACTTATCCAACCCTCGTGTGGGTGATAGGTATCCTTAGTCATCCCTAAAGAAGTCTTAGACACTCATTCTTTCATCTTGGCCATTCATTCCTTAGGTTCTACCACTTGGACAATAGTGTCATAATATGGACAATAACACCACATGGTGCTAGTATTCCAATATTGGTGATACTATCATTTCCATCCTTTTTTCAAAAATAGAAATATTTTCAAATATTAGAGCTACTAGGGTTTGTCTAAATTGATTTGAGCACCTGCAAAAGCACCATATTAGTATCAATACATGATCTTTATCCCTCTAACCACTAGATGGAAATTAAATCAAAATCACATATATAAACTTATAACAAGTTATGAAAAATTAAGGTTATCAATCCCTATTCTATCCTAATTATGTACACTACCATCTACAACATTCCTAAGATTAGATTACTCAAAATTATAGTCTCAAGCATATTCAAATAACTCAATCCAATGATCATACTAGATTCACCTACACTAGCACTAACACTTAGGTAGGGATAACTAAATTAGTCTTGATCCTTATTCAAAGGTTTGGTATGTAGGAAACCCTTAGAGAAATGGGGTGTTGAAGATGTCCAACCTACCCCACTAACACACTTTTTGGCTTGTATCAATTAGATGCCTCATATACATAGATAATTGGGGTTTGCTCATAAAATCATTCAAAATAAGTCATCTAAAGGGGTTTAGAACTTGTGCACCTAGTTTTTGGGATTATAAATCCAAAAACATGTGTACTTAGAATATCAAAATAGTCCTACATAGAGGAAACTATGAACAAAATAGGGACACATGGCATTATTATACAATTAGGGTGGTACTAGACATGAGTAATTTTGATAGCTAGATCCTATTTACAACACTTAGGCTATAATCTACTCCATTTTTAGCCTTCAAATAATCCATCTCAATCATTTTCTATCTAATTTATTACTTACATTATTTATTTTTACTTTAAGAAAGGTAAACTTTAGTCAATTATGTAATAAATAAGTGGTTGTATTTATTGTATGATTTACTATACTCAACTCTTTAACAACATATGATTTACATTCATTTAAGTCCTAAAAGGTTCAAACATTTGGTGAACCTGACTTAATTTGAATTTTACTCAAACCTTAACCCTAGAGAAACCTAAGCTTTATGTTTTTAGCCTTCTATAATCCTCAATTAGATTTATATTTCATATAATCATGATAATAATGACACATGAAGTTAATTAATTTTCAATGCAATGTTTTGTTACTTCTCTTATATGCTTGTTTCCTTTCATTTGGAATTAATTAAAATGTGACATAAACACATATCTACATCATGTTATCTTTCTCTTATGTGTAATTCAATTAACAATAAAACACTTACATACATATAAGATCTAATACATATGCTAACTACTATGTTTCAAGTTTCAATGTCATATATTATGCCCAAGAAAGAATATCCTTCTCCTCCTTATCTCTATGAGGGTGATAGATATTTTACCTATATCTAGGTCCCTGATATCACTCTTCCAGTAGATGAATCAGCCTATACTATTGTTAGTAATGCACATATTCAACCTATCCACACCTCTCCCCTATAGGATGTGTACCTACATGTTCAATCATAAGCAACTATGGTTTGGACATATGAGATTCTAAGGGATAAAATTATTAGTATGATAAATATAATATAAAAAATATAAACTAAAAATATGTTATTAATTGAAAAGGTAAATTTAATGGTAAATCATAGTACATGCACATAGTCTTTAGAATATGCTAGTGTAAACCATGTATATGCTTCTACACCTAGTAAAGTAGTGCCTATCACTCTTTCATATCCAAATCAGAAAGTATAACACAACGAATCTATTATAAGTGATTAAAACATATTACAAGGGTAAAATAAGAGTTAAAGTGAGATCTAAGGGAAATAATTAAAGCTAAGTTGATCAACCTACCTCCTCAACAACTAGTAATGAGATCCAAATATTATTGTGCATATTATAGAATGTATGGGCACCACATCGATTCATGTTTGGAATTGAAAAGGAAAATATAATACATAACTCAAATAGTGACACATCATCCAAACAACATACAATGGCACACCTACAAATTTAAAAAGGTTCACATTTAGAAATAGTACAAAAATGGGAAGCAAATAATAACTTAGAACAATAAAAGGTTCAAAATGAAAAATCAGAGTAAGAAATAGAATAACAAGAACATGTAAAACAAGTAAAACATGAAAATATACTCGTGTAGAATGAGGCTCAAATTTATAAGTAGTATGGGTTTGGTCAAGAATATTTACAAAAGTTTGATTATCATGGTTAGGGTTTGGGCAAACAAACACAAGGTATCACTACTCCTACTCAAAAAGTTGATAATGTTGGTCAATAAGGTTTTGGATTTATTGAAAATACTAAGGAAAATCATTCACATATATATTTTATTAGTGAGAAATATCTAGATACATAGAAATGTTAAAAAAAGAGAAAGAACATAAGTTAAAAAGTAAAAATCATGCTAAGCCAACAAGCATTCACAGAGAAGGATTTCAAGCTAAATGGCCTCCAGAACACCATATGCCTATAATAACAATAATTTAAAAATGATAAATCACAATTGATATTCCGAAACAAAATTTAAAAAGGTCAACTCAATAGTATGAGGTAATTCCCTATGCTCATCTAGATACAATAGAAGTCAATAATAACATTCTAGGTTATTATGATTTTGATGATGAAAAATACTCAGATTCATTTGGTAACACCATTCAAATACAACATAAAAATCATGATTCATGAGATATTACTATTCCCATTTTTTATGAGGATACATTGATAGTGAGGCTCTCATGAGACTCATCAATTAGTATTATTCCTCCATTATTCTACATACTTTCTTTATTTCTTGCTCCTTGTATATAGTTTCATTTTTATGTTTATTATACATAAGTTATACCTAGAATATATAAAAACATTATAATATGTAAAAAACATAAAAACATTCAAATATTTACTTAGAAAACATAAAGTTATAGATTGCATTCATTGCCATGTTTACATTTCTTATATTTTCTAGACACTACATATGCTAGCTATCTTAGTATAGTTATTTTTTATCATACATATATGATTCAATTGTTCATAAATACTTATAGGACTCAAGTACACTACACTAATCCATATTTTCTATTATCTACCCACTAGGGTCATATACACAAATACATTGTTCTTCATTTGACAAATTCACCCATTTGGGGGCACTCTATACACATTATCGATTACTAGGCTACATATTTATAAACTCTAAAACATAGATTTAACATTGTTATATCTAGATATTGATATTTCTACACCTAATTATATTTTTTGTCACTTATTTCTACTTTAGACACAATATATGAACATATTGGTTATTACATAAATTTATATTGCATGTTCATGCATACTTTCATTTCTAACTTTCCTAGTTTAGAATGGATTATGTCTCTATACTTATTATATTTGAGGGAATTTAAATATGCCATTTGTATTTGGCTTTATTCCACATCTTTTCATAATATGTATGCTTTGGACATGTTATCATGTCCTCGTGTGTACTTCCCTGATTATGTATGTAGATATTTGAACATGTCCTTATATGTGGATCTAATCCAACTTGCTTATTGTTTACATATGTGGACATTTGAACATGTATTTTTATGTCTTGATTTCTTATATTTAGCAACATATTCCCATGTCCCTTGCATTTTGGCCCCTTGGTCTACTTTACATGCCTCATGTGTGTTATAGGTATGTTTTCTTGTATGCAACATGGCCATGACACTTATCTCTTTCATGTTACACAATACATTTATTAATCAAATTTATTCTTACATATTTTTCTATATTTATCCTAAAAACATTGTGAATGCTTGACATAACATATATAGCACATTACAAACTTATGCTTAGATTATCTTACATTATGATGTTATGTATGCAAAATATATTGGATTATTACACATATACCATATATGCTCTAGCTAACACACATCTTCTGGATATTTTTATTTTATGGATAGTTCTTGCATAGGTACAATAATTCCCCTAAAAAAAGGGGCATTCAAAAGGATTTTTCACATAGATCAAACTATCAAAATGTACTCAGAATACAATTTTTAGCACATAGGTTTAGATTGCATAAATAAGACTTGTGTAAACAAAATGGCAAATAGTGACATAGAGATTAGTATAGTTGTACACAAATTAGAAAAGTCAAACATTAACACCCAAATCAGGACACTAGTGCTACATATAACTACTATCCAAGATATGGCATTTTTTTACAGTATCCTTAGTTTATAAATAAATCTAGATTGGCCAAAAGAGAATATTAGGTAAGTCCAAGTTTCTAGAGTTTCAGTTATAGATTTGTTAGTTTAGCTTAGATTCATATCATTTTTTATTAGATACATACCAATTTGATTATATTGGGGGTATCATGCCCATCATGACCATCCCCATTTATAGTTCATATACATAGATATATATTATTATAACTTAGTCTAGAATCCATATGATCAAATATCAGATTTGGGGGCATGTACTTGGTATATTATTTCCATTTGATCACTTAGACACTATTTGATAGGATGGAATGATAAATTCTATGTCATTATATACATTGTATTGATCAAGCATCATATTCTAATTTGAACACCAATTTCATGCCTTACTCCATTTGTAGTGGTTGGCATTCTTGAGTGGCTCAGAGCTGACTAATATACCCAGGTGGCCATAGAGCTGATGGCTCTAGTTAGATATCTTCAATTAGACATTTATATTTACATCACATAGTTTTAGTTTTAGATACATCTAATATACATGCATAGGTGATGATGGAGTTATAGTGTTCTAGATCCACCTACATGAGAGGCTTGGACACACCATCAGTACAATCCAAGCTATTCATAGGTCATGATCCACCAAGTAGGGGTGGGTAATGATGGAGTCAAAATTGGATTGAGTTCTTGAGCCAACCACACATGAGGAATTATAAATCCATCATCTTAGTCCAATCTATTCATTGATTTATCATTATCTACATGCACCCATATAGTTTGTCACTAGTATTATGCATTAGTTCATGTACCTAATAAGTTATATTCATTCATTTCCTCTCTCATATTCCTTTACTTAGTTTTAAATTTTTAATCAATTTTGTCTTTGGTTTTTATATCTATTAATGACTGATTTATGCACATTTCAATTATAGGACACATGATGGAGCATTCTTCACATAATCAGATCTAGATTCATGGGCTTCATCTCTTAGGTAAGTCTAGATATGCTTCTTTTTCCTTTATCCTAGTATTTTAATTTTAATACATTTATAAAATTTAAGGGGGGGGGGGGCGAGGGAGAATGTAATTACTTAAAATTGATACTTGAGTGTTAAGAGTACTACTTGAGGTCACTTATCCCTAACTTAGCCCTAAACCTATCTTAGGGCCTATTTACACACTTATCCATCCCTCATACCATCCACAGGAATCCCTAGTCATCATTAAATTAGTAACAAACCATCATTATTGCATCTTAGTCCTTCATTCCTTAGGTTATTCCACATAGACACTAATACCATAATAGGGATAGTAGTGCCACATGGTACTAGTGTCCCAATATTAGCACTACTTTCCTTTCTTTCCTTTTCACAAATGAATATCTTAGACCTCCTAAGATTGGCCTAGGCCTCTTTTAACACCCAAAAATTCACCAAATTGGTATATATACATTAATTTTATCCCTATTACCACTATATGGAAATCAAATGTAAATTACATATACAAAATCAAAACAAGTTGTGCATAATTAAGGTATTAATTCCTATTCTACCCTACTTCTACATACTACCATCTATAACATTCCTAATCTCATATTACTTATATTTATAGTCTCAATCACATTTAAATCACTCAAGCCAACCATCATACTAGATTCACTTGCACTTGCACCAAAACATATGTGGAGAGAACTACATCGAGTTTGATCCCTCTTCATAGTAATTATGTTTAAGAAATTCTCATCATATTGGGGTGTTGAGGATGTCTAGCCTACCCCAGTAATGAACACACTTTTCTTCTTGTATAAACAAAATTCCATAAACACATCGAGGATTAAGGTTTACTCATAAAATATGTCAAAATAGACAATCAATAGGGTTTTAGAACTCATGCATGTAGGAATCAGACTTAGAAATATAGACAAACTACACTGATAATGTCAGATTAGTCTTGAACATAAGACACTACCTCTAAAAAAAGGACACTAGAACCACATGATGCTACTATCCAATTTGGGTGATACTATATAGGCGGGGTTTTCACACCTAAGAACCTATTTTTGACACTTAGATCAGCCTCTAATTCAATTTTTAACCTCTAGATCATCAATCTTGGTCATTCTCTAGCTAAGTTCTTACATGCATCATTTATTTCTATTTTTAGAAAGGTCAAATTTATTCAATTCTTTAATAAATCAATGGCTATATTTATTTCATATTTATACCTTGATTTACTATACTCAACTCTTTAACAACATAGTATTTACATTCACTAAGTCTTAAAAGGTTAAAACATTAATGTCACACCAAAATGTGTTGTTGTTACATATCCCATAGAATTTAAAAGGGTTAAACATTTTTAGGCCAATGAGTAAGGTTATGGAATCACCCATATTAAAGTATGATAACTTTAGTGTAACCAAAGGTGTGTAGTGAACCTCATGTGAATAAAAGAAGATGTGGTATAGATTTGAAGTAATGGAATGCTTACCTATATGAACTTTGTGAGAATGCAATTTATCCCATTTATCTAGTTGTAAATTACCTTTTAATTTTCACTTATATGGGAATATTAGTCCTCTTTCAAAATTTAGGGTATCAAACAAAGTGACTTTCAATTATACATTTCACTAATAAATGTATAAAACCACAATTGTAATCTCTCTAATAATCAATCTTAACCAAGATTATGTGGATAAGAACCATGTCATATTCACCATTTATAGATATGTATACTAGCATTTTGTGTGGAATAAATATCTAAATACACATTATTTTAGCATTTTATGTCAAATTCAATGAAAGACATCTAAATATTAGATCATTTTATATATAAACTAATCATTCAATGTACTAAATTTGAGGTGAGGGCATGCTAATATTTATGGACATTGTGTGAAATTAAATTATAGTATGTGACATTAAAAAATGTTATATGACATATGCTCATTACAAATTGTGCCTCAAGGTAGAGTTAGAAAGATGGTAGGGGTCACATTCATAAACAAGCTTGACCATCATGCAATAATTATGTACATGTTAGCATGAAACTAGAATGTATTTTTGAAACAAATCCAATAGATTGTATAAAGGGTTAAACATCCATAGGCTAGTGAATAGGGAAAGGGCATCACCCATAGTGAGGTATGAAATCTATAGTGTAACAAAATATATATAGTTAACCTCGTGTGAATGAAAAAAGATGTGGGATAGTTTCAACATAAAGACATGATTAATTGTATTAACCTCATGGGAATGCAGTTTATCCCATTTATATATTGTTATATCATATTTTCACTTGAACTTATGTAGGAAGCCCATTCCTCTTTCAAATCATATCGTATCAAAAAATGCATCTTTTAAATTTCACCAATAGATGCAAAAAACCCACATTGTAATCTCTCTAATACTTAACATTGACCAAGATTATGTGGATAAGCATTGTGTCACATTCACTATTAACATTAATGTATTCTATAATTTTTTGTGGAATAAATATCTAAATCCACATTATTTTAACATTCTACATCCTATTGAATGAAAGACGTTTGAATATTTGATTATCTTGTACATAAACTACTCATTCATTATATTGAATTCAAGGTGAGGGAATTATAACCTTTATGGACACTATTTTAAATAAAATTCTAGTAGGAAACACTTGAAAACTTATAAAACATTTTTCCATTAAAAATCATGCCCTAGGTTAGCATGTGCAACCTAGTGGGGATCACATTCATAGATGAGCTTCACTAGCACACATTAGCTATGTCCATGTCAATGTGGCACTAGAATGTGTTGTTTATATGAATGATATATATTATAGATGTGGTTAAAATTTTTTAGGCTATTGAATAAGGTTATGGAATCACCCATATTAAGGTATGAGAGTTGTAAGGTACCAAAAGGTGTATATTGAACCTCATGTGAATAAAATAAGATGTGGGATAACTCTGATGTAAGGGCATGATTACCTATATAAACCTCATGAGAATGGAATTTATCCCATTTATTTATTGGTACATTAGATTTTTCCTTGCACTTTTGCTAGAATCCCATCACTCTTTCAAAATTTAGGGTATTAAACAATGTAGCTTTCAATTATAAATTTCACCAATAAATACACAAAAACCTACATTGTAATCTCTCAAATACTTAATCTCTAAAAATTTTATGTGGATAAGGATCATGTCACACTCAAATATAATGACCATGTATCCTGGCATTTTGTATGGAACAAATATTTAAATCCACATTATCTTAGCATTGTACATCATATTTGATGAAAGAAGTTTGAGTATTTGATCATCTTGTACATAAACTAATCATTTAATGTATTGAATTTGAGGTGAGGGAATGATTAAATTTATGGACACAGCATGAAATGAAATGTTTGTAGGTGACATAAAAATAATTTAAACATCATATGTGCATTACAAATCATGCCTTAGGGTATTGTGTGTAACTAGGTGGGGGTCATGTTCATAGATGAACTTCACTGGCATACACTAAATGTATGCATATTGGCATGGAACCATAATGTCTTATTTACATAAATACCATATATTATATAAAGGGTGAAACATTTTTAGGCCAATGAATAAGTTAAATGCATCACCAATATTTGGGTATGAGAGCTACAATGTACCAAAAGGTGTTTAGTGAACCTCATATGAATGAAAGAAGATATGTGACATCTCTAACGTAAGTGCATGCTTACATGCATGAGCCTTGTTGGAATGTAATTAGTCTCATTTATAAATTGGCACACTATGATTTCACTCATACTTATGCAATAAACACATTCCTCTTTTAAAATGTTGGGTATCAATCAATGTAGCATTCAATTATAAATTCCACCAATAAATACACAAAACCCCACATTGTAATCTATCTAATACTTAATCTTGACCAAGATTATCTAGATAAGGAACCTAGCACATTCACCTTTAATATTCATGTATGGTGGCCTTTTGTGTGGAATAAATATCTAAATCCATGTTGTTTTAGGATTGCACATCATATTCAATGAAATATGTCTAAAAATTCAATCATTTTATAAATATACTACTTATTCAATGCATTGAATTCCAGGTGAGGGAATGTTTATCTTTATGAATACTAGATTAAAATAATTTTTTTATGTGACACAAAAATATTGTACCCCTTATGTGCACTACAAATCATGCCTCAGGGTAGCGTGTGTAGATCAGTTGGGATTACATTCATAGATGAGCTTTAATGGCACACACTAACTACATTCATGTCAATGTGGAACCAAAATGTGATATTTATATAAATCCAATATATTCCAAAAAAGTGTTAAACATTCATAGGCAAATGAATAAGTTCAAGGCATCACCCATATTTAGGTATGAGATTTATAGTGTACTAAAAGGTATGTATGGAACCTAGTGTGAATGAAAAAAGATGTAGGACGAGTCCAATGTAAGAGCATAATTAATTGTATAAACCTCATGGGTATGTATTTTATCCCATTTATGTAGTGTTACATTACATTTTCACTTACATTATGCAAGAATCCCATTCTTGTTTTAAAACACATGGTATTGAACAATATAACTTTGAATTATAAATTTCACCAATAAATGCACAAAACCCCACATTACAATATCTCAAATACTTAATCTCAACCAAGCTTATGTGGATAAGAATCCTATCACATTCACCATCAATGGCCATGTATTCTAGCATTTTGTGTGCAATAAATATCTAAATCCACATTGTTTTACTATTATATGACATATTCAATGAAAGACATTTGGATATTTGATTATCTTGTACATAAACTACTCATTTGACATATTGAATTCAAGGTGAGGGAAAGATGACCCTTATGGAAACCAAATGAAAAGAGATGCTATCAAGTGCCACAAAAAAATGTATGATATGCATTCATAACAAATTGTGCCTCAGGTTAGTATGTGAAACTTGGTGGGGATCACATTCATAGATGAACTTCATTGGCACAAAATAACTATATACATATTGATGTGGCACCAAAATGTGTTGTTTATAAAAATCCCATAGATTATAGAAATGGTTAATCATCTATTGGCCAATTAATAAGATCAAGACATCACCCATATTGAGGTATGAGAGTTGTAGTATACTAAGAAGGGCCACCAAAACAATTTAAATGTTTTCCTCATAGACCACCACTGTAGTACTTCCCACCTACTCAACCATAGATTTTGGTATCTAAATTTAGGGAGGTCCATGAGGTAAGTCAATTATATATATATATATATATATATATATATATATATATATATATATATATATATAATTTACATATAATTGATCATGATAAGGAAATCATTAGGGATGTTAACATTCCTAAGTTGTATAAATACACCTCAATTGTAATGCCCTACTCATCACCATTTTAAAATTGATATGACATAATTGGGTGATCCATGCAACCAAACACTTTATTGGTTTCATGAGACTCTTTATATATCAAAACTCCTCAACATAGTTGTGACAACCTAACGTTATTTTAGATTAAATGTACCTCAATTGAGTTCCATGTTCAATAGTAGCTAAATTGGCTACATGATCACTCAATTAGGGCATATCCATCCCACTAAACATAATTACAATAATATCATGCCATTTGAGACTCAATATAAATTAATTCCCCCTACCCCTCTCCACCCCCCCATGTATATAATCACTTGATTATTGTATTAAAATTACTTGACCAATATAGTAGATATCAGAAATAGATCACAATATGAAAAATAAGAAAGTCTAGGAGCAATTATGATTTTTTGAACTTAAAATTTGCAAGTGGGCATGGAAAGATTTATTAAATTAAAGGGATGAAACTATGTTGGGTATTAAAGAGATTAAAAATAGATGGGATATATGAATGTTAAGAAGGGATAAGAAGTATAGAGTGAGGGATTAGATAATTGACTAGGAGGGGGTTAGTAAGGCTATATAAGGTGAAATTAGATGAAATTAGCAATAGAATTAGAAATCCAAAGTAAAAGGTTAAATTATTATGCATAAAATAGGCACATAATTGAAAATGACATCCAAGAAAAATGGCAAATATTTTAAGAATAGACTTGCCCTTTATTTTCATATTCATATATTGCATTTAAGATTCCAAAAAAAAAGTTTCTTAAGCCTATTTTGGCCAAGTTATATATAAACATAGCTCTTGGTGCCAATCGTATAAACATTTCACTAAGATACAACATAAAGTGTAAAATTATGTACTGATTACATAAAAAAGGTGGAATAATATGACTAAATTAAAGTACTATTGGCATATGCTTTATCTTGTCATTATTGAGACCTTTTTACAAAGTTAGTTGGTGAAATGATGTAAAGTGATTTTATTCATTAGAAAAAACATTATAATGTCAAAAATATGGTGGGTCTGAGGACTCATAATTGGAATACATTTATTTTTCATACTTATACTCAATTCAGTTTACATGAGCAACCTAATTGTTATAGTCTAGTTTTGGATTTCTATCTAGATAGTTTCAAAGATATTTATAGATCATCGATAGAATTGGTAATTCTATCAGATTCAATTTTACCACCACCGAGCAATCTTTATATAATCTAGACTAAAGGAAGACTTCATAATCAATTTTTTTGAAATAAGTCCATATCCATGCTTGAACTATCGATCTAGCTTCTAAAATGTGATCAGTAAACTCAGTTAGTGAGCAAGTCAAAGTTTAGCTGAATGTCTATTCCCTCCATTTATATTTTGATCTATTTAGGGCATAAAATTTAAACTAAAAATATTGAATACTAATTACACCAATATTCTATTATTTTATTTCATGATGCCATCCACTATGAAGGTGGATGATTAAATAGATCCATAAGCCAATTATAAACTAAATTTGAAAATTGTTGTGCTCTAAGAACTTCTTGTTCACCATTTTTAATGAATTTAGAGTGTTTCATAACCAACCAAAATATGGGGAACTGAGAGGATGAATGAAATCTATAATTACCATTATTGAAAGATGTAATAAACAAGAAACAATAAGGGACTAATTTGCTTTTACAAGAAAAGTAATGGAAGCATTAAATCTCGATGAATGTCGATCATCTAATCAGTAGACTTTGGGCTCTAATCTACATAATTGAGGGGGATTGTCATTCCATATACTAAATTTTTTTGGGTTGCCACTTCCAAGACATGATCATCTAAATGTTTATTCATACTACTTAAAAACTAGTTTTATGGACCATGGGATCAATCATCATGCCTTGTTAGAATTAATATTACACCATAATGTAATATTTTAAATATACTTTTTTAAATAAAGTTTATTTATAGGTTGTTAATTCAATCATATGAAATAAATTTGAATAATAATTAAATAAACATATTTTTTTAGGTTGTTTTATAAACTAATTCTAGGGTTTATGGTCCTACATTGAGAGCCATGAGGGTATTTTATAAAAAACCCAGCATTGTCATTTTCAAGGGTGTAAATACTTGGTAGATTTTTTATCATTAAGTTTTAAAATAGTATGTTAAACTACTATTATTTGAGGTGTAATACTATTATAACATATTTTTAAGACTTAATGTGGTATCTAGGGTATTAGGCCCTCTTTGTTTGTTTATCTTCTAGGGTCTGGGGTCCATAATTTCAAACCCCCATTCTTTATCATTAATAAAAAGTAAATTATATATATATATATATATATATATATATATATATATATATATATATATATATATAAACATATGCATTTTGGTGTATGAAGAACCATATTATGAATGAGCATGATAAATTTAAAATTTAATGTGTTATTGTGTAGTGATATATGTAAGCAATGTTTTTTATGTGTGAGTATAGATTAGTTTTTATTTTGCACATGTTAAATGATTAAGTTCTCATTAGTTGATGAATATATAATTTTTTATAAATCAATATATTAATAAGACTTAGCAATGTATGTCCACAACAAGTGATTACTTTAGAATAAGGTTTATGTGATAGATAAATGTAGGCAAGGTGCATTTTTTTTGGTAGTGTAATTGTCTTAGGATAGTTTAGGAGCATGGTAAAAATAAATCCTAACATTTTAATTTTGATTGTAGGATTTGTTTAATTATTTTATGTATAAGTTAGGTGTTGAATTATAAAATATATATCTTGTAATGATAGAATGGCAATTTGAACATCAAAAGTTCTAGTTTGAAAATAAATATACTATTATAAGGTGTATAAATCTAAGAACATGGATCATACAATATGATATTAATTATACATTATAAATAACATTTGATTCATTAGAGATAAAAATTAAAGTTAGGGTCTACAATTGTAAATGTATCTCATATCAAAATTTCTCTTGAAAACCAAACCTTTTTTAAAAATTTAAAAAAAAAAACATGAAAATATTTTTTGTAGAGTATTTTTAGTCAACAATTATTCAAAATATATGCTAAAAACTTGAAATATCATAAATTCAAAACTATCTTTAGTGTATGTCTAAATAATTTCATATTAATTTGTATATGGTCTTATAACTTATTTAAAATGTGGAGAAGACAATTTACAAAGATACTATACCATGTATACCACTTATGGGAATTGTAGGGAATTATAAAATATTAATGATTATGTATATTTACAATGAAAAATCATCTAGAAAGAATAAGCAGATAAGGATATGAGTATGGAGGATAGCAACCAAAAATAAAGTTGGATTTAATAAAAGGTAGACAAAAGGGATGGTGGAGGTCTAAAATTAAATATAACAAATAATGATTGGAATTGATACATGAGGAATATGAATGGAAAACTCATTACATTTGAACAAGAATATACATAACAAGTAGGGTGTTAGAAAGAATGTATTTGTTTTAAATTATCCATTATCACAAAGCTTTCAACTTTTATAAATTATTTATTTTAATACATTATTAAAAATATTTCAACTCAAATTATTTGTTGTTCCCCATTATTTTTTCATGGATATATTTATAAGGGAATTAGTATGGCTAATTTTTTTTATTTTGTGTTTTTCTATGCTTTGTTAATACAATTTTAGTGATACAAACCTATGTATGATTAATATATCATTGTATCAATGTTTCATGATGATGTATGATTAGAATTATCACCAAAATGTTTAAACTATAGTAAGTCATCGAGTACTCCCACAAGCAGTTGTGTTGGTTAGGAGCATTTTGTTGTAGGTCAAGCTCTAGAAGTAAACATAGATAACATTTTTCTACCTCTTTTATATGTAGGACTATTTTATGTTTCTTACGTTGGTAATTTATTCAATTGTGTATTTATTTCAATTTGTAAGTTCTCCTATGTTTTTTTCATTGAAAACTTTCGTATAATTTATTTTGTTACACATTTGACGCTAATTTTTCAAGAGTCAAACATCCATGCAAAAAAGGTATTTAGAAAAATAAAATCTCTAGTTAATAGGTTAATACGGAATAATATTATCCTTCCCATAGAAGATGTAAAATGGACATGAAATATCCACATGTTTAAGAACATTCTTGAAGGCATTAGAAGTTTTGCATCTTTGAATATATTCAGTTTTATTTGGGTAGGGTTAAATTTAAGCAGTAGGTTCACCCTGGGTTTTTTAATATAATAACTCAAATGAATTGGTGATAAACCTAGGGTGAACACATAGGATTTTACCTCTTTTTAAGAAGATGGTCCTTTATAGGTTGTGACAAACTAAATTTATAAGTATTACTCTCTTTGCTTCATTTAATAAGCTTTTGTTTTTAATTAAATCAATGATCTCAGAGAAAGATTTCAATAAAGGGATGATTCTAGGACCATTGATTAAATATCTTGGACATGCCAATAAGGGGATGTTGGTAGTGCCATTGATTAATCACTTTATCTCTTTTTGAACTACTAGGAGGAGAGGATGTGCATTTGCTAAGGACTCTCTTACTGTGCAAGAGGTTACAAATAATTTCAGTACCTATAATTTCTTGAGAAATGGTAGATTTGGTTTTGTATATAAAGAAAATGTTCGTGATGGATTTTGTGATACTACAAAGAAGCTAAATGAAAATAAAAAATAGGTAGAGGATAAATTTTAGGTATCTAAATTAATATTTAAAGGATCTACATTGGTTCTACATTGAGAAAAATAGGTTTGGTGATTATGTGAAGAATTATAATGATATGGATTCATATGGTTTATGAAAAAACTTAAGCAAAGCTATTAGTTACCATATGTGGTTTAATGTTTGAGTGAGTTCCTCATTCTCTTCCATTGTGATCTCCTTTTTTACCTTGGCACAAGACTCATAGGTGGAAATATATGGCAGAAGAGACTTTGAATTGATGTAATGTGTGTTTTACAGTTTGAGTAGGGTAGGGGAGAATTTGAATGGATGTAATGTGTGTTTTGTAATTTAAACTTTTGTGTTTTTATGGTATAATCAGGTGGGAAAACTTGATAGTCAATGTAATAATGTAATTATTGCATGCTTGAATGATGATATTAATCATGCAGTGATTATTTGTAGTTGGATGTTGACAATTATAGTTAGATGATAGTTTGGTTAAGTTGGCAGTGAAATGGTGGTCATAGTTTGGTGTCAGGGTCTATTAGAACTTGAGGTGTATTCATTAAAAAGTCTTATAGGTGAGTTTATGCCAACATGCATGTAGTTTGTGCATGTTAGTTAAGATTGTGTTTGTAGTCACAAAATATGAATTAAAAAGTCTTACAATCAATCATATGTAAACATGCATGTAGTTTGTGCATGCTAGTTAAGTATGCCCAAATGTAATAGGATGTGGTGGTTTTGTACACAAAACACAAATATATAAATTTTCTTATTAAGGACATTCAATTCCATGTAAATAAGTGGGATCATAAATATATGGGCTAGAATTTGGATGATACTATGAAGTTGTTGAACATTTCTATTACATTTCATGATGAAATATCAAAGTTACAGGATTTTTAGCTTCTTCGATTATATCTTGCACATGATAGACTTTTCTAGTAGCAATATTCCTTCTACAGAGAATCTAGTTCATGCTAAGGATTATATCTATGATTTGATGGTACAACTAGATATGAAAAATAAAATAATGGCACAAACCCAATGAGGAATAGTAAGATTGAAAATTGCACTCTGATAATAAGGGTTGGGAGAGTGACATTATCTCCAAAGAGAAAGATTTTCTTGAGGGATTGGAATGGGGTAAATGCCATAGATATATTTATTTCTAGCATGGTTTCATTGACACTATCCTCTTCTCCTAATCCATTGATTAAATTGGAAGTTTTGGATCAATTTTCATGGTAAGCTACATTCATGTGTTTGTAAAAGAGGTTTCATGAAGAAATAAAGACTAATTTTTCCTAGCAAGGAATAAATGTTTTGAAAGAGTTACAAGAAAACATGTATTTTATAGTGGATAGGTTCATTTATCATTTTCTTAAAATTTCCAAAGCTTGTAGGTTATTTTAGTTTCAATAATCAACACATAGGATGATGAATCTCTATCTCAATGAATTAATACCTAACTATTTTTCATCCCATATGATGACCTCATCAGAATCCCTTGGTAATTTGAGGGAACTATTTTAGTAATTTTATGAGAAAAAGAGCGATAGTGCAGACCAAGTAGTGTATGTTTGGTCATAGGGAAAGGTATAGAAATGATGGGCTCACACAACTCTTATTAATTCACCTAGTATGCATGGCTTATTCATCGATATGCTACATTGGATCATAGATCCCATCCTAAAAATATTACACTTTGTAGTGGTTATAGCTATTTTACATTTTGGAACTAATTTTATGATACTTTGAGTGATACATTTGATTCATATAGTTTGAGACTTAACAATATACATAAGATTATTTTTCATGTATGTTATCTCATATCTTGCAATTCATTAATACATATTTATTATACCATAGCCTTCTTTTTGTACATACCTTACTTCTTTTGTGTCATATATTGTATGTGGCTTCATCACTTAAGTTTAATTACATACTTATATCTTATTAATTTGACACCTTGACACATTCTTTCTCTTGTGTGGACATTGTTATAGTCCTTTGGTTGATGTTTCATAGAATATTGCA
The DNA here is from genome assembly GCA_037957365.1 of Torreya grandis. Classification (NCBI taxonomy): domain Eukaryota; kingdom Viridiplantae; phylum Streptophyta; class Pinopsida; order Cupressales; family Taxaceae; genus Torreya; species Torreya grandis. The sequence continues at coordinate 257,639 of JARHVA010007631.1, read as the reverse complement.
TTAACCCTTTCCTATTTGATTGTTGAGATCTCATTCTAAGCACTTGTTTTGGATTTTTTATGATGACAACACATATATCAACACCTTTTGTCCTAGTATGGATTTTTTTATGAGGAAAGTTTTAGGTTTATTGGAATCCTCCTCATCTTTTTCCTTCTATTTGATCTCCTAGGTATTCTTGTCTTCCACATTTACCTTCTTCTAGAAAAATATCAAGAGGATAAAAATATTTATGAAGTACCAAATCAGGGGGTTTCAATGGGTACATAAATACATCTACTATAGGTTTTCATACTTATGTTTGTATACATGTTATTGTTTTTTACTTATTTAAGTGGGTAAAATGAATTATATACAATTTATATGTGATGAGGGAACTCAAAATGCTACACAAATATTATTTTATGAATAACATGGGGGACATTATCACATTAGTGCCATCACTTACCTAGAGGCATACCTTTACAACATATTTAAATTGTGATAATTTTCTTGCTTGTCATTTATCACATTGAGATACTTACATTAGTTATGAAATATCTCTCATACTTATTTCTTTCATTAATTACACAAAATTATTATATTGGTTACTTGATAAGTTGTGTGTGATTGTTTTATTTTATTTGCATATGTATGTTTGTGTATCCTTATCCATATAGGACCCTCTTTACATCATGTATTGTGAGTCTCATCCTTGTATGTTGACTTACTAACTTATGTGTGGTCAATAGTTCTGGTGTGATTAATTTGGATATACTATAATTTTTTACATGATACTTACCATACATATTAGTATACTACGTTTCATGCTAGATATATATCATACACATATATTGGTGTATAATTACTTGTTGCCTATGTTTTATGTTTCATACTATGCATCTATGGGGGCACACTACTTATGTGTGATGTTTATTTTTATATCTAGATCTAATAAGGGAATTTTTTATACATTGCATCATGTTGGTTGTCCCTATTTATTTTTCCATAGGGGACATTATCGTATTATCTTGTTCACATGTATATGAATATTTTTATTTTGAATCTTTTAGTATGACGATTCATCAATAATTTCCCCCAGTTCACTCACATGAGAATTGAACCAAAGGGTTACCTAGTTAAAAAACTTTCCACTTGTCATTATGTCATTGGATGATAAAGTGTAAGCGGCATATCTTTCTAAAAAAATTAGCATAGAAGTACAATAAAGTAACAATATTTCATAGAGCTAATGCCCTTTAAAGTGTTGGATAAAACACATACAAGAAAAACATTTTATGGCCTTATTATGCTTAAGCATGAATTTATATGTCATGTATTCAAGTCATTTTATATTATTTATCCAATTCTAAAAAACATTTTATTTAACAATAATAATCCTAAGAGTTACATATTTTACACTGAACATTGCATGATGTTACCATAGATTCTATGTGGTTATGAAATTTGGGGGCACGCTATTTGTGTATCTACTTTTTTATGGAAATTTACATGAAATATTTTTCAATAGATATAGTTTTTCTTATGAAATATTTCAATGTTTATTATTATAAAAAATATAAGTGCACATAACTCTTATAACACTAATATTTTTACATTATTGATTGTAGGGATAAGTCTTCAATATCTCACCTCAAAAGGGGGGATATATTTGGGAATTCAAAATAAATGTTTAGAAAAAAATCTTGAGTGAAATTGGGGAAATATTTTTTGAGAGAAAAACAAACACTTAACTTAGATTATAATATTATACTTCCTTGATCAAGAAGTGGATTGGGCTACCAAAACTCAAAGAAAAGTGGTGGATATGAATATCACTTATCATAAAAAAATTAGTCAAAATAATTAAAATAATATAAGAAATGTTCTTTTATTTTAAAGTCACAACAATATTTGGTTTGCATACTAGTAAGTGTATTTAATCCTATCCTCGTTAAAATTTTCAAAATTTAAAGTCTTATGTTCGATACAATATTGAATACTTTTTAAAATTGACCATTGTTTCTAGGTATGTTTTCTTTATGATAGCTCATTTTGGATGAAGCTTATCCTAAAGCATCATTCAATTAACATCACCCTTTCCTATATAAGTGAAGGTAGATGTTTTAATTATTTATATTTATAATTTAAGACATGCATGCATTCACTCACATATTTAAATCAAAAGAGGTCTAGTATGTAGACACTTAATTTTTTTAAAAGGATCCATTCAATAGATAATTTTCTAATTTTTTATACGATGTGCACTTGTGTATAATTGGATGTTATAGGACTTCTCTTATAGTATACTAGTATGTGTTTTTTCTAAGCCTTCTGAATACATTTGATAATACAATAAATGTTTTGTGTTTATCCTTGAACTTAACTATATACATATCTATCTTTATTCTCACACTTTTCACCTATATTTTACCTAAGATAGAATAAATAGGCCACCAATTCTATCTATCTTTATTTTGTGGGCCCTTTTGCCTATTCTCATTTTTTTGAACCTTGATTTTCTCTTATTATTGATTTTCTAGGGTTGAACTTAGCACATGTCATGTCCTATAACATCCTATTTATATGAAGTCATACCAAAGAATTTATTTAAGTATAAAGGATTAGAGATAGTTTCAAGTATTTTGTGAATCAGGGAG
>JARHVA010007631.1:237500-242500 GCA_037957365.1 Torreya grandis | reverse complement strand
GATGTCAACCTAAAATGCCTTCGATGAATAAAACCACTTTGATCTAGATAGATAAGAAGTGATAGAAAAGACTTCAATTTAAATAGATGGATTTCAAAATGATTTTATAAATGTTATTGCATAGGTCAATGGGGATAAAATCACTGAAAGACACTTGGAAGGCCCCCTTAAGAATGAGAGAAATGAAGGTGTAGTTTATATTTGTGCTTACATTTTTTGCATTTTTTGAGAATACTCAACCACCATTGTTACATCTACCCTAAAAATGGGCTAGAAAGTTTTAAAAAAAGCCATGGGGAAACCATCAATGCCTAGGGATTTATGTTTATTCATAGCTAAAATTCCCTCCTAGATTCATCTTTAGTGAAGGGAGCCAATAGAAGGTCATTTTAATGTCACAAAACAAGTGGAGGAATGTTAGCAAGGATCTTTTCCTAATATATCTGGTTAGATGCATTAAGACAAAATAGAAGCACTAAAAATAATATGATTTCTTCTTAATTGATTAAAAAATTTATTTTTATGGGAGCTCCATTTTCATCCTAAATTTTAGAATTTTTTAATGCATATTATAGCCTTCATGGAGTTGTGAAAAAACTTGGTATTCTGGTCCCCCTCTTTTATACAAGTTTATTTTGATTTCTATTTCCATTGAATTTCTTTTCTGATGTGTTTCACTTAGTTTTGCCAATAAATTTTGTTCTTGGTCATAAGACTCTGCATTCATTCCAAAATTCATAACCAACTCATTAAGAACATGTAGTATAGCTTCAACTCTTTTAGTTTCTTCAAAAATAATTTTAAAGTGCCCTATTCTAGTGCTTTTTTTTTTAATGTAAGTAATATTCTTATCAAAGACATATATATAGTTACCTTTGGTGATGTGGTAAACTCAGCACTAGTAATAAATTGTTTTAAAATTGTGGGATATCTTAATCACATTAATTCCAATTTAAATGTGCAAAGAGAGGTTGCTTGATCTTCATAGATATATAGATTCACATGAGCATTATCCAATTCAAAAAAATGTAGAATGTGACTCTCAAATTTCTAGGAAATGTTCAAACACATATCATTTATTTGAAACCAATCTAGTCTTTTGGAAATGTTGTTGAAACCATCCTGATGGTTGGTCCATGTATAAAGGACTTTCTTTGGAATGATATATACCAACTCCAAGGAGTCAACAAAGGAGGTAAAATATTTATATAAGGATAAAGGTCTTACCAAGCCCCCTACTTGTCAATTTTTGTGAGAGTGGCATTGAATTTCCCCACCAAAATGAAATTATCATTTAGGTGAGCATTAATAATTTTTATTATATCCATCTAGAATTTTTATTTCAAAGTAGGACTATTCAGTCCATAAACATTTTTATATAAAAATATAATGTTAGAGGAAAAATCATCTATCTTTCTCCACTAACAATTTGAATTTTATAATATTTATGTCAGATCCACTTTGAAGGGATTTCATAGAGTAGTTAGACCACTTAAAGAACCTATAGAATCAACAAGCCACCCTTTCTAATTTGGCTAGCTTGAAAGAAGCATCTTATCAACCTATTCCTGGATTAATTTAGATTCTTGGAGAAGGATAATTTAAGGATGAGTTGGTGTTATCTAATGATTTAACAAACATCTTTTTTTAGGAGCATTAATACACCTAACATTCAAAGAAATGAGGTTCATGGTAGAATTCAGGGGCTATCCACCCTTACACTTTAGAATAAAAGTTAGTAATGGGTTTTTTATTTACTAATAGCCTATGTTCTAGTAGATGATCTAAATTAGATTTATGATCTATTCTATTTTTTCCCTAGAATTGGGTTCTTCTACCAAGAAAGCACATTAAGAAATAGTTAAAATTTCCTTTGACCCCATATCTTTCTCTAGGTCACTATCCTTAGAATAGAATCTTAGCTTTAAAATTTTGAAGCATTCCTTTATCATCCACAAAGTTGGAAGTGGAAATCCCTTAAATGTCTAAAGCTTTAGTAGCTAGGATCACCTCTTTATACTTCATAAAACCCCATTATTTTCCAAAGGGTATATGACAAGACCCTCCATGCTTTAAATGCATTTTTATATCTCTTGAAGAAAAATAGGTTGACAAGAAGAAAGAGTATTCAAAAGATTCAAAGATTGAGCTACCAATTGCTTTCGTAGTTACCATAGTTTAGATTAAAGAGGGTTCTACTAGTACACTAAGAGGTTGAAAAAAAGAGTTTGATTTAGGTATATAGGCTAAAAGAATCCACAACCAATGACCCTGATTTATTTTGAAAAACAAATATGATACTAAGATGTCTTTAACCTTCCAAAATTTATTGAATAATCTATTAACTATCTTTTTTATAATGGAGGGAGAGTGTGGTTTTTTAGGTCAATATTTATTTAAATGACCAATTTTGAAGCAACCATAGAAACAAAAAAGGATATTTTCTAGGTCAATATTTTGAATCCGTTCCCTACCAAAAGATTTGAGAATAATGACCTCTAGGATATCCTCTTCCAAATACACATTAACACAAATCTTGACATAAGCTACCAAAGAGCTATCCAAAGTGACAAAATCAATATAAATAAATGTGCCAATAAAATTACCAATCACCATGAGACACACTTCCCACATAATTATATTACTAAGGAATAGAGACAAACCCAAATTGGAACTATAGAAATGCTCTTTTGTTGAGAATCAAAATTAGGGTACTAATCTTGAATGGATAATCCTGCACCATTCAATAACCAAGGAATAGAGGAAATATTATTATCCCTATTTTCAACATTTTTGGAAATAAACAACAAAATGCCATTCATTAAAAATTTCATAGGCAAACCCACACACCAATTTTATGATACCCAGATCTCCACTTCTCTAATCATATGCCATTTACCTGCAAGTTTACAAATGAGACTACATTATTCAAAGAAGTGGATGTTCTATTTTAGAGAAACATCCTCCAAGAGAAAATTATGGCTATGACAAAAAATAGGAGCATATTTTCCTAAAGAATTTGACTGGGAACTATCAAGACATAGGTTTTCTTTAACCTGGGCTACATTCAACACCACAGGTGGATCCTATGGAAAAAAGGGAGAGGATTAGGTAGGGCCATTTCTAATGCCAACCACCAATGGTACCTCCTTAAAGAAAACCCAATTAGCACTAGCCTTCCTTAGTTGTACCCAAGGTAACTCACTACTCATATATAGTAATTCACCATGATTATTTTGTCCAACTTTCTTAAACCCATTCACTTTCTCCCCCTGCTACCCTATGCCCATCACTTTTTTAAGGACCATGTCTTTTAATTGACAAATAACATAATATATAAATATATTAATAATAATTTTAAGAAAACACATATATAAATATAATTATATTTAAATATTATATTATTATATTATAGTATATATTTATTTAATATTATATATAATAAATATAAACATACAAATGGCCCATTGTTTCCAAATAAATCAATCTCATATTTTGACAACTTTAATACAATGGAAAAGTTCCCTGACTCGTTTAACACTTGTTAATTGTATATAATTTATGTTAACCTATTTCGTTTCATTCTATGATGTAAAATAACAACAATATTGAAATCCGAGATTGAACTTATGATTAGGGTAAGAAATGTGTGCCTGTTGTGGTTGTTATTAGTCCTAAATAGAATAGCTATTATTATTTTTTGATGTTAACTATTTATTAATATTTATTCCATAAGAAAATTATCATACCTTGGTTTATGTATTAGAAATATGTAAACATTTTTTCCTAAGTCAATTGCATAGAGTTTAAGTCAAAACATAGAATAATATTATTTTATGCATTCTGAGTGGTTGAAAATATTGCATGTTATTTGTAGCTTCAGCTAGATCAAGGTAGCACATGATTTTAAACATAATTTTAGGTATATTATAGTCATTAATGGCCACTACCCACAAATATCATCCTTGTCATGGTAGGTTTCTATTGCTGGGAAGGGTGGTGCATCAGTTGATGCTTCTCAACATTCTAGATGGGAGTCATGAATGGTAGAAGGCATAGGGCATACTTGATTCATTTAGGGCCTTTAATTTATTCCAAAAGAGATGAACACTAGTGTTAGTGAAACCAGAGGCATAAGGATGGTCAAGCTCTTCATATCCCTTCTAATCTCTTTACTTCAAGCACTCTTCAAACCCAGATATGGATGTTATGACTAGTGTTGTGTATTTTTTATTCCTTTCAAACCCTAGACATAGGTCATTTTCATGCCCTCTAAGTTGGATCTTCTTAGAGGTGGTGACATCTAAAAATATTTTTTTCAATCTTTCTACTTTTTAGTTTGAGTTAGGATGTGCACATGGAAGGTATTTACTCATAATCTAGATCTTGTTTTCAAACTTGATTTTTTAAACAAATTTTAGTAATTTCATTTGCCTTTTACAAAGATTTTTTTTTTTAAATTTAAAATTTTAAACTCTAGATTATCATAATAGGGCTAGAAACAAAGTGTTTTTTATGAGGATGCTAACTTTATTATTGAAAATCCCTTTAGCATAGTTTTAGGATTGCTCCCATCAGTTTTAGGTGGAGGAAAATCAACATCTTTCATTCAAGCAAGGTATTTGTAGACATTTTCTTCATAAGCCCATATATGAAGACCATTTCATCATCATATGCCCTATTTAATATTAAAACCATGGATGGTTTCACTTTCTATATCTATTTAGAGATCCACATGGTTCATTCAAGACTTTAAGGACCAAAAATGTCTAGTTATATTTATCTGAGAAAGGTTCCAATTTTGGAAAAAAACCCTTTGCTTCAGATCTTCTAATATTTGTAGAAGCCAATGGAATCATCTCATATTTTAGGACATCCAATACCCATACCACAAGGGACCCCACATTCAAACTGAATCTATGAGATCATTTAGGTTGTGTAAACCACAACATCTTTAGTCTAAGATCAACAAATATGTGTTTCTAATTTGTGTCATTTTC
>JARHVA010007631.1:127500-232500 GCA_037957365.1 Torreya grandis | reverse complement strand
TTGCTCTAACTATAATTATTTTATCAATACTTCCATATGAAGATTCATATTTTTTGAATTCAACATCTCTACTGATAATTACCTTCTTGGTAATGGGATTGCACAATTTTTAAAATTTTGATTAGTCACTACAACTAATAAAGATACATTTCTCACCTCTATCATCTAACTTTAGTATTATTTCTTGTAGCACATATGCATATGTCATACATCTAAAGACTGTTAAATGAGATACACTATGCTTTCTTCCACTCAATGCTTCCTATGTAATTATTTCCTTGACACTCTTTATAGGGCATATGTTTAGAATATAAACTACACATGTAACCACTTCTACCTATTATTCATTGGACAAGTGTTTAGTATTAAACATGGTCATTTACATATCTATGATTGTTTTCTTTTTCCTCTCTATAACACCATTTTATTGTGATGTGTATCTTATAGTAAAATTATTCGTCATTCTATGATACCTACAAAAATATAGAAATACATTTGATGTGTTTTCACCACCTCTATTTGAACTGAGTACCTTGATATACATGCTAGTCTATTTTTCAACCATTGCTTTGAACTCCTTGAATATTTTGAAGGCTTTAGAATTCTACTTGAGAAAATATATCCAAGCTTTCTTGCTAAAATTATTGATGAATGTTAGAAAATATAAACTTCCTCTTAATGTTGGACTCTACATAGGTCCACATATACAAGTGTGAAAAATAACTATGGTGCCTTTTCTCTATAAGAAATTAATGTTTTAAACTTTTCTATGTGTTGTTTTACTATAATACAACTCTCACATGAAATCGATGGCTGCTTAATCTATGGTAATCATCTCACCATATGCTTCTTCTAAAACAAACCCAAACCTCAAAAATGAAGATGTCCATACCTTAGATGCCATAACCATGTTAGATCTAAATGGGTTACCTTGTAATTTACCTCAAGCTCTTCTTGTCTTGACTTTTCACTCTTGATTCAAACTGGGGTCATTTAGTTCCTAGTTATCTCAATCTTTATAATCAACCTGCCACTTAAAAATATATCTCGTATAGTTCACACATTATATTTAAATGATACATTGTAACTTTTTTGTACAAGTGGCTCAACACTCATAAGATTATGATTCAAACTTGGCATAACATACATATCTAGAATATACTTTCTTTCACCCTATTTTTGAAAATTATAATCACACCTTTACCAACCACTGATAGTTTATTATCATTAACTATATTGAGTTTTGATTTCATAGAACTATCTAAGCTTGTAAAAAAATATCTATTTCCTATCATATGATTAATGCATCCACTATCTAAAATCTAAATATCGCTCAAACTTTCCTGAGAAACTTGACATGTAATGAATAATGACTCATAATTATTTTTAGATACATCTAAAAATTTTGCATTTTGTTTACCCTCATTTACTTGTTTATTCTAGCACTCATATGCATATTGACCAAACTTCTTGCAATAATGACATTGAACATTGGATTTATCATACCTCTAAAAATGTTTATGGGATTGGTTACATCTTCTAGAATTATAAGTATTGAAATTTTGATTTGTCCTTTCACCTTGATCTAGACTACTCCTTTCACCTCTTTATTATTATTTTTACCTCTACCTTTGAAGCTTGACCTTTCTCTTTCTCTACCTCTGATTTAAAAGCATTATCTAAAGAGGAACTAGTGTTTCTATTCATTCAAGTTTCATGAAATAATAAAGAGCCTATCAACTCATCTATGGATAGTTGTGTTAGATATTTAAATTCTTCAATAGAAACAACAATAGAATCAAACTTACTAGGTAGACTCTTGATAATTTTTCTAAAACCTTCTAATCACATATTTCTTCTCCATGTCATTTGATTTGATTAAAAACATTCATGACTTGACTAAATTTTTTTTCTACAGACTCTAAATCTTTCATCTTCACATTCTATAAACTTCTTATGAGAAACTGTAATTTAGCCACTTTTACCTTAGTGGTTCACTTGTATGCAATTTTATAATGAAGCAAGATACTATCAAGACCAAAAATAAAATATGCCAAAATTTGAATCAATAACTTAAAATTGATTCATATTGATTCCTTGAAAGAATTACAATCCATGCATAAATAAGTCTCCACTCAAAATTAGAGTTGACATAGAAAAATTTTTAAAAAAAAAAAATCTAACTTTTTTCTACTTTTAGCATTTGCTATTATTAGTAAGTTTCACATGCAAGCATGTGCATCTCTAAAAATATCTCCAAATACTCTAAACATTAAAATTATCTTATAAAACAATATTTCAACTGAAGTTCATGTCCGGTCATAAAAATATGCAATTTCTAAAAATAAAAAAATCTTGAAAAATCATTAAACTATAATTTTGAACCCTCAAATCGTCTCTTTTGGCATCCAATAAACTGTAAAATAATGCCTCTAATTAGAAAGTGCAACTTAGGGTAGTAATGAAATTTTTGAGATGGTCATTTTGGTGCATGAAAGAGATCAAACGGAGCTATGGATCAAAAGTTATGGCTTCCAAAAGTTTGGCCTATTTTTTTGCATCATTTTTAGAAGAATATCCCATGCACTCTTGGACCTAGTTGTTATTTAAAACCCTAAGAAAAACAGACTCATCCATTCCCTATTGAAAAAAATAGGGATTTTTATATCCTTCTTTTTGTTTTATCTATGAAGGTCCTTCCCTACTTGTGTCAAAACTTAATAAGCTATTTGATATATACGTACTATGAATCCATACTCCATTAAATTCCATACATCTTGTGAATAAAACAAAGTTTTCATCTTGATAGACCAAAAATTGTAATTTTTACCTAAAGGGTGAATAATGATGTTATTTGCTACCATGTCTATGAATTCATCTATGTAACTATGATTTATAACCACCTCCTTTTTAATTTTTTCAATATTTTCTTCTTATCTACTATTGTGATATATTCTTTGATTGATCCAATTCTATTTTTTTTCAAACTTATTTAATCATGAAATGTATAAACTATGCTTCCTTCTTGGCTATCCAGCTATAAACTCCTCAAAAAAGTCATTCTTTTTATTTGCATATCCTATGATCTTATTTATGCACTTATATTTATTTTTTATTTTTTAGGTGGTAGTAGTTGATAGGTCCATTATGCTTCTTTTCTCCCTGTATTGGCTTCAACCTAATGTTCTAGCAACCTAATTAACTTAACTAGTGCACACCAACTCTCGATATGTGCTAGTCGATGATGGTGATGGTGAAATCTCTGATAAAAAGTCTCCTTGGAGTAACATGGACCCCCTGACAAGGTTGACCATGATTTTATACCTGCCACAAAATAGAGTTGTTAGTTGGTGATCGTGGTAGTCATAACATTAGAACAAATAATGAAAATGGAGTGGGAATTTTTCAAATCATTAACCTAACCATTTATCATGAACAACCATTAAACCCTAAAATCCTCAAACTTCACTTGTTTTCCCTATTGCATGTACCAGTTCATTATTTTTACTAGCAACCTAGAATTGTGTCTACAAATTTCCATGTATGGAAGCCCAATTCATAGTATTCCCTATTTTCCTTCATATATTTATCAATCAAGTATGATATTTATAAAGAGATTTAATATTTTAATTAAATTTCATAGTCAACAAAGTGATTTTCTACACATTTCCCTGTAAGAAAAACAACAACAATCTCTACACATAATAGGTCTGGTAATGAATTTGAAAGATTTGATGGTATATACCCATAGTTGAGTACAAGGTGATGAATAAAAATAATGATCTCTACTTTGGCAAGTTTGATTCCCCTGCATAATACTGGCCCTCCTTTAAATGGAGTGAAATATGTACCACTTTCCACATTTTGAGTTATAACACATCATGATTAGGGTTAGTATTGATGTTTCAATTAAAAAATAGGGGATCGACCCCTTTTAGCATATGTGTGCCTAGCATCTCTAGGGATTAAACTCCATGGGATCCTCATAAACCATCTAATATAAGTGCATCACATCAAAAACTACCAAAACTTTCCATCTTGTAGGTATTTTGTATCTTATAGATAGGCCATCCATTATCCGATATTATTTTGAGCAAAAAAAAATAACCATGTTGCCTAGCCAGAGGCTCTCATTAATGACCTATAGACAAAATGAAAATGTCAATTTTTGAACTCCATTGAGAATAAAAATCATATTATATATTTAATGTGATTAATGAAATGTTATACCAAGCTTTTCGATAAATTATGTACAAAATTTTAATCGATAATTTGGATCAGGGCCCTGATCCATGGGTAAGGATTTCTGATGATAGATCTGTAGTGGTGATCCTAAACATGAATTAAAATTTTTTACAAATTTTATTCAAAAACCTACTATAACATTAATATCATATGCTTAATTTATGGGTAAAAATTCACAAACACATAATTAACATTTTTGTTTATATTTGGTTCTACATATCAAAGCAAGTATTCAGTCATATAAATCAAAAAATGTCTAATTAAGCAATTTCATTGTTATCATCTCAAATTTTATTTAGATTATTGAAAGCTTTATCAATTTATGGTATCACAAAATGAAAAAGGAAATTTATCAGACCGGACATAGCTAGACATTGAAACTTATCTTATTTATTAACACCAACATAAAATTATAGTTTTATACCCAAGAGGACAACTAAAACTACTTTTTTTTCTTCTTTTGTGTCTAAACTTTACCTAATTCATATAAATAGAAAATGGTACCTTCTTGTAGAAAATGTTATAGTCAATGATGTTTTATAAAGGGCTATAACTATATGTGTTATATGCATTTCATCTATGGGGCATATGCGAGTCATGTAGATTTCAAGATTGAGTATTATTATTTTCTTTAAGATACAATTGAAGCACATCATGAACACTAAAATGGTAAAAATAATAATACTTTATTCAACATTTACATTCTTATGATTCATGTGCAAATCACATTTATAAGATGATCCATGTTCAAATCTCACATATGGCATGTTCAATGGCAAGCAAGCATAAAAACCTATATGGCATTTTCTATTTTATGAATTGAGATATTGATCATATGAGGAGAAACATAGTTTATGTGTTTGTTTGTAGTATGTCACTATTTTTACAGCCCATCTCTAGTTGGCATTCCAATCACTTATGGAATTCCCTAATCCAACTCATAGATGTAACAAGAAGAGACTTAGATCAGGTTGTATACAAATTAAATGAAGTTTTTAGTTGGCCACCACCTTCTTGGGATACTCATACAAATCACGTTACCAAGATTTGGTGGAATAATAATTATTATTTTACTTTGGAGCTGTTACAAGGCAATTAGTCATGTCGACAAATGAAAATGCTGGATTTAATTTTCAAGTCTAATCTCTTATCAAAATTAATTATTGTGTAGCATGAAATATCATTGAATCCCATGATGAAAAGTTGGTTTGGCATGTACTTTGATAGAAATAGTTATGAAACATTATTCCCAAAGACATTCTTTCTTACATATCACCTTGTGATTAGAATTCAACTTTCAACATGGGACAGTCTTCATGATAATTGTGTGCAATTGTGGATTTTTCTAGATTCAAATCCTAAATTAGATCTGGAACACGTGTTGGATGAACTTACATACTAAGAAGCAATGTGGTGAAGAAGTCATTTTACAACACCATCATAAGAATCTATAGATGATAAAAATGCCCATGATCATGATGGGTACTACTAGATTAGTTGTAAACAATTGACAATAGACAGTGGTATAATTTTATATATGTAATGAAGAAGAATCTTTCTAATCATGATAACTTTTTGTATAAATTTGTACATGTTGTGAAGAAGAAGCTCCCATTTATTTTCATAATTTTTTTCTATCTTCTCATAGGCCTCCCTAAATTTAGTGGTGAAAAATTGTGGTCGGTAGATGGGAATTATGGTAGTGGTGGTTTATGAGGAAATCATTTAAATAAAATGGTGGCAGAATTTTCTACACTAAAGATCTAATAACTCAATATGGTTTATTCCCTGACCTTACTATGGGTGATAAGGTAACATACCATTATAATTCAATGGGATAAATTATATCACATATGGACTCATATAATTTGTAATGCACACATCTCATACAATTTTTTTTTGTGTTGCCTGCTAGCATTTCCTTTCATGCACTGCTCATAAATTACCAATATGTTCATGTCTCTAATTGAATACATTAAATGATTAGTTTATGGACAATGAGAATATCACATGCACTTCTTATCAATTTCTCTATTGTTTGACCCTTTCATGATTCTATGGGATTCATAGCAAATTCCCTCTTCTCCACCCTTCTCTTAATTTTATGGGCTTCCTAACATTTTTTTTAACCCTTTCCTAAATCTATGGGATTTGTAGCAAAATCACATTATTGAGCCTGACCCACATGCACGCATTTAGTGCATTCCACTTAAGATCATCTATAAATTCAACTACCTTGTACATGCACTATTTTTCCTATTTATACATTTTGATGCATTTATTTTTATATGTTCTATGAAGGGTTTTATATTGATTTCAATTTTTAAAAAGTCCTCTACAATACATGAGAACTTATATTCACTCAAAATATGAAAATTTCATTTCTAATTAATTCAATGAAATATTCTCCTTGTAGGCTAAAATATATGGGAAAAAGGTGGGAAGAAATAATTTGCCTCGAACTACAAAAGACATGTGAGGGTCCATTTGATTGTAGTTGTATCAAGTGGGCCAATTTTCCTGACATTAACAAGGAAGACTTTTGGGTTGCCTAGGTTGAGCAGGACAAGGTTGATGACTTCATCAAAGGAGAATCGAGAAGGGTATTGCTAACTATAAATTTTTGTGTTTAACATCGTAATAGATATTCATATTTTTTTGGAAAGGAGATCACCATAGTCTCTAAGTATGTCATGTGATTCACCTCACACTATACATTACAAGTTGGTGTTTGTTCATATGCTATTATGTTCCATTTATTTACATTTTCTTTTCATCTTACATTATTTTTTATTTATTAACCACAATCATGAAAGTAATGTTGTTCATATGGTTTTGATGAGTTTTGAGAAATTAATGCCATTCCCAAAGATAAGTCTTTAATTCCTAAGTTAAGAAAGGGTAGTTGGACAGGTTGAAGGCATATAAGGTGCAGTTGTCATTGTCATTTTAGCACATGACACATGGTATGTAGACCTGATCATGTGCTTCTCACATATAATCAAGTATAACACATGGACAATGGTCAAAACTATTTCTCTGGCCAACAATATGAACATTTTAAGGGCAAGAAATGTTTTTTTCTCCTCACATTAGCCCCCAACTCAATGAATGGGTTCATAGGATATTATTATTGGTAATGTCTACTAATGATACCCACCTTAAACATTAGGATATGGTGCATGAGAAACATGTATTTTTTAGTTTTAAAATTGAGTGGGATGATTTCTTGAGCAAGGATGACATATACAATAAGAGAGATTGATCAAGGAGGTAAAATATGTGTACAATGCTAATGATGCAACAAGTGTTCAAGAGTAGGCACTGGATAATCTTGAAAAGTTTTGTTTCTATCAGGGATATAACATGGGAGAGCTTGGTGGGGATGGGGATATACCCTTCATCTTATTCATCCAAATCCCATAACAACTAGAATGGTTGTTGAGATTTGGGAAGCATAATTTGTCAGCAATGGATGCAACATTTGGGATGAATGCAATAAAGGTATTATGCCAATTTTTGTAAGATTATTTGATAATATTAGCTGTTATGATATTTTTAACAATAGTAGTTGTTCTAATGTTTTTATTATTTTCTTTTACAGTTCTAATTATACACATTGCTGGTGTTTGATTCCAAACATTAAGGTGTGCCCATTTCATGGGTCATTATGTCTTGATCATTTACTATTGACATAAGACAATGGATGTAAATTTTTATTGAAAGAGTGTATTTGAAAGACATTAAATGGAAAACCATTGATTTAATGGTCGACGATGTTGGTACAGAGATAAAAGCTATTAGGTGCATCATTATTATTCATACACACATCATGGACTTTAAATTTGTATGTTCATAGGCACTATCCACACCTTTTTCCATTTACTTATGAAAAACTATTATGTCATTTAGGGAGACATTCAACTATGAGGTGTATTTATGCATTTGGCATGTTCATCGTGCATGGTTGAAGAATTTGATAGAAAAGGTGAAAGATGATGATGTTAGACATGTGATGTTTTAGGACTTGGGGTTCATAATGAATAGTTGTGTTGATGAGGAAATGAATACAAGAGAGTCCAAATTTTTTTTAGAAAGATATCGCTCCTCTCAACTTGCCTTTATCAAATATTGGAGATAATAATAGGCATATAATTTTAGAATGTGGTCGTGATGTTGTCAAACACTTTTGCATGCTGGACAAGACACCAATGCATCTATAGAATCTTAACATTCATATTTGAAATGTTATTTCCTAGTCACAGTAAAGACTTTTACACATCATAGTGTGGATTGGTTGGTTCACCAAATAACAATATCAGTTTACATACATTATTGGTGGCTATAGCTATGCAATGACATTGACTTCCATAAGAACATAAAATTAGAAAGACATGAAAATATTTTAGGGGTACAGGCTTTAAACATCCCAAATTATCATGTTACCTTTAACAATAACAACCCTCATATGACATGGGTGAAAAGTATGAAAGATGAGATGTTGCATTATCACATCTTCAATGTAAAACCTTCTATTTCAATTTATAATTGCTTGTTTTAAATCCAAGGATATACTTGCAAGCATGTGCTCAAGGTGGACCTAATGAGAAATATGACAAATCAGGTAATTTTAGAGGATGCACCCAAAATGAATGGTGTTAATGAGATCATCAATAAAATTGATGTTGAGTACCATGTAAGTTTTCTTTCCCCCTCATATTATATGCATTTACAACTTTAAGGTCATTATAATTTGTGTAATACATTTTCATTACCTAGGTTAAGGACAATGGAGTTTAAATTAAAAATTAGGGACAATGCATGGATTTCACATACTTGCACACCAAAATGCATGTCTCAGATATGGATATGCAAGTGTGAGGCTATGAACTAGAGGGTGTTTCAACAAATCTAGCAGATGACACAAAATACCAACTAAGGGGGGCTGATATTGTAAGTCTAGTAACTAGTTATAGTCATATGCTTTTCATATTTTTTGGCATTTATGGTTGGATACTTTTCTATTTATTAATAGATCTCATATACTGTTGGAGTTGATGATGTTGAGGCCTTGATATGCAGAGTATGAGACATATTTGGTAGATGTTGTGTAGTCAATAGAAGCATAGAAACTATAAAATTCTTCAAAAACTATATGGCACAGGTTTACAACAAGGTGTAGAGTAGGGAAATATTGAAGGCACAACACCCAATGCCCAATCCATTCCAAAAATTACACGATGGACATATAAATTCCACCCATAGATAGAGAGACTTCATTGAAAATATGAATAGATGTAGATATCAGAGCATGTCATAGGATATGACACATTTTATAACCCCACCTCATAATAATCCAAAATGATAAGTCTAGGATGATGAACTTAATAGGGTAGTGAAGCGAGATAGGGGTGGACATAATAGAGATCATGCATCCTGATTGTATCCCTTTGTAGGTTTCATTAACAACCTAAAAACAATAGATGCATGTAATAATAAATGCATGTAACAAAAAATAAATACCTTTTTTTAAGGTAAATAGTTCTTTTAGACTACCCACACATTGTAACATATTACATAAATGTACTATCTCTTAAAGGATTTTATAAATGATATGTGAACCCTATCCTGAGGAATGTGATAAAGATAGCCATTGCTTTAAACATTAAATGAATTTATAAATATTATATTAACAAATGATGTTACTAAAATTTTAAAAATGAATAATGCAATAATTTTGAGGTTTATTTCCTTCTTTATTAGCTTTAATACCTTTTTCATTCTTAGAAGAGCCTTCTACTTGGGTGACTCTACCACCAAATGATGATCCTTTGCCTCCTTCCTCGGGTATTGTAGCTTATTCTTAAATAATGTGATGTAATTTTCTTAATTGTCATGTGTTGTTTGGCCTTTTTTGTAATTGTTTTCATCTGGCAAAGAGTTTAATCCATAAATTCTAATTGGATGCTTTGATATATAACCTTTATGTATCATTATTATTATTTGTAAAATATAAAATATCTTGAAATATAACATCACCAGTTTTTATTTAAAAAAACCTTACCAAAAAAAATTATGTTGAGAATACCAAACAAAATAAAAATGACACAAATATGTACTCATGGAAATAAATTCCAATGGGTGATGAGAGTTAGATTTTTAACTAATGAAATTTGAGAGAAATAATTTTTGTTTCACAAAATAAAAATATTTAAAAACATTCCCCAACATATTTGTCATCAAATATCCTCTATTTTATTAGAGCATCCTTCTATAATCAACATAAAAGTATGACTGGAAAATGAATGAGGATTTTATGTTATGATTTATTGGCATGTTTGTATAAATTTAGTGTTTTTAATGTTAAGTTTACATCTTGAAAATAATTTTTGAAAAGTATTGAAAACCTTTCTGGCAAGCAAATTTTGTTCACATCTTTCATTTATCATAATTCACAAGAACATATTACATTAAATTTTTTAAAGTCACATTAATAACATTATTTTGTTTAAATATTATAATCATAACATTCCATGATCCCAAATTTTATTCATAATTTTTTAAATAATTTTCACTTCATGTGTATGCTTCAAATTTTTTCAATCCATGTCTACAAAGTTTAATATAAGTTTGTAATGTTAAATGGAGGGGAAAACCCCTGATAAAAGAAGCAAGTTTTTGTTTCTCACCTAGACCCCAGTCACACACAAGAAACCCCTATTTTAGAGGGATGAGAAGGAATTAAACATTTTTTTTAAAATAAAATAGCATGAGTTAAACATATTAATATCATGAATATATGGGATAATAGTTTATTGTCATGAGTTTAAGGAGAAACAAGATAAAGTTTTCAATGGTGCATGTGTATACCCTGTTTTAGTACTTAGGCCCCTGCATATTTTGGTATTATTTTATCTATATTGCCAATGTATAAAAAATATTGATATAGTCAAGGGAATATGGTTATTAATGGTGAACCTATGTTGGAGGAGTTTATGGTAATAAAATACTAGTTCCAATGAGTGGCAACATAGTTGAAAAATAATTGTTTTATAAACCCTTGTCTTGTTATATATAGACATTATTTGGACTGAGAAACTTGGTAGAGTAAGGGAAAGTGTAATTTTGATGAATTTTTAATAATTTATTAGATATGGTAATGTTGATAATAAAATATTTAATATGATTTTATCTTTCTTTGCCATGGTAATCACCAATTGAATGTCTAAACTAGTCACAAACCTATAGCAGCTATGTTTTCTTACATACTCAAGGGACATTATGAATTGAAAAGGGTAAAAAGTGATATATAAGGAGGTTATAAAGTTTGAAATAGGTGTGAGACACTAAAATAGAACTTTTGAAATTTTTATTAACCTTTGATTCATCTCATAACTCATGATAAGGGTTTTAGAAGGCTCTCAACCTGTGTAGAAGGATGCAAACCCTAGGATTAGGGTTTGGTTGATATAATGAGATTTAACACCAAATTGGCTAAAAATTTGTAGTCTAACATAATTTTAAGTACTATAACTGATGGAAAATGTTCCAAGATTATAAATTATAGACAAGTATGGTTTTGACAATGGTGGTTATGGAATAGACCTAATTAGGCCTAGTTTACAAGATTTTAACAAAGGAACTTCTATTTAGAAGTGGATTCAAGACTTGAAACTTTTCAAACACCTCATTAGAAATAGAGGGACCCTGAAAGTGTAACTAGATCCATGAAGAAGGTATAAATATAAGGAGTGGAATAAGATATTGTATGAGTAGATGTGATTCAAGGAGGTATAAATCCATCAAGAAGTCTCTAAAGAATAAATTTAAAAGTAAAATGGAATTATAATAATCATCCAAATTAAAAAGTGAATTTATGTATAAAGAAATGAATTTTTGAAGATAAAATAAATTAAATAAAAAATGACTAGTTAAATTGGGAATCAAAGCAATCTCCAACAAGAAAACTTAGTTGTTCTTGACTGTGCTCTAGTGGCAAAAAATAGGGTAAGTAACAGTTAAGTAGGATTTTGATAGTTTAAATATTTTCAATAGTAATTATAACCTATATCAGGTGTGTTACCATGTAACAAGACTATCTCAAGCCTTTCTTAATCACTTTAGAATCTAAAAAAAGTTCCAAGATAAAGAATACAATATACCAATTTAGGGTTTTTGGTCTATATATTATTAACAAGAAATAACTCTAAGCACATAAGAACTTACCATGTTTGACCTCCTCAGCATCACAAAAAATTATCTCAAACATTTCATATGCAATCCATCTCCACATTCACCATAGAAATGAATGAGGAAATGATAAAATAAGCACTTGCTTAAATTGTATGCTTTCATTCACTATTTGATAGACTTGCTTGTCATCTTAAGGGTAATATTATTACAATACAAATCTTGTTATTGAATCTAATTAGATATTATAGTTCATAACAAATAATATCAAAAATAACATAAATAACCAGTCACTATATTGAAATTACAGATTAAAGTGATATAGTATAAAGTCTATTTTGTTCTTTGAGTAGGTAAATTTCGTGTCTCCAAGATTGAATGAAACATTTCAAGAAGAAAAGTTACTTATTCTTCATTGGGCTTGTTTGGGGGGGGGGGGGTGGTGGGTTTGCATACATATTGAAAAAATCTAATCCAAGAGGCCTCTCCATGATATGGTGGGGCTTATCCATTGGGGATCCCAAGCACATAATTATCATTGTTTCTCCTTTTCCACTAAGCGATAAGGGGCCCATTATATCTAAGCTCCCCCGAAAACCAAATTTGTCCCAACATCTTCAAAGGTACCACAAACCATACCAATTTAGTTTTTCTAAATGACCTCAGGCTATCCATGAGATGCTCACTTGGGATGAACATATTTGGATCTAGTTATAAATTCAATTATCCTTCAATCAACCATTGATCATATATACTTAATGTACTAATATATCTTTATATGTTTTTTAGGTATATACTACAACTATGTGTTTTGTGTGTGATCTTCACATAGATGGGTTTGTGTGTGCATACAAGTTTTCCTTCTATAGATATGAGGATGTAATCTCATAAATTATCACTTTATTATTCCAACACTCTAGGATATAACTACTTTATTACAGATTTGAAGGATCCTCCATTGACCATGTGTGGCATTATTTTCATTTTACCATTCTATAACATTATTTAATACTTTCTTTTGTCACCCATGCATGCCTTTATTTATCATATGATCTTCTATTATTTACTATGTTTGGCCCCTAATAATCTAATTTGTTTTTAGGCATTCATATTTACTTTTTGATACTTTTAGCCCCTACTCAGTTCATAGGGATTTTGGCCTTGAACTTTAAATTTTCATAACCCATTGAGTATTGCCCTGACCCTTGTATGAGTAGGGAAACTAACACATGTCCAAGGAATCATTTTTAGGTCTTCATACTTGTATATTTATATAAACGTTCTTTTGCAAGTTTTAATAACTACCATAAACATAAGGTGGTATAAACATAACTAACATACAAGGCATTTGAGCCTCATAATATGTGCCATAATGTAGAGGCCCTGAGGATATAAATAGGTAATGTATTTAAATTCATGAAGAGTATATGCCTTACAGACAAAACACACTATCAGAATTCATGTATATTATTCTTTCTATTTCTCATAGATAGCATAGGTCATCTATGGTGAATATAAGATGATTATGCTCCAATAAAAATCTTCTATTAGAATTGTAAGATGATTTCCAAGCTTAGGTTTCATATGAACATTTTTTAAATAATGAATTACAATATACAACATTAACTAACAAGGCCATATGAGGTCATGATACATATCACATCCATTTTTAAAAATGGCCTAAAATAGAATATTTTAGAAAACTTTTGTCTTATAGATGCCAAAAATTATTACTTTAATCAAAGGAAAGAGGAGACAATGATCTTATCTTGAGAAAAGAGCAATTTTCACCTGCAACTTGAGCTTCAATTTACAAAAAAATATTAAAATTTTCTCTATAGCCTAACCAATTATACTTTTGTGGAATCTCTCCCTCCACTATACCCCACCAATAATCCACCATTACACCATCAACATGTACAAATTTCAAAGTTGTCAAATATTTTTGTAGACTCTTTAGATCTACTAATTGACATTGTTGATTGATAATTCCAAGTTGTCATTAAAATAACATTGAATAGATGTATTATAAATATGAGGTAATTTACAAAAAATAACAAAAATAACATGTATTTTGGTAATTTTCCCATTATTTTTAATAAGTCAGTGATATAATAAACTCACAAGGAACATCACATATACTAGAATATATGGAGTTCAAGAAAAATCCTTTTGTGGCTCTAGGGTTTTCATCTATAATGTGTTTTCATAAAATTATAATGTTATAAATAATATTAATTGAAATAAATTTATTCTAATAAAATAAAATACAAAAGAATCAAGTAAAGATATTCTATTGAGAGAATAAACATATGCATCTTAGTGGTTCATAAACAATTCAAAAGCTCAAATGGTCATTCATTTCTAATTGACACTTCAAAATAATTAATCTAAATAATTTATTTGTTACACATTGCTTAAAATTAAAAATATTATGACAATATATTATATTTAAATCCTACCTATTACAAATAGAGTGTGTGCATTAGACAAACAACTATGAGCCAAATATATGTAAAGGGGTATTTTCAAATATTGTAATGTCGCAAGGCTTTAGTAGATAAAATGTATTCATGTTGGAATATAGTCATCACTGATATCCTTAATCATAGGATAGTCAAGTGTATTTTGCTTTAGTTAAAGTGATCTAGTATAAACTCTATTTTGTTCCCTGAGTAGGCAAATTCTGTGTCTCCAAGACTGAAGGTAAGAGTTCAAGAATAAAAGTATCTTATTAGTCATTTAGAGTATGTGTGTTTTATTATATCACATACCAATATTTCAAGAACCATTACATATTTTCACTAATTATGTTAGTGAAGGCTGGTAAAAGTAGTTTCAAATAGTAGCTTGTAATATTATGTGTTTTTTTTATCAAACACCTTGCATGAATGTCCACAGAGATAAAGAAGTATGGAAACATAAAGAAGTTTCTAAGTCTCAAAAATCATTATAGATATTAAATTAACACATTAAATTCAATTAATATGTTTAACATCATATATATAGTGTGAGAAAATAAAAATAGAATCTCTAGTTACAGAGTGAAAGAGACATCTACATGATTTTGAGAAATTGCATTGATTTGACTGAAACTAAGCGTTGCTTCAATGGGATATTGGTTAAGAGAGGTGGATAAAGACACCTTTGAATTATTTAACTATGAAAGGAGACTTTAAAGGTAATAGGTAAGTAAAATAAATCTTATACCTTATGTTGTTGTTTGCACACAATGGTTTCCGTTAAGTGTATAGTGGAAAACATTGTTTAGAAGACATTTTATGGTGAATCAATAAGGTCTAAAGGTTGGAAGAGTTTTATACAAGTGAGGTAAACTTTATCCTTACATTAATTATTTAGAATCATTTTTTTCATTACAACAAACACTTCACTCACTAACTATGGTTTCAATAGGTTGACAATATATCCCCAAGAAACAAGTAACCCTTTCTCTATTGATAGACACAAATCAAGGCATAATGCAAAATACCACATTTTAGCTTCTAAAATAGTTATTTGAATCCTTAAACCTATTATAAGTCATATGAAGGACCTATTTTTATTTCATAACAATGAAATTATGTTACATAGTACATTTAGATAGTGTTTTGATTTCACAACTTTCTTTATTCAATGGTTTATCTTCTCTTTATTCAATATTTAAGCAAAATGATTGACTATAGTTTGTGATTTATTTTTTAAAATTATCACTAATTAATTTTGGTAATTGTATGGTATGTGGAATTAATTATATATGGGGAGTGTTTTATAAATATGAGAGGAATTCCATAAATTTATATGGAAGAAATCAAACATACTGGACCAGCTCAATATAAAATGACAAACATTGCATGAAATATTGTGTGTGGTGGATGAGGCCATCAATTGGAGGAGACTTAGAACCACAATTTTTTTTTGTAAGCTTAATGGATTGAATTGGGCCAATATTCTCATCCACTACAACATGGCATATCCTACCTACCATGTTCCCATAGTGAGTTGTGAGTACACGACACTCATAGACATGCCAAACAATGATTTATATATACAATGGTCATATGAATGGCCACATGACGATGCTATTTTGGCTGATGTGTGGGCTACTCATAGCTTTATTCTAATGTATCTTAGGCACTTCTTGGAGAATTTCTTACCAACGAAGGTGTCTAATGATCTGAATGTCTATGTGCATCTAGATCAAGTATGAAATATTTTCATTAGTGTGAAACTACCTTTCAGAGTAAATTTTAAACTATATAGTGTTCAAAATAACCTATTTCAGGTATCTATTCTTTTTCTAACACAACCATATGATTCATTTCGGAATAGATACATAATCTCCCATACCATAAAATTACCTCTCATATAATCAGGATAACGTATTTCAAGAATGGAACCATTGTTTTTTTTCATGCATGTTCTAGATGAGGATGAAAGCGATGATGAATATAATCTAGTGGATGAAAGTGATAGTGTTAAAATTCAATAGAACATTTTCATAATAATATGATTTAATATTAACAAATATTTTAATTTAATGGTAAAAAAGTACATATTTGTGTATTACATATTTATTGTTGATCTTGATGTTGATGTTAGTTATTGTTCTTAATTTTGGTTATTGTTCTTGATGTTGATGTTAGTTCTTGATTTTGATGTTTCAATATTGGTGTAGATAATAAGCTACTTATCTCAAATTTTACCTTGTTCTTGATTGCATTTCTTTGCAAAAGTTCACTAATTCATTGCTCACAATGTGGTTTATGGTTCTTCAACATATTTGATGCAGAGGTTCCCTACAAAAAGTTTGAACTTATAGCTCCTTATCTAACACACTACTCTTTTAGTCAATTACTAGTAGCAATTTTGACACTATTTAATATTTAGTACAATTGGTTATGGTCTTAGAGAATTTCAAAATTCTAAACTTGTTTTTAGGGTCTATCTAGCCCTTGATTATCTTTTCCAATTGTGTGCAACCAGTAACCAATCTATTAGGCACATTAACTAAACCAAAATAGACTTGAATATGAAAAATTATGACCATCTATAGGTCTGTATGCTACCAAAATGGTTATGTTGTGTGCAAGCCTTGTTTAAATGTTAAGAAACCTAACAAGATCAATCAAATGACTCACCTAATTATAGATGCAAAAGAACACTAGTTACACTTGTTAAGAAACCTAATGAGCTTCCTGAGTCTTTCCTTTATTCATAAACTTTTTACACAATTATAAGTAATGATAGATGAAAAATAACATAATGCCAAGTAGGTCCAATGATCATTCATTCACCAAGATTACAATCAGACTACACAAAAATAAAAAGACTCCCAAAACAAGGGTTTGCCTATTGCTATCCTCCAACACTAATAAATGGATTATCAATCCTACAAATTATAATGTCAAAATAAATCAATACTCCTTCAAAAATGTTTAAAATTTATATCTAATTCCATTGATCAACACATTTGTAATTCATAGTATGGTATACAATCAAGGAACACAAAACAGGGGGTTTGCTCACACTCTCCTTTAACATAGTCTCTTTTTCCTTCTTCCTTCAAATATTTTCTTCAAATCTACATGCATAACTAACTCCATTACAAAAAACTCATATTTTATATCAAAAAAAAACCTAGTGTGACTACCTCTAAGAGTTTTTCCAATGGTTATGAGTCAAGTTTGAAAAGGGTGACTAGCACCAAGACAAGAGAAATAACACCCAAAAAGGGGTATACAGACATAGTCTTCAATACAAACACTTCCTTCTTAATTATTTAAACCTATATTGTCAAATATGTTCATTTAAATACCTTAGAAATGTATTGTCAAGCTATATATTTTTCAAGCACGTTTGGAAAGTATTACCAATCTCACCCTTCATTAACAAAACACTTATACTCAACCATAAATGCATTTACTCAAAACATGGAATATAAGTCTAGAATAATTTTTCTTTGGATTTGTTTCTATTTTTGTCTCTTCCACATTCAAATGGAATAACTATCTACTCTTGCTAACTAACTTCAAACTCCTATAAGAGGAGCCATAACTAAATCTTGATTTCCCTTTTCCCACCTAGAGTTTTATTTCCAAAAAGATTTTCACTATATGATACATATATCAACATAAAAATAGAATCATAAGAATTTATAAACCTCTTACCATGCCTAAATAGTTATATACACTTACCATATCTTGACATCTTCATAAATTTCACCAAAGTCCTTAGACAATATGAAGTAAGCAAGTGGTGCAAATAAACATTAAATTTTTAGATTAAAATGTGAATAAGCATGTTTTTCAGTTGATTTACATTCAAAGTCATAAAGATACATCATGTAATACTAAATACATGAGTCATTTCACACAACTAATTATCATTGTTTGAGTATGGAATACCACGTCTATTAGGAGACTTACCATTGGCTTGTGAAAATAAGTTATCAAACTCCACCTTCAAAATCTATAGTTGCTACTCATATATGGTAACTATTCCATAATGCTTCATTTGCATGGACCACATAGTCTCCACCCTTACATCATGGAGTGATTTTGTGTAGGCATGGGTAGCTTGTATATTGACAAACTTTATTTCACCATCCATCTTCTCATCCATCAATGTGAGAATTACATGGTGAAATTTCTTGACCTTTCTAGTCTTATCAGCCAACACAGTTTCCAACTTGATAACCTTTACCATTTCACCATAAAGAAGCTTAGTTGAAAACTATTTTTCATCTCAACTAATAATTTTTTTGCATTTTCTAGTGATAGTTACACACTAAGATGTTTTTTTACGACCATTATATTCTGGGATCTCACCCTTGTGAGAAGTTCTTCAATGTCCTTGGGAAATTGGGTAGCCACACTATCTTCTAAATTTGAGACCTTATCTATAAAAAAAAGATACGTGTGAAAGTCAATGATAGCATTCAATATTTTTAGCATTAAAAATATAAAAAAATCTAGACGTAAATAGGGGTCCACGAGAATATTCAAAAGCTAAGAACATCCAATTTTTTATAATTACGAATAGTTACCTTACACACAAAGAGTTTTGTAACTTAAATAAAAACAATGAAATCATTATATTAGAGTATGAAATATTTACCTATGGCATGGTCCTTATGATGTATTGGAGTGTTTCCCTATTCCTTCTCACCCTTGCTCCCATGCCTCCAACCATGGGCCATAGTAATCGATAGTTGTTATGTTGATTCACTAAAAAGACAAACACATGATATGAAACAAAGTAATGTTAGAGAGAAAAGACATGCATACAAATCTTATATTTCACTCCTCGCCACCATGGTTACATTTATATAGACATAGAGACATGCAAACATGTGAACTTTGTCACCAACATGTGAAAGAATGAAAGGAGAATAAGGTATACATGTGAAGATGATAGATCACCAATTGAAAATAACACATACCATACACAATAAATATATAATGAGTACATGGGAAAAAAATTACATGAATCGACCACCAAACCATCACTTGAATTATACATCGGTAAATGCAAATTAACCACCAAACCATTGCTTGAATTGTACATTAAAAAAAAACTAGATATCTAGCACAAACCAAAAATGAAACACTTATATCCAAATATCCTTTCCAAATAATATTTTTGACCACACATCAAATATGTCATACATATTATGCCAAAATGTATGTATATAAATAATAGTGTCCAAGGCAATAGTAATAAGGCAATATCAATGTTCATGGCATGCCCTTTAGGACTTGAGAAATGGATAAAGAAGTGGAAGTGGTAAATCACATGAATTCATGCATATGCATGTCACCATGGACACCTACATTTCAAAATGTGTGGTTTAGAAATCTTGACAAAATGCAAGAATAAGACACCAACATAAAGAATAAACTTGTCAGTTTTGGTAAATAAGAATATACAATAACAATAACAATATACATCAAAAGCCTATATGCAATAAAAATATACATCAAGCCTATATGCAATAATAATATACATCAGTATCAAAATATGTAATGGTAGGGTTGAAATAAAGGTATGGGGAATAAGCAAGAGTGCATATAATACATAGTAATTGTAAGAAGTACAATATCAATTTGTGAGGCAAATTATCATGTGCACTTTCATTAGTTACACCCCTCAACAAATATATCTACCATTACATAAATGAATTTCTCTTAAAGGAATGTGATCCTCATCACTAGAATGGGGGGGTTGTCCCTCTAGAATCAGAATGGTGATTGTTGTAGAAATATCAATGTTAATATTGAGTAAGATGAATTAAAATTAACATTAAATTCATGAAAAACAATGAACATAATGCATTTAAATTGAGGTCAATTGTTTCATGCACCTTGTTATTGATCCACCCATTATCATTATCACTCCATTTATTGATGATATTCTCTTTACTGAATGTAGGCTTCCCTTCTCGATGAGAAGTTTTCACTCGAATCATATGAAACCATCTCATCTTTGATAGAATTCAAGGCTATCTCATTGAGATAACATAACTCAGACACATCTTCCTTAGCCATCCATGATATTTCCATCTTATCTCTCTTACTAATTCTTTTATTTTTAAAGAGTCAATTTATTAGCCTCCTTTATGTTTGCCTTTTGTTGATTTCTCTTCCCTTAGGCGTACATTTCCCAATTTAAATGTACCCAAAGGGCCTCCTTAGAATGGGTTGTTGACCATGAATCTTAAGATGATGAGTGTTAATCCTATCTCATGGCCAAAATGGATGTCCACCATTATATCTAAATGTGTCTCATGGCCTCAACAAGCAAAGGTGCACATTTTGCCTCGTAATACCCTAATCCTCAATTCTATACTTTCTTGTATACTATCATTCAACAAGGAAGAGATGTGAGGTTAAGAGCATATATCAATAAAAAAAGTATATCATCATCAAACATAATATAATGTTAAAATCATAAAATAATAAACATAAGATAATGTCATCAAAGAGAATCAAATGTTCTTCCATCATTCAGTTCCTCCTCCATTTCAGATTGTGAAGTGTCTAGAAGCCAATAATCATCATCATCATCATCATCATCATCATCATCATTGTTATCATTGTGGTCATATGACTCCACCTCCTCCTACCACATAGGTGGACATATACATGTGAGTCTAACTCCAAACTTATATGGAATAACAAAAATGGGGATATGAGCACATCAAATGAAAGAGAGACTAAAAGAAGACAAACATTTGTAGGGACATAGTCATTATGCAAGTGAATATCAACCACATCCATATGGCTCCACTCCACTCCTAAATAAATTTTTTTTAAAAAAAAAACATAGAAAAACACATGGTTTTTCAAGAGAATTATAATGTTGATTGTTCTAATATGGAAGAAAGAAACATTTATTAACATTATGAGCAATCAAATATTAAGGGCAGCCAAAGGTTCTCATACATATCTTGAGAAATAGTCATTGGACACTTCAAGAACACCTTCTTGATCTTTAGTCTGTTCCACCCCCCTGTAGTATTAAGAAAATATATAACATATAAAAATAGGATGCATGGTTTGAAATTATTGAGCATGGAAAATGAGGGAGAGGGTACAAAAAATACACACATTTATAGCAATGGAGTCATTATGTAGGTGACTATCAGCCATGTCCATGTGGCTCTACTCCAACCCTCCCAACTAAAACAAAAAACAAAAACAACATAGAAAAATGCATGGTGTGTCAGTCAGAATTATTTTAATTTGATTTTTGTAAGAGGGAAGAAAGAAACATTATTTAAAATGAGGAGCAATAAAACATTAAGGGCAACCAAAGGTTCCCATACATCTGTTGAGAAACAGTCATTGGGGGCTTTGGGGACACACTTTTTAGCTTCGGTCTACTCCACCCCCTCATCTTATAGTATTAAAAAAGGGAATCATAACAAATCAAAAGAGGGATGCATGGTTCGTAAATATTTAGAATTTTACATGTGGCAAGAACATTAAAGTAGGCATTAAAAATAAATGAACCATCAATAAAATTACTTGTGTTATCTGCTTATTTTCATCTTTATTTGGTAAAGATTCCATCTCACACTAGGATTGCAGCCCTCGTTATTCATAGGTAGGGGATGGTCATCTCATAACATTGGGAATACCATCCCCAATTTTTGATCCTCCATATAGCTTCCTCCTTTGATCTTCGAGGGGGTGAGGGAAACCTCTAAATTGAGCACTTGCACATAATGAGGACTTTCGACCGACTTCTTTCTCATAACATAATGCATGTCATAATAGATTATCATCAACAATAAAAAACAATACAACTCAAATTCACATTCGAGTATAGTAGCTGAAAATGCATACCATTTGTTTGGTCTTAGAATAAAGTTCTTTGAGGAAATATTCTATTTCCCACTCATCCATCTTAAATCTATAGTATTTAACATTCATAGTATTTTTTGCCAACAAAAAAAAACTTTCATTCAAAAGAGTCAAGAATATGCTCTACAACAATAACCCTTACCAACGAAATGCTTATAGAAATCATCGTAAAGCTCACCACAAGAGTACAATGGTGTACCGACAACCAGGGTAATCCAAATAGTTGGCAATGTAATGTAGCAGTCACATAATAATTAGGCCAAACACTATTCATTAAATTGACATCCTATATTGAAAGTATATATTACGAGATTCCAACAAGGAAATGTACATATGAGAAGGCATTACATTTTTTGTACATAGTGTAACTTTCCAAAGTAGAGATTATATTTTCACATTATATAAACTTAACATACTAATTCATTTAGAAACAATATATATAATATGGCAATGCCTCATATGGCAATTCAAGGACAAGATAAACAAACCTTTGTATGTAGTAGATGAGATAGAGAAAATGTAATGGATACATTACATTTTGAAAAATTTAAAAGAATGAAAACATCCATGTTGTAAATTTCAAAGGATAGCAATAATATTTTTGAAACCTTGAATATCAAGTCCATGGAGATTGTATGCAAAAAAATTAATTTCATTTGTAGATTATATGAAAGACATTGATGAAAATATTTAATAAGCTCACTGAACATTCTGAATGAAGAAGTCAACAATTGTAAGTATACATTGCATAGTATAATGGGAATACTACAAACACAAACATGGATTAACACACTTACTTTGTGGAAGTCTACACAAACACTTGAAATATGATCAGAATAACACTTCCAATGTACTTAAAAGCACACATACATGATGACCCCATCACATAGAATAGAGTACAATTCAGCACTGGCAAGCATAAATACATAGGAAATGGTGAATAAACACACAAGAATTAAAAATAGAGCTAAAGAAATTAAATCTTGGAAAATAATATAGAGGCTCTTATATACCCTATAATGGGAGTACAACAAACATGGATTTACACACTATTACTTTGTGGAAGTCTGTGAAAACCCATGAAACATGATAAGAGTAACACTTTCAATGTACTTAAAAGTAGACTTAAATGATGATCCCATCACAAAGAATAAAGTACATTTAGGCACTTGAAAGCATAAATACACATGAAATGGTGAATAAAAACACATGAATTGAGAATAAAGGTCAAGATATTAAATCTTGGAAAATACTAGAGAGGCTCTTATGCTCTCTGTTGTACCCTGTTGAACAACTCTCTTCCTCTAAATTCATAGTGCATATGATCCTACATATAAGATCTTATATTTATGTATAAAATTAATTTATTAACAAAGACAAAATCCTGGGGGAGCTTAACCTTATGTAGAGTGGTACTAGATTCCATGCCTTCTTTTTTTGTATTTGTCACCATAGTAGGGTAAGTGGACATTGACTCAAGCTCTATCTACAGAGGATCCTAGTGCATATGACCCTGAATATAAGAACTTGTCTTTGTGTATAAAAATAACTTATTAACATAGACAAAATCCTAGGTGAGCTTAACCTTAGGTATAGTGGGCCTCTACCAAGGGGAAATAGGCCCCTAAAAATAGTAGGTATAGGTAAAATTGAAGATAGATGTCACTTTAAAGGATTTATTACAATCGTCCCTACTTTTCTTTCCATTTTCATCTAAACAATTTATGCAAAGGAGGCTTATGAACACACTGTGAATGTGTGCATTTGAAGCTTTTTATTTTTTTCTACATACCTATTCTTGCTTCCTATGTTTTGGATTTTGTCTATATTAATAAGTTATGAATTTCATTTTTTTCACATTTATAAAAAACTATGGGATTTCTTCCCTTGTTCAACTTATTCAATGACCACTTGCCCTTGTATGATCACAAATATGAATGAATCTATCATAAATAAGTTAGGGATTCAATTTTATGCAGGGTCATATGCAACATTATATTTTATGTAGGGTCATTCGCACTATGAGTTTTAATAAGGTAACACTAAGCTTTGATTTCTTTTGTCCTTTAAAATGACCATTTGTTAAAGGATATTCTATGTTTGAACAATACAACTCTATTTCATTTGAAAAGGATAATTGAGTATGTGTTTTTTATGGGAAGAATAAGTTGTAAACTACATCGAAACTCAATATATAGTCTGGTTATAAACAAAGTTCATAAACACAGTTCACAATCATGTAGACCACTATGCATTAAGACACAACCTATCGAGAAGCAAGGGTAACCTTGAATAGGGGCATACAGAACCCTTAGATAGAATAAAATGACATGTGAAAATGATAAAACCTTCCATAATTTATATCGATGTTTGACTAAACACTAACTCCTCCGCTCTTATTCGGACCACCTCCGCGTGAACTATCTCCCTCCACCTTCTATCTAACAGTGAGTGAATGGTGAAAGACATCTGTTTTGGCTTGGCATTAACCAATTAACAGTAATGTAGCAAACTATGATTAATACAAAGCTTTAAAAAACCATGATTATCTGTGTATGATTATTTTCACTCACTAATCATACTTAATTCTTAAATATTAGTCATGATTGTGTTGAATTTATATATAAATTCAATCATAAATCAATTAAAAATTGGCTGTTTAGCAGCCTTTTCCTTCACGATTTTTTTAAAAAAAAAAGGTTGGTTGGCAGTGACAAACACCACTGTAACACATTTGGTGTGCAACTAGTTCGATAAATGTATTCTATCCGGAATCCATTGATCTAACGAAGTCCGGCAGAAAACAATAAATAAATGGAGATGGATGAAGGTTAAAATGTAAAGTTATTGGTTTATTTGTGAAATTGTTGGTTCATAGAAATTTATTGATGCAACGAAATTTGGTGTTACGAAAGTTATTGTAAGTCCAGCACTAAGCAATAAATAAATGAAAACGAATGAAGGTTAAAATGTAAAATGATTGGTTTATTTGCGAACTTGTTTGGATCATAGAATGTAGAGGGAATTTAGTTTGGCAGTTTTAATTTATTGATTAATTATTTAATGTAGGAATTACAACTTAAAAGAGATTTGACTATCTTTTCTGAGCAATGTTTTCTGTATATAATCTATCCAAATGATCAAATATTATATATTAGTTCATGTGATGCAAATCTAAATGTACGTTAATATTAGAGATAAATGAAAAATCAGCTAATCTATTATTTAATCCAGGGATCATAGTTTAAAGGAGATTTGACCCTTTTTTATGAACAATTGATTTCTCATATAATTTATGTTTGCAATCAATTTTTATTAGTAAGCGGCTTATGTGATGATCAATTCTCTTTCAAGTGTATGCTATTAGTGGAGATGGATAAAGAATTAATTATTATTATAGTTTAGAGGAAATTTTACCATCTCTTTTATGATTTTATATATTTTCTAAATGTAAACTTTTATTTTTATTTTATATTCACAATTAAATTTTATCATTAAGAATTAATTTGTGTGGTCATAAAACTTAAGTGTATATTAATAGTGGAGATATGTAAAGAGCATTATAATGAAACGAAATCTTCAATTTACATCAAATATATCATTTTATTTTTAAATAACAATTGGCAATATTAGTAGGATGAGTTATGATTAGTATGATTCATTATTTTAATATTTTCATCTTTTAGCTTCTTACTCTATTGACAAGTTATATGGAATTGTTATAAACATGCATAATTTTAGAGAGAGATTATTATAATGGAATGAAAGCCTTAGCTTATGGACCACATGAAATAAAATGTCCACAACATAGTACCACAAAACCATTGACAATGATAGAATAGGAGTCATAGTGAGTATAATCCATTGTTTAAGGGTTTTCATCCTCTAACCTCTTATCCCATTGGAAAAACATCTGACATTAATAATACATTAAAAACCATTTCCTTAAATTTTTATAGATGTAAAATTATTACTAACTCACATTTTGAAAATAATGAGTATTATAATGGACCAAAATATTCAACGTATAAAAATATGCCACTTTGCCTAAAAATAGTATTAACAAGAGAAAATATGCCTTACATTTTGTATTTGATCAACATTCAACAATGGGTGTTTGAGGATGAATATGATTGTATTAGCTTAATTTTAATACATGTTGTGTGTTAGAAAGAGCGCATCACAAGAACAGAGAGTGGACGATGGTGAGTTGATGTTGCTAGTGAAATGGTGAGAGATACAAAATGGCAAGTGGCCAATACATTGAAACAAATAATACATGTACCTTTTTTCCATGCTATAAATTTTACTTTGTAAATATGTATATTATTGCATTAAATTACATTCATATTTATTGTGGTAGATTTAAATGTGTTTAGAAGGATGTAGAGGCTCGTTTGATTTTCTATTATCCTAAATTAATGTGACATTAATAGCATATTAAAAAAATGTAATTTATATAAATGAGCTTGTCATCTCTAAAAACAAGTTTGATATTATGTGGTGCATGTTTGATGGAGGATTTTAAACCTAGGGAATTTATAGATATATATTACAATCATAGAGAAGGTGTTTTATGTGAAACCACATGGACAAGTTTTTCAGAGGGCTAGCATTAGTTGAAACTTGGATATGTCTTATGAATAACACAGATAATTTTTTGTGTTTGCATTACTTTTTATAATATTATGATATTTAATGGCACATAATCATTCATTTATTGTAAGAAAATATCTCCTAATGCTCCTTTTTATTAAGTCATTAGAATTGCATTAAAATTATATTGATATTTTATTTGTTTTATAACTTTAAAGAGAGGGTATTTCATCAACAACCATATGGACAAGTGCAGGTGAGATTTTTTCTCTGAGCCAAAGAAATATGAAGTGTTTATATTGTTTTTTATAGTATTATATTGTTTGATGGCATAGATTCATAATCCTTTTGTAAATAGAGATATTTTGATGCTCTTTTATTCAATGGTGGAGGGATAATGAATCCCTTGTATTTTTATATCTTGATTTGCATAAACTAAGCATTGGGCTTCAAATCATTTCCAAGTGAGTTGACATGACATATTAGACTCAACACCCCCATGCCCTCCCATTTATTTTTAATGAATATATGGTTTTTTTAAGTTCTTTGTGATTACTCAATATGTTTCTTTTTTTCCTGGGATTTCATATAAGTCTATAGGGTTGTGATTTTATTTTTATCAAAGTTATATTATATTAAATGGATAATTTTTGGTGGTGGTGAGCATTGAATGAAGGTAAGTTATATCCTCTGAATAACACAATGAATTGGTTATGTTTCTATTATTTTTTAAGGATTGTTATGTCTAAATTTGGATTAAATATGGCATCTAACCCTAGTTAAGATAAACCAAATAGAATAAATAAAAATTTTATATATGACCTTTCAAAAATCAAAATGGAAGTTAAATATTGAATTATAAAATGCCAAAATGATTGAAAGAATACTAGCTATGAAAAAAAATGACAAGCATAGTTGTTTCTATCTTGAATTTGAATATGTTTTACTATTCAAAGGTAGACATAAGAATTTAGGGACAGGCTCTATAAATCTATAGAAGTTAGAGCCAAAACTAAATAAGGAGAGGACTTAAAACTCAAGAAAAAATATACTACCATTATTGTCCCTACTAGAAATTTCTATCCTTTGTATAAAATAGGCAAGTTAGATAGAAATTAAACTTATAAATATTAGAACTAGGTATGCATGAGCACATTTGACCTTCAGGATATTGTGAAAGACTTGAAAATAACTTATCCAATGATGAAA
This sequence comes from Torreya grandis, assembly GCA_037957365.1. NCBI lineage: Eukaryota > Viridiplantae > Streptophyta > Pinopsida > Cupressales > Taxaceae > Torreya > Torreya grandis. Next base: position 203,893 of record JARHVA010007631.1, on the reverse strand, counting down.
CCATAATATGGTTTTACAATGATTAAAAACTTGAAAATAGGAAAATGTTGAGTGTAATTGGGCTAAGATTGCCTGAATCATCCATGATGACTAAATGTTTTCTATGTATCTAATACTCTAACGAGGCAAATTAATCCCACATAGTTCTCCCACTTAGAATGCATTGTGAAAATTTTCTCATTTGATTATATGATTGCATCTAGGGATGGTTTGAATAATTGATCATTATTTTGTTTGGACTAGCTAAATTAGGATTTTGACTACGTGAAGTGATTGAAATTAGTATTAGGAATAATCAATTTTTTCTCAATGAATAATATTATAAGTATGCCTATGTATTCTAATTTTAAAATGTTATAATAAGTTAATTGAGTGTGCATTAAAAGAAATTAAAATTGGGAAACCACATTTTAATAATCCTAATAACACAAGAGATAAATATAAGGGACAGTTAATATTTAAAAAAAAAACATTAGAGGACTAATGGATAGGTTAATCCCATGGGGACATATCCTACTACCACAATTATCTCTTTTGGTTGATCTCATTCCTTTAGAAAATGGTATGAAATTTGGATCTAGGTTTGTTATTAAATATGCTTAATGGCATCTTTAGATATCAAAACACTTATGTAGGAAATAAATAATAATTTAGAATAAAGATAGGTTTTCTTAGGTGCTTAAAATAGGGTGAGGTAACAAAATAGGTACTAATTAAGTGCACAAGTTAATTAAAGTAAAAAGGGCCATAACTAACATGAAAAAATATCCGTGACCAAATTTAAGTGTATATAGTCTCCCCAAGGCAAAAAACTAATAATACATAGACCTTATGAAGCCTCTCAATTTATATTATCCATTCTATTTTTGAATATGAGGAAGAGCCTTATTTTTTTAGAGTTGAGAGGATCATATAAATATAACTAGTTGCATAAAGAAAATTTTTGTGTGTAACTTGGAATTTTTTCTAAGTATCCATGTGGGTGTGCAACTTGGACTTTAATACAATTTTCCATGTCCAAATAAGATAATTTTATAAACAATAAAATAATAAATCCTAGGATGATTAGTTACCAAATAAATAATATTAGGGTTTAGTAATAAATTTACACCAATAACATGTCATTTCATCAAGGTATATTTATAGATAATAATTACATGGTGATATATTATCTTGATTTCTAATTATTACATTGAGGTACTTACATTGGCTATGACATATCTTGGTAATACATATATATTGTGTGTTACATGGATATCTAAAATGTGTGACTACACACAATAATTACATTTGTTATGTGGTATGTGTTTTATATGATTATTTTATTGCAATTTCATCCTTGTCTAGAGAGGATCCTCTTTCCATTATGTTTTGTGAGCCTTTTCCTTTCATGTTGTCTTACTAACATGTTATGTACAGTCACTAATTTGGTGTGATCTATTATGATAAGATATAATTTTTTCCATGATAATTATCTTAATATTACTATTTCATGTTTAGTGATATGATATATATCATGCTTACTTATTATTGTATACACACTTGGTGCTTATGTTTTCATGGTCCATACCATGCATCTATATGTCCATAGTACTTATGTGTGGTGCTCATTTCTATATATATCCATATTAGGGGCATGATTTATACATTGAGGCATGTTGGTTATCCTAAATTTACTATTCCATAGGGATAATTTTAGCCTTACATTAAGATTATTATGAGGATATTTGTTCCTATGCTATGAAAAATTCTATATGACACAAATACTCCATATAAATACATATTTTGCATTGAGATTTGGATGATGTTACCTATACTTTATAGTTACAAAAAAAATTGCACGCTATTTTTCTATTTATTTTTATATGGAGGTTTCAATGCAATAGTATATAATCTTTACATGTATTTTATGTGACGTTTCTATGGCCATGACTATAAAATTTATTATTTCGCATGATTATTATAACACTATTATTTTGAGATGATTTATTGTAGGCACATTTTTTTCAATCCCTCACCTCAAAAGAGGGGATATATCAATCCATTATAAAAATTATTTAGAGAAAAACCATGAGAAAATGGTTTTTGAGATTTTTTTTGCACTTGGTTTGGAGAATATTACCTACTTCCTTGATCAAAATGTTTATTGGGTTGCCAAACCCCAAGAGAATTGGTTATTATGGATATCAATTATTAGAATTTTATTATTTATAATAATAAAAATAATAAAAATAAGGTACTTTATTTTTCAAGATTTGAAAGCATTTGGTTTGTATAAAAATAAGTGTATTCATTATTGTGCATAGATTTATGTACATGTTTTCAAGTCTTACATTAGATAAAATATTGTTACATCACTAAATACATGTGTCAATTTAACATTATATTTAAGTATGTTAGTTTTACACAAACTCATTATAGATAGAGTTTATCTCAAACATCACTGATTATAGATAGAGCTTATCTCAAACATCATTTGAAGCCCCTTACCCTTCTATAGGTAATTCAAGGTAAATGCTTTAATTATTTATCTTTATACTTTGATGCATGAAAAAATTCATAGACATAAGCACATCATTTAATATGGGTATATGTAAAAACCTAATTTTAATTTAATATAACACCCTTTTCCATAATATTGGTTTTATAATGTTATATACTTGGTCTACATAATGTATAATTATATGTTTTCATGAACACTTAACCCAAACTAGGTTGTATTTTTATATTTTTAATATTTACAGATTAATTAGAAAGTTAAATACACATTATTTGTGCTTAACCTTGAGCTTAACTATACACATATCTATGCTACTTTTCACTCATTACACGTCTACTTTTCCTAAAATAGAATCAGTAGGCATGTTGGTTTGTCTACCTTTGTTTTACTTTTGGTTGCACTTTAATTTTTTCTTATCACTATTTTTGGGATCAAGCATAACATGTGTCATGCCTTAGATAATCCTATTTATACTGAATAATAAAAAATAATTTCATTAAATATGAAGTGTTAGAGATATTTTAAAGTCTTTTGTGAATTAGAGTGTCTTTACACCTTAAATGTTTGAGAAAACACTTACCATATCTATTACTGTAATTGCAATAGTGTCATTCACACTGATATTTCAACATTTTTTATATCATCCACTAGTATCAAAATAAAATTTAAGAATATTTCATATAATTTCATTTCCACTTAGGAGAGACGACATCTAAGCCTTTCACAAAGGTTCCATTTAAACTAAATACAAACTAAGCATGTCTAATTATAACATTTAAATACATAATGAAACGTTCCCTATGGGCCCTAACCCATAAACTATGTTTATTATGAGTTGATGGAAGACTAGCTTAATAAAATTAAAAAAATCATTTCAGACATTCTAGAAATGATCTTCATGGATCACAAGCATAAGACTATGTGCCATCCCAAGATAAACATGTATCAAAAGTTAAATAAACATAGAAAACTTGTAATAAAAATTTGGTGTAGGGAGACTCTCTTATCGATGACATGGAGGAAACATTTATTATTCCTTTAGTAAAATCATCAGTAAGGTAGTAGGTTTAAATTAAATTTATATATATTCAGTATCTCACAATTCACATACATCTAACATCTCATCTACATAACATAATTTTGTCTCAAATTATTAAGATTCTTCTCAAGTGTTGTCATTCCTTGTTTTTCATTATTTATTTGAATCATTTGAATTGAAAATTTTTTATTTTAATTTACGTTTGATTACTATTTAAGGCTACCATGATAGATCTAAATTATTAATTTTATATTCTTTAATGGTAGATATTCCTTTTAAATTTTATTTTATCAATTGTACTTACTTTAATTCATTTAAAATAATAGAAAGGTAAAATAATTATATTGGAGATTAATACAATAAAAACTATTTATAACATGCAAAGTTATAAATTTTCATCTTTCTATGTTAGATACCATTAACTTATTATCTTATCATATACATGAAGATTAAAATTCCTCTCTTTTCATATATATGCTTTGTATGTCCATCATACATCTCAAGAGGAAGAATACATTCTAGACATTATAATACTTATCTAGAATCCAAGGATATTTTATAGTTTTTTCTCTTCTTAAGGTGGTTTTAATATTAAACTCTCTCCCATGTTTAAAATTACTAAAAAGCACCCCCATTCCAATCATAGAATATATTCATGATATTTTAATCATAATTTTTGGTACTCAAAATGTTGTTGTGTATTAAGTGTTTTGTCATTAACCTTTTGTAATTAGAAATGTCTACATAATCCAAAAAGGGTTGAGAGGCACATCGTATCATAGTAACATTACATTCATCATTAGTTAAATGTGGTTAATTATTTCTTAGTTTCCTATAATTTAATATTATTATCATGATCATTATTTTGTATATATGTAGAAAAGGAAAGAATAATATTTTACGATTTATAAAAATATTAGATTTTGTTTTATAAATAGAAAATTTTATATTTTTATCATATCTAATTTTACTTTTATGTGTATGCACACAAGTTTATTATATTGTAGAAAATATATACATAAATAGTTTAACCATTACCAACTCTCCTTAAAATACTTTGGATCTTCTTCTAACATTTTCTAATGATTTATAGTTCTCATTAATTTCCTACAACTTTCTTCTTACTCCTTGAAACTACTGCATATGCTCTGTAAATGCTTCTACATCATCACTAATTTGATCTACAATTAGAAATTATACCAAACCTAAAATGCCCATAGGATTTCTCCCATAAATTTTTTGAAATGGTTACTTTCCTATTGATCTATTCACTAAACTATTATATGCAAACTCTATTTGTGATAAAGCCAAGCCCCATTGGTTGGTCTTCTCTCTCACTATGCATCTCAACAAATTTCCCAAGCTCCTATTTACAACTTGTATTTGTCCATCTATTTGTGGGTGATACACACTACTGAATTATAAATTAATACCCATATTATTCCATTAAGTCCTACAAAAATGATGTATAAATTTCATGTGCCTATCTAAATTAATAGTTTTTGGAACACCATGCAATCTTACAATATCTTTAAAAAATAATTAAGTAACTCTAGTGGCATCATTGGTTTTCTTACATGAAATGAAATGAACTATTTTAAAAAATCTATCTACAATAATAAAAATTGAATCATTACTTCTCTATGTGTTTGGCAATCCCAACAAAAAATTCATACTCAAATCTATCCATGACCCTCTTGAAACTGGTAATGGATTGTATAGTTTAGTATTTTGTGCATGTCCTTTATCCACTTGACATATTTTTCACCTTGAAACATACCTTGTCACATCTCTCTTATTATTTGGCCGAAAATATTTTTCCTCCACCAAAGCTATTATCTTCATCTTACCAAAATGTCCAACCAAATCACCACTATGTAATTCTCTTATTATATTATCTCGTAAAAAGCTAACTGGAATGCATAATTGTTTCCCTTTGAAGAGAGAAATTTTTTGTATAAGATACTCATCATGAATATAAACTATCTCACCTATTAATGAATTATTTAATTACTTAATTACCTTACCAAAATATGGATCAATATCATATAATTCTTTGATATCTTCAAATCCAATTACTTCACTCACCATAGTAGTTCATAAAACTAATCTCTTGCTCAATACATCATCTACCTAATTCTATTTTCCTTATTTATGTTTCAATATAAAAGTATACCCCTGCAAGAAAGAAACCCACTTTACATGTCTACTATTCAACTTCTTTTGTGTATTCACATACATCAAAGCCTCATGATATGTACATAGTATAAACTCCTTAGGCACCAAGAAATGCCTCAAATGTTTTAATGCTTCTACAATTTCATAAATTTCAACATCAAAGGTAGAATACTTTGTTCTTACCTCATTTAATTTCTCACTAAAATATGCTACTGGATTTCCTTCTTGACTCAACACAACACCAATTCCCACAAATGAAGCATCATAAATAACCTCAAATAATTTTCTAAAATTTGGTAATGATAAAATTAGTCCTTCTATAATCTTGTTCATAAAAAAATCATATCTTTCTATGGTTAATTAAATCCATTTAAATTCTTTCCCTCTCATGCAATATGTTATTGGTGCCACAATACTACTAATTTTTTTAATAAATTTTCTGTAAAAAGTTGCTTAACCATGGAAACTTATTACCTCTGTAATGTATTTTGAAATAAGCCACTCAAAAATTGACTTTATATTTTATTCATCCATTTTCACATCATTTACTAAAACTTCAGATCCCAAAAATACCAAACTATTCTGCATAAACCTACACTTCTTCAAATTTACATACCACTTCTCCCTTATTAACAAATCCATTACCATTCTCAAATGTTGTTAGTGTTCTTCTTTAGTCTTACTGAATATTAAAATAAACAACCACAAACTTACCAATATATTCTTATACCATTGTATTCATCACCCTCATAAATGTGTTAGGTGCATTAGATAATCATAATGACATCACCATACACTCATATAAGCCATCCCTAATCTTGAATGTAATTTTCCACTCATCTCTTTCACAAATTTGAATCTGATAATAACCACTCATTAGATCAATATTTTTAAATTATTTTTCTCCTACAAGCACATCTATCATATAATCTAAATGAGGTATAAGAAACATATACTTTATTGTAATTTTATTAATTGATCTACTATCCACACACATTATCCATCCTCCATCTTTCTTTAGAGTTAGCAACACAAGTGTTGCACGTGGACTCATACTCTCCCTTATCACCTTTTTTTTAGAAATTCAATAACCTATTTATTTAATTATGAATGTTCTATTGGAATCATCCTATAAAATATTTGATTAGGTAGATATGATCTTAGAATCAAATCAATGTGATGTTGAATATCTGTCTTTTGTGGCAAACCATTTGGTAACTCATTAGGCATAACATTTGCATATTATTTCAACACTCTTTCTGATTTTGTTAGTATTGGAACCATTTTTGTTTCTTCATTATTTTCTATTAATACATAAAAAAAACCCCCCACTTTTATATCTTAGATAAATTATTTCATAGATATCATGCATTCTATCTTCTCTTCCTTTGTAAGAGGTGAAAAAATTATATTTGTATCACCTTTCCAAAAAGTGTATATGTTCCTTACTCCATCATGAATTAATTTCTTATCAAATTTCCATGGTCTCCCCAATAATACATGGCATGTATCCATAAAAATAACATCACACCATATTTCATCGTTATAACTTTTTTTTATAGAAAACTTGATTAAGCACTTTTATCTACTATAACTTCATTCCCTTTATTAAACCATGAAACATGATAATGATTATGATGCTTTTCACATTACAAATTTATTTTCTCTATAATTTATTTAGAAACCATATTTTCACAATGACCACCATCTATATTTACTTTGCATACCTTTCCACCTAAAGTACATCTTGTTCAAAAAATAATTGATTGCAACCATGTACTACCACCTTCTTTATTATGCACTTGTTCCTTCATTTAAGTGATCATGGTTCTTCTTATCATTAGATTCTCTCTAACATTTGATAGTGTAACTTCAGATTGTGCTCTTTTATTTCAGCCTCAACTAGAATTACTATTGGGAAATCTTCTTACCTCCTTTATTGATCTTGATAGTTTGGACACTCAAATACTATGTGCCCTTCTTATCCACATATATAAAATATAAGATCTATAATAATTTATAAACAATCCTCTATCACCACCATAACCTCATCCTCTCTTAAATCCTTGACCTCTTTGTTGGTATTGATATTAGACCAACCTCTAATGGTATTAGACCCACTAAAATTTACATGATGATTCACCTCTATTAGCATTAGACCCACCTCTAGTGATATTAATCCCACATCATATCTTATTTAGAGGGGATCCATCTCTTTGTGGAACAAGAGTTATTTTTCTAAAATTCTATCTAATTTTTTTTCTTCTACCTTCAAAACTAATTGATAAGCCTCCTTCATACACAGTAATTTATGCATGATTAATTCATCTTGAATAGACAATTTTAAACCATTTACATACCTTTCATCCATATTATCTTCTATTTCATCATGCTTAACTCATATATAACTATTATAAAATTAATCTATATACTCTTGTATACTGTGATCTTTTTGCCTCAAATTTTGAAATCTTCTGTATAGGGTTTGTGCATAATCTACAAGAAGAAAAATTTCCCTCAACTTATTCTCCATAGTTATTCATGAATTAATATTCTCTTTATATTTTATCTATCTCTCTTTCTATAGGTGATCTGACCAAATCATTACATGGCCTTTCAATTTCATGCATGAAAAATTTACCTTCTTGACTTATTTCATAGTCTTCCACTCAAAGAACTTCTCCATGGTATTCATCCAATCTATAAAATCCTATAGTTTTAAAATGACTCCATAATATGGAACATAAAATTTTATTCCTTCATTTATTCCTTGTAAAACTTGGACCATCATCTCTTCCATTGATGGTGGTTGCTCCTGTTGTTATTCATCTTACTATATTTCTTCATCGTGATCTATGTTTTCCTCATCACCACCTTGTCTTCTCTACTAATTGGTGATAAACTTGATTAACTATTCCACTTGCCTATGTAGATCTTGTATAGTTTGGTTTATATGTGAAATACCTCCTCATCCTCTCACCATTATTTACTCCTCCAAAACTCAAATTTACTCTCATACCAGATAATAAAACCAAAAACTATTAAGATAATAAAATTACCAATAAGACAAGATATAAAATAATAAATTATAATGGATTCATATTTAATGACTTGAAATAATTAGAAACCCAAACCATGATTAAATAATCCTCAACTTAGAATTTAGAGTTGACATGTAAAAAAAAAAACTAAATTTTAAAAGATGTCTATTTTTAGTATCTGATATTTATAATAAGTTTCGCATGCAAGTGCGTATAGCTCTAAAAATATCTCAAAATATTATAAACACTATAATTATCCTATAGAACTAAATTGAATTGAATTTTATGTCTAGTTCTAAAAATATACAATTTTTAAAAATAGAAAATTCTTAAAAAAATCAGTAAACATTAATTTTAGACCCTAATATGATCATGTATGGCCTCCAAAAAATATCAAAATAAAATTTAAGCAGATAGAGAGGTTTAATATAACATATAACTTTTTGATAATATTGTTTTGGCATGTGGAAGAGATAAAATGGAACTATGGGTCAAAATTAATGGTCTCCGAAAGATTGGCCTATTTTTTCTACATCATTCTCCTCTAGTTAAAAGTAATTCAACTCCTTCAAGTTAGCCTAATTATACTACTTCAATTTGTCTTTATAAATATTATTTAGATCCCATTCTATAATACAAGTGTTTTATTGTTTCTTCAATCCTTCTCACTACATCAAACAACTATTATAATTCCCTTACCCTATGCTCACTATCTTCATATCTAAAACCTACACTATTTTTACTTTCTTTTTCTTTAGAACCTCCTACTCAAAATTTACTTCTTCATCTTCGTCATCTCTGCCATATTATCCATGGAATTCATATAAAATTGGAACATTAAATATTAGAGATATATTAGAATTATGTGATAAACTCACCTCATAAGCATTGTTATTGATTTTTTTTACAATTCTGCATGGTCCAATTTTCTTGTACTTCAACTTGTATACATATCTTTTAGAAATATTTCCTTCCTCAAGTAAACCATTACCAACTCTCCTTATTTAAATATCTTGGATCTTCTTCTAACATCTCCTAATGCTTTATATTTCTCATTACTTTCTGACAAATTTCTTCTTACTCCTTACAGCTACTGCATATGCTCTACAAAGACTTCTACATCATCACTAATTCGATCAGCAATTGGCAATTATACCAAATATAAAATAACCATAAGATTTATCCCATAAATAATTTGAAATGGTGACTTTATTTTCAATCTATTAAAAAAAATACTATTTACAAACTCAACTTTTGGTAAATTAAAGTCCCATTTCTTGGGCTTCTCTCCTACTATAGATCTCAACAATTTTTCCAAGCTCCTATTCACAATGTTTATCTATCCATCTATTTGTGGATGATATACACTACTAAATTGTATCTTAGTACCCATATTCTTTCACAATTTCCTCCAAAAATGACTTAAAATTTTTGTGTCCCTATCTCAAATAATAGTTTTTAGAATGCCATGTAATTTCAAAATATCCTTAAAAATTAATTATACAACTCTAGTGCCATCATTGGTTTTCTTATGTGCAATAAAATGAACTATTTTTAAAAAATTATCTACAAAAACAAAAATTGAATTGTTACTTCTTTATGTTTTTGGTAATCCCAACACAAAATCCATACTCAAATCTATCCATGACCCTCTTAGAATCGGTATTGGCATGTATAGTCTAGTATTTTGTGCATGTCCTTTACCCGCTCGATATTCAACACTTTGAAACATACCTCATCACATATCTATTTATCTTTGACCAAAAATAATTTTTCTTCACCAAAGCTATTGTCTTCATCTTACCAAAATTTCCAACTAAACTACCAATATGTAATTCTCTTATTATATTGTATCATAAAGACCTAATTGAAATGCATAATTGTTTCCCTTGGAAGAGATAAGCTTCTTATATAAGATACTCATCATGAATAGTAATTGTCTTACCTATTAATTGATTCTTTCACTTCTCAATTACCTTACCAAAATATGGATCAATATCATATAATTCTTTGATAGCTTCAAATCTAACTACTTCACTTATCATAATAGTTGATATTTCTACTCTCCTTCTCAATGCACCTACAAGAAAGAAACCCACTTTGCATGCCTACTATTCAACTTATTTTATGTATTCACATAATTTAGAGCCTCATAATATATAAATAGTATAAACTCTTTAGGCATTAAGTAATGACTCTAATATTTTAAAGCTTGTGCAATTGCATAAATTTTAACATCATAGGTAAAATAATTTTTTCTTACCTCATTCAATTTTTCACTAAACTATGCTATTGGATTTATTTTTTGACTTAGTACAATAACAATTACCGTAAATGATGCATCACAATAAACCTCAAACACTTTGATAAAATATGGTAATGCTAAAATTTGTCTTTTTGTAATATTCTTCAAAAATATAAATCTTTCTTTGGTTGCTCTAGTCTATGCAAATTATTTCCCTCTCATGTAATCTATTATTGGTGACATAATACTACTAATTTTTTTAATATTTTTTTTTGTAAAAATTTGATAAACTATGGAAACTCCTTACTTCTGTAATGATTTTTAGAATAGGCCACTCAATAATTGCCTTTATCTTTTCTTCATCTATTTTGACACCATCTACTAAAACTACAAATCTCAAAAATACCAAACCACTCTTCATAAACTTGCACATATCCAAATTTACATACAACTTCTCCTTTCTTAATAAATCCATTACCATTCTTAAATTTTGTAAGTGTCATTTAGTCTTACTAAATAACAAATTATCATAAAAATTGAAAACTAAAACATTATCAATATATTCTCGTAACACTATATTCATCACCTTTATAAATGTGCTAGGTGCATTAGATAATCTAAATGGCATCACCATCCACTCATATACTCTATTCCTAGTCTTGAATGTATTTTTCCACTCATCTTGTTCACAAATTCAAATATGATATTAACCACTTTTTAGATCAATCTTGATAAAATATTTTGCTCCTAAAAACACATCCATCATATCATCTAAATGAGGTATAGGAAACCTATACTTTATACTAATTTTGTTAATTTCTCTACTATCTACACACATTTTTCATCCTCCATCTTTATTTAGAGTTATTAATACTAGTTTTGTACATGGACTCATACTCTCCCTTATTACCTTCTTTCTTAGAAATTTAGTAACCTATTTATTTAATTCTACATGTTCTATTGGATTCATCTTATAAGCTACTTGATTGGGTTGAGCTAATCCTAGAATCAAATCAATGTGATGTTGAATATATCTCTTTTGTGTTAAACCATCTAATAACTCATTAGGCATAACATCTTCATATTATTTCAACACTCTTGTTGCTTTTGTTGATATTGGCACCATTTCTATTTCTTCATTATTTTCTACTAATACATAAAAATAACCTACCACCTTCATATCTTAGATAAATTATTCAATAGAGATCATGCTTTATATATTCTCTTCCTCTTTAATATGTAATAAAACTACCTTTATATCACCTTTCCAAAAAGTGTATGTGTTCTTTGCTCTATCATGAATTACTTTCCTATCAAATTGCCATAGTCTCCCTAATAACACAGGCATGCATCCATCAGAATAACATCACACCTTATTTCATTATTATAACTTATTATTCCACTCATATGTAAAGATTATAAAATTTATCTGTATACTCTTGTATACTATGATATTTTTGCCTCAAATTATGAAATCTTTTGTATAGGGTTTGTGCATAATTCATAGGAAGAAATTTGTCCCTTATATTCTTCTCCATTTTTTTTAATGAATTAATATTCGCTTTACCTTTTCTATGTCTCTCTTTTTGTATGTGATCCCATAAAATCATTTCATGACATTTCAATTTCGTGCATGCAAACTTTACCTTCTTGTCTTCTCTCATAGTCTTCCACTTGAAGAACTTCTCCATACTATTAATCCAATCTATCAACTCCTCTAGTTTTAAATTACATAATAGGGAACATCAACTTTGATTCTTTCATTTATTCCTTCTAACTCTTGAACCATCCTCTCTTCCATCGATGGTGGATACTCTTTCTATTCTTCATCTTGCTATATTTCTTCATCATGATTTATGTCTTCCTCATCACCACCTTATCTTCTCTACTAATTGGTGATAACCTCGATTAATTATTCCACTTGCTTCTATAGATATTATGTATTCAGATTCATCTATTAAATATCTCTTTATCCTCTCACCATTATTTACTCCTCCAAGATTTGAACTTGCTCTCATACCAAATAATGAAACAAAAAAATATCAAGACAATAAAATTACCAATAAAATAAGATCTAAAATAATAACTTAGAATTGATTCATATTAAAATACATGAAATAATTAAAAATCTAAACCATGCTTAAATAAGCCTCAACTCAAAATTTAGAGTTGACATGCAAAAATTCTAAAAAACTAAAATCCAAAAAAAAAAACATCTATTTTTAGTAGTCACTGTTTATAGTAATTTTTGTATGCAAGTGTGCAATAATCTAAAAATCTTTTAAAAAACTCTAAACACTATAATTAGCCTATGGGATGAAATTCAACTGAAGTTGACATATAGTTCTAGAAAGATACAATTTATAAAAATAGAAAATTCCTAAAAAAATCATTAAACCTTAATATAGCTTCTAGAAAGTATCTAAATCAAATCTAAGTAGATAGGGTGGCTTATAATGATATTGAAATTTTTGATATGGATTTTTTGGTGCATGGATAATCTTAAACAAAGTTATGGCTCAAAAGTTATGGACTCTATAAGATTTAACTATTTTTTTTAAGTCATTCTTCTCAAGTTGAAAACAATTTAGTTCCTATGAGTTGACCTAATTATACTCCTAACATTTTTATTTATCAATCTTTTTCAACTCTCATTTTACAATCAAAGTGCTCTCTTCTTAATTCAATCCTTCCTAGTGTACCAAATCCCTGTTATAATTCCCTTGCCTTGTGCTTATTGTTTTCATATCCAAAACTTGTACTATTTTTTCTCTCTTCTTCTATTAAACTTTATGCTCCGAATTTAATTCTTCATTTTTTTCATCTTCATCATCTTCTCCATGGAATTCATATAAATTTAAAACATTAAATTTTATATATATATATATATATATATATATATATATATATATATATATAATGGTAAATTCACCTTATAAGCATCATCATTATTTTTCTTCACAATTTTGCATGGTCTAATTTTCTTGTACTTCAAGTTATTATACATTCCTTTTGAAAATGTTTATTTCCTCAAGTAGACCATTACCAACCCTCCTTAAAATACCTTAGATCTTCTTATGACATCTACTAATGCTTTATATTTCTCATTACTTTCTTACAACTTTCTTCTTACTCCTTACAACTGCTACATATGCTCTAGAAACGCTTCTGCATCATCACTAATTTGATCTATAATTGGCAATTATACCAAATATAGAATACCCATAGGATTTATCCCATAGAAAAATTTAAAATGGTGACTTTCCTATTGATCTATACACTTAATTGTTATATTCAAACTAAGATTGTGGTAAATCCAAGTCCCATTTTTTGGGCTTCTCTCCCACTATGCATCTCAACAAATTTCCCAAGATCCTATTCATAACTTTTACCTCTCCATATATTTATGGGTGATAAGAAATATTAAATTGTAGCTTTGTACCCATATTATTCTAGAATATCCTCCAAAAATAACTTAGAAATTGCATGTCCATATCTGAAGTAATAGTTTTTGGAACACCATGTAATCTCACAATACCTTTAAAAAATAATTCTACAACTCTAGCGGCATCATTGGTTTTCTTACATGAAATAAAATTAAAAAATTTAAAAAATCTATCTACAACAACAAAAATTGAATAGATATCTCTCTATGTGTTTGTCAACCCCAACACAAAATTCATACTCAAATCTATCCATGGCCCACTTGGAATTGGTAATGACATGTATAGTCAAGTATTTTGTGCATGCCCTTTAGCCACCTAACATATTTTCTTGGAATATAACTTGTCACATCTCTTTTCATCTTTAGCCAAAAATATTTTTCCTATACAAAATCTATTGTCTTCATATTACCAAAATGTCCAGCCAAACCACCACTATGTAATTATTTTATTATATTATCTTGTAAAGACCCAAAAGGAATGCATAATTTTTTCTATTTAAAAAGATAACCTTCTTGTACAAGACACTCATCATGAATAACAACTATCTCACCTATTAATGTATTCTTGCACTATTTAATTACCTTGATAAAATATGGATCAGTATCATATAATTCTTTGATAGCTTCAAATCTAACTACTTCACTCACCATAGTAGTTAATAATGCTACTCTCTAGTTCAATTCATCATTTACCTGATATTGTTTTCCTGATTTGTCTTTCAACACAAAAGTATACCCATTCAAGAAAGAAACCCACTTTGTATTCCTACTATTCAACTTCTTTTGTGTATTCATATAATTCAAAGCCTCATGATATGTAAATAGTATAAATTCCTTAGGCACCAAATAATGCTTCCAACATAGATAAAATGATTTTTTATTACCTCATTCAATTTCTCATTAAAATATACTATTGGCTTTCCTTCTTAACTCAGTACAACACTGATTCCCACAAATAAAACATCACAATCAACCTCATGTACTTTGTTAAATTTTTGGTAATGTTAAAATTAGTATTTTTGTAATCTTTTTATTAAATATTCAAAGCTTTTGTGCCTACTCTAGTCCATGCAAATTATTCTCCTCTTATGCAATTTATTATTGGTGCCACAATACTACTAAATTTTTTAATAAATTTTATATAAAAAATTTCTAAACCATGGAAACTTCTTACCTCTGTAATGTTTTTTGAAATAAGCAACTCAAAAATTGTCTTTATCTTTTCTTCATCCACTTTCACACCATCTATTGAAACTATAAATCTTAAAAATACCAAACTATTCTGCATAAACATGCACTTCTTCAACTTTGGATATAAATTCTCTTTTTCTTAAAAAATCCATTACGATTCTCAAATGTTGTAAGTGTTCTTCTTTAGTCTTACTAAATATCAAAATATCATCATAATAAACAACCAATAACAAAATTATATATTATAATAAAATTATATTAATCACCCTCATAAATGTTCTAGGTGCATTAGATAATCCAAATGACATCATAATCCACTCATATAAGCCATCCTTTGTCTTGAATGTAGTTTTCCACTCATCTCCTTCATGAATTTAAATCTCATAATAACTAGATCAATCTTGGTAAAATATTTTGGTCTTACAAGCTTATCCATCATATCATCTAAATGAGGTATAGGAAACTTATACTTTATTATAATTTTGTTAATTGCTCTACTATCCACACACATTATCTAACCTCGATCTTTATTTGGAATTAGCAATGATGGTATTGTACATGGACTCATACTCTCCCTTATCACCTTATTTCTTATAAATTTAGTAACCTATTTATATAATTATGCATGTTCTATTGGACTCATCCTATAAGCCACTTGATTGGGTAGAGTTGATCCTAGAATAAAATTAATGTGATGTTGAACATCTATCTTCAGTGGTAAACTATTTGATAACTCATTAGGCATAACATATGCATATTCTTTTAACAAGATTGCTACTTATGTCGGTATTATCACCATTTCTATTTATTCATTATTTACTATTAATATATAACAACAACCTACCACCTTTATATCTTGGATATATCATTTAGTAGAGAGCATGCTTTATGTCTTCTCTTCCTCTTTAAGAGGTAAAAAACCTACCTTTGTACCACCTTTCTAAAAAGTTTATGTGTTTTTTTCTTGATCATGAATTTGTTTCTTATCAAATTTCCATAGTCTCCCCACTAAAACATGGCATGCATCCATCAAAATAACATCACACCATATTTCATCATCATAACTTTCTCCTATAGAAGACTTGATTAAGTACATTTTGTCTACTGCAACTTCATTCCCTTTCTTAAACCATGAAATCTGATAAGTATTAGGATGCTTTTCACATTACAAATTTAGTTTCTCTATCATTTCTTTAGAAACCATATTTTCACAACCACCACCATCTATAATTACTTTGCATACATTTCCACTTGAATTAAATCTTATTCAAAAAATATCTAATCATAGCTATGCATTACCACCTTATTTATTCTACACTTGTTCCTTCCTCAAAGCAATCACGATTCTTCTCATCATGATTTTCTCTCCAACATCTGCTGGTGTAACTTCAGTATTGTGCTCTTCTATTTCAGCCTCAACTAGGTTTACTCTTGGGTGATCTGTTTGCTACCTTCTTGATCTTGATAGTGTGTAAATTTAAATGATATGTGCCCTTCTTCTCCACATATATAACAGACATAAGATCTATGCTGATTCAAAAACCATACTCTACCACCACCATAACCTTTTCCTCTCTAAAATCCTCATCCTCTTTATTGGTATTGAAACTCTTGCCTATTATCATCATATTATCTTTCTACACCACATGATGATTTACCTCTATTGGTATTAGACCCACCTATGGTGATATTAAACATACCTCATCCCCTATTTGGAGGGGATATTCCTATTTTTGGACCAAGATACATTCTTATAAAATTCTATCTAATTTGTTTTTATTATGCTTTCAAAGATAAATGATAAGCCTCCTCCATACAAAGTATTCTATGCATGCTTGATCCATGTTGAATAAAAAATCTCTCATCATTTACATACCTTGAAATCATCTACTCTTTTGTTTCATCATGCTCCACTCATATAGAAAGCTTATAAAATTTGTCTATATACTCTTAAATAATGTGATATTTTTGCTTTAAATTCTAAAATCTTTTGTATATTGTATGTGCATAATCCACAAGAAGATATTTCTTCCTTAGCTTCTTCTCCATATTTTTCCAAGAATTAATCTTTTTTTTTACCTTTTCTCTATCCCTCTTTTTATAGGTTATCCCAACAAATCATTTCATGATCTTTTAATTTCATACATGTAAAATTTACCTTATTGTCTTCTCTCATAGTCTTCCACTGAAAGAACTTCTCCATGCTAT
This sequence comes from Torreya grandis, assembly GCA_037957365.1. Classification (NCBI taxonomy): domain Eukaryota; kingdom Viridiplantae; phylum Streptophyta; class Pinopsida; order Cupressales; family Taxaceae; genus Torreya; species Torreya grandis. The sequence goes on along the minus strand of JARHVA010007631.1, from coordinate 186,046 downwards.
TCATCCCATCTATCAAATTATCTAGTTTTAAAATACCTCCATAATTTAGATCATCAATTTTGATTCACTGATTTCTTCCTTATAAATATTGAACTATACTCTCTTCCATTGATGGTGGCTGCTCTTACTAAATGTCTTCATCACAATCTATGTCTCCCTCATCACCACCCTATCTTCTCTACTAATTGGTGATAACCTCAGTTAATTATTCCACTTGCCTCTTCAACTCTAGTATAGTATAGTTTATTTGTGAAATACCTCCTCATCCTCTTTCCATTCTTTACTCTTCCAAGATTCAAACTTGCTCTGATACCAGATAATGAAACCAAAAACTATCAAGACAATAAAATTACCAATAGGCTAAGATCTAAAATAATAACTCAAATTTGATCCATATTGAATGAATTGAAATAATTAGAAATCTAAACCATGATTAAATAATCTTCAACTCAAAATTTAGAGTTGATATTCAAAAATTCAATAAAACTTAAATCTAAAAAAGCATCTATTTTTAGTATCCACTATTTATAGTAAGTTTCACAAGCAAGCATGCACATCTCTAAAAGTTTCCCAAAATACTCTAAACACTATAATTATCCTATAAAATTAAATCAAACTGAATTTAACATCCAGTTCTAAAATATACAACTTCCAAAATTAAAAAATTCTTGAAAAAATTCTTAAACATTAATTTTAAACCCTTAGATGCTCACGTGTAGCCTCCAAAAACTATCAAAATCAAATCTTAATGGATATGGAATCTTATTAAAACACTGAAATTTTAAAGATGGTTCTTTTGACACATGGAAGATCTCAAATGGAGTGATGGGTCGAAAGTTATGGCCTCTAAAAGATTGGCTTATTTTTCTTGCATTATTCTCCTTTGGTTGAAAATAACTTAGCTCCTAAAAATTGGCTTGATTATATTGCTACCATTTATTTTTATCAATACTCTTTAGATCCTATTATATAATCTAGGTGTTGTCTTATTTTTGCAATCATTTCCACTAAACTAAATACTTGTTATAATTCCCTTGCCTTGTGCTCACTATCTTCATATCCAAAACCTGCACTATTTTTTATTTCATATTCTTTGGAACTCATTGCACTCAATTTAATTTTTCATCTTCATCATCTTCACCATCTTCTCCATGGAATTCATATAAATCTAAAATATTAAATATTGAAGATATATCAAATTTCTATGGTAAACTCACCTCATATGCATTGTCATTGATTTTCTTCACAATTTTGCATGATCTAATTTTTTTTAATACTTCAGCTTTTTATACATGCCTTTTGAAAATATTTATTTTCACAAGTAAACCATTACCAACTATATTTATTAAAAAAACATAGATATTATTTTGATATATACTAATTATTTATATTTATCATTAATTATCTATAATTTTCTTCTTATTCCTTCTTGCAACTGCTACAAATGCTCCACAAATGCTTTTACATCATCACTAATTTGAACTAAAATTGATAATTGTACGAAATCTAAAATACCCATAAGATTTATTCCATATAAAATTTGAAATGATGACTTTATTTTTGATGTATCCACTAAACTATTATATTCAAACACATCTTATGGTAAAGCCAAGTCCCATTGCTTGGGCTTCTCTCCCACTATGCATTTCAACAAATTTCCCAAACTGTTATTCATATCTTCTATCTATCCATCTATTTGTGGGTGATATGTGCTACTAAATATTATCTTATTACCCATCTTCTTCCATAAATTATTCCAAAAATGACATAAATTTTTTGTGTCTTTAGCTGAAGTAATATATTTTTGAATACCATGTAATCTCACACTATCCTCAAAAAATGATTTTGTAACTCTAGTGGTATCATTGGTTTCTTTTTACATACAATAAACTAAACCATTTTATAAAATATATCTATAGCAACAAAAATGAAATCATTACCTCTTTTGTGTTTGGCAATCCCAAGACAAAATCCATACACAAATCTATCCATGGCCCTTTTAGAACTAGTATGTCACATGTAGTCTAGTATTTTATACATATCCTTTAGAAAATTGACATATTCTACACCTTGAAACATATCTTGTCACATCTCTCTTCATCTTTGGTAAAAAATACTTTTACTCTACCAAAGCTATTATTTTCATCTTATCAAAATCTCTAGCCAAACCACCATTATGTAATTCTCTTGTTATATTGTCTCTTAAAAACCGTAATAGAATGAATAACCATTTTCCTTTGAAGATATAACCATCTTGTATAATATATTCATTATGAAAAGTAGTTTCTCACCTATTAATGGATTCTTACACTGCTCAATTACATTTCTAAAATATGGATCAATATCATATAATTATTTGATAGCTTCAAATCCATCTACTTCACTCATCATACTAGTTAAAAATACTACTCTCCTACTTAATGCATTAGCTATCTAATTTTGTTTTCTTGATTTACATTTTAACACAAAAATATTCTCTTGTAGGAAAGAAACTCACTTTGTATGCCTACTATTCAACTTCTTTTGTGTATTCATATAATTTAAAGCTCATCATCTATAAATAGTTTAAACTCCCTAGGTACCAAGTAATGCCTCCAATGTTTTATTGCTTATACAATTACATAAAGTTCAACAATCATAGGTAGAATATTTTATTCTTAGCTCATGCAATTTATCACTAAAATATGTTATTGGATTTCCTTCTTGACTCATCATAACACCAATTCCCACAAACAAAACATCACAATCAACCTCAAACATTTTTCTAAAATCCAGTAATGTTAAAATTGGTCTTTCTATAATCTTCTTCAAAAATTCAATGCTTTATATGGCTGCTCTAGTCCATTCAAATACTTTCCCTCTAATGCAATCTATTATTGATGCTACAATAATACAAATTTTTTTAATAATTTTTATCTAAAAAATTGATAAACCATGGAAAATTATTACCTTTGTAATGATTTTCTATTTTCACACCATTTTTTGAAACTATAAATCTCAAAAATACCAAACTATTCTACAAAAACTTGTATTTACTCAAATTTGGATACAAATTATCCTTTCTTAAAAAATCCATTACCATTATCAAATGTTGTAAGTGATCTTCTTTGGTCTTACTGAATATCAAAATATCATCACAATAAACAACCATAAACTTAGAAATATATTTTCATGACACTGTATTCATCACCCTCATAAATGTGCTAGGTATATTAGATAATCTGAATGACATCACCATCCACTCAAAGAAGCCATCCCTAGTCTTGAATGCAATTTTTCACTCACCTCCATCATGAATTCAAATATGATAATAACCACTCCTTAGATCAATCTTGGTAAAACATTTTTCTCCTACAATAACATCCATCAAAGCATCTAAATGATGTTATCATACTCTCCCTTATCACCTTCTTTCTTAGGGATTCAATAATCTATTTATTTAATTCTACACATTTTATGGGACTCATCCAATAAGTTGCTTTATTGGGTAGAGCTAATCCTAGAATCAAATCAATGTGATGTTGAATATATCTCTTTAGTGGTAAACCATCTACTAACTCATCAGGCATAGCATTTTCATATTCTTTCAACACTCTTCCTATTTTTGTTTGTATTGACACTATTTTTATTTTTTCATTCTTAGCTACTAATACATAACAACAACATGCCACCTTCATATCTTGGAAAAATTATATAGTAGAGAGCATGCTTTTTGTCTTCTCTTCCTCTTTAAAAGGTAAAAAAACTACCTTTGTACCACCTTTCCAAAATGTGTATGTGATTTTTACTCCATCATGAATTACTTTCTTGTAAAATTTCCATGGTCTCCCCAATAACACATGACATGCATCCATCATAATAACATCACACCATATTTCATCATTATAAATTTTTCTTATATAAAACTTGATAAAGCACCTTTTATCTATTGTAACTTCATTCCCTTTCTTAAACCATAAAATCCAATAAGGATTAGGATGATTTTTACATTGAAAATTTAGTTTCTCTATCATTTCTTTAGAAACCATATTTTCACAACTACCACAATCCATAATTACTTTATATATCTTTCCACCTAAAGTACATCTTATTCAAAAAATATTTGATCATAACCATGCATGAAATAAAATTTTATTTTACACTTGTTCCTTCTTTGTAATTATCATGGTTCTTCTCATCATGAGATTCTCTCCAACATGTACTGTTGCAACTTTAGTATTGTGTTCTTATATTTCAACCTCAAGTAGATTTACTTTTAGGTGATTTTCTTGCCTCTTTTCTTGATCTTGATAGTATGGAAATTCAAATAATATTTTCCCTTCTTCTCCACATCTATACTATACATAATATCTACACTATTTCAAAAACCATCCTCTAACATCGCCATAACCTTGTCCTCTCTAAAATCCTCATCCTCTTTGTTGGTATTTAAACCTTTACTTATTATCATATTAACTTTATGAATCACTTGATGATTCACCTCTATTAGTATTAGACCCACCTATGGTGGTATTAAAACCACCTTATCCCTTATTTTGATGGGATCTACCTTTTCTAGCACAAAGACACATTCTTTTGAAATTTTGTCAAATTTATTTTTCTTCTACCTTCAAAGGTAACTGATAAGCCTCCTTGATGCAAAGTATTCTATTCATGCTTAATTCATGTTTAATATAAAATTTCAAACTATTTACATACCTTTCATCCATCTTCACTTTTGTTTCATCAAGATCCACTCATATGGAAAGCTTATAAAATTCATCTGTATACTCTTGTATACTATAATATTTTTACCTCAAATTCTAAAATCTTCTATATAGGGTTTGTGCATAATCCACATGAAGAAATTACTCCCTCAACCTCTTCTCCACCTTTTTCCATGAATTAATATTTTCTTTACCTTTTCTCTAACTCTCTTTCTATAGGTGGTCCCATTAAATCATTGTATGACCTTTCAATTTCGTACATGCAAACTTTACCTTCTTGTCTTGTCTCATAGTCTTCCAATTGAATAACTTCTCCATGTTATTCATCTAATATATCAACTCCTCTAGTTTTATACTACCTCCATAACCTATAACATCAACATTGATTCCCTCATTTCTTATTAAAAATATTGAACCATCCTCTCTTCCATTGATGGTGGTTGATCTTACTATTATTTTTCTTGCTAAATTTCTTCATCATGATCTATGTCGTCCTGATCACCATCTTGTATTATCTATTGATAGGTAATAAACTTAGTTAATTTTTCCACTTGACGCATCACCTCTTTTATATTCTAGTTCATATGTGCAATACCTCCTCATCCTCTCACCATTATTTACTCCTATATTTTAACTTACTCTAATACCAAATAATGAAACTAGAAACTATCAAGATAATAAAATTACTAATAGGCAAAGATCTAAAATAAAAACTCATAATTAATTCATATTGAATTACTTGAAATAATTATAAACCCAAATCATGTCTAAATAAGCTTCAACTATGAATTTAGAGTTGACATGAAAATATTTAAAAAAGCTAAAATAAAAAAAGTTTATTTTTAGTAGTCACCATTTATAGTAAGTTTCACACGAAAGCAGATGTAGATCTTAAAATATCTTGAAATACTCTAAACACTATAATTATCCTGTGGCATTAAATTCAATTGAAGCTAACATCTATTTATAAAAATATATAATTTTTAAAAATAGAAAATTCTTGAAAAAATCATTAAACATTAATTTTAGACTCTTAGATGATGAAATATGGCCTCTAAAAAATGGATAGAGTGGCTTAGGATAGAATCAATTTTTTTGAGATGGTTGTTTTGGAATGTGGAAGAGCTCAAATGGAGCTATGGGTCAAAAATTATGACCTCCAAAATATTGGCCTATTTTTCTGCATCATTCTCCTTTGGTTGAAAATAACTCAGCTCCTATGAGTTGTCCTAATTATAATGCTATCATTTATATTTATCAATCTTATTTAGCTTCTATTTTTTAATCCAAGTGTTTTATTCTTTCTTCAATCCTTCCCAATGCACCAAATACCTATTATAATTCCCTTGTATTGTGCTCACTATCTTCATATCCAAAACTTACACTATTTTTTCTTTCTTCTTCTTTGGAACCTATTGCTCCAAATTTACTTCTTCATCTTCATCATATTCACCATATTCACCATATTCTTCATAGAATTCATATAAATCTGAAACATTAAATACTAGAGATATATCAAAATTTTATGGTAAACTCACCTCATAAACATTGTCATTGATTTTCATCACAATTCTACATGGTCCAATTTTATTGTACTTAAACTTGTTGTAAGTGCCTTTTAAAAACATTTCTTTCCTCAAATAAACCATTGCCAAATCTCTTTCTTCAAATAATTTGGATCTTCTTTTGAATTATGCTAATTATTTATATTTATCATTGCTTTCTTGCAACTTTATTCTTACTCCTTGCAACTATTGCATAAGCTCTACAAATTCTTCTGCATCATCACTCATTTGATATATAATTAAAAATTGTACCAAATCTAAAATACCCATAAGATTTCTCAAATAAATAATTTGAAATGGTGACTTTATTTTTGATCTATTCCCTAAACTATTAAATGCAAATTTAGCTTTTGGTAAAACCAAGTCATATTACTTACGCTTCTCTCCCACTATGCATCTCAACAAATTTTCCAAGCTCCTAATCACAAATTCTATTTTTCCATCTATTTGTGGGTGATGTGCACTACTGAATTGTATCTTAGTACCCATATTATTCCACAGAGTCCTAAATATATATATATATAGTCCTAAATATATATATATATATATATATATATATATTGTGTCCTTATTTGAACTAATAGTTTTTGAAACACCATACAATCTCACAATATCCTTAAAAAATAATACTGTAACTCTAGTGGCATCATTGGTTTTCTTATAGGTAATGAAATAAACCATTTTAGAAAATATGTCTACAACAAAAAATATTGAATCATTACCTCTCTATGCATTTTTCAATCCAAACACAAAATCCATACTCAAAACTATCCATGGCCCTCTTAAAATTGGTAATGGAATGTATATTCCAATATTTTATGCAAGTCCTTTAGCCACCTAACATATTCTTCACCTTGAAACATACCTTGTTACATCTTTCTTCATCTTTGGACAAAAATGATTTTCCTCCACCATAGCTATTATCTTCATCTTACCAAAAAGTTTGGCTTAATTTCCACTATGTAATTCTCTTATTATATTATCTTGTAAAGACCTACATAAAATGCATAATTGTTTCCCTTTGAAGAGATAACATTCTTATATAAGATACTCATCATGAATGACAACTATCTCACTTATTAATGGATTCTTATACTACTCAATTACCTTACCAAAATATGAATCGGTATCATACAATTATTTGATAGCTTCCAATATTACTACTTCACTCATCATAGTAGTTAATAACCCTACTCTCCTACTCAATGCATCAACTACTTGATTTTGTTCTCTTGAATTATAATTCAACACAAAATTATACCCCTATAAGAAAGAAACCCACTTTGAATGCCTACTTTTCAACATCTTTTGTGTATTCACATACTTCAAATCCTAATGATTTGTAAATAGTATAAACTCTTTAGGCACCAAGTAATTCTTCTAATGATTTAATGATTGTACAATTGTATAAAGTTAAACATCATAGGTAGATTACTTTGTTCTTACCTCATTCAATTTCTAAATGAAATATGCTTTTAGCTTTCCTTCTTGACTCTACACAACACCAATTCTCATAAATTAAACATCAAAATCAACCTCAGATACTTTGCTAAACTATAGTAATGATAAAATTGGTATTTATGCAATCTTCTTCTTAAAAAATTCAAATCTTTCTGTGGCTACTCTCATCCATGCAAATTATTTCCCTCTCATGTAATATATTATTGGTACAACAATGATACTAAATTTTTTAATAAGTGTTAAACCATAGAAACTTATTACCTTTGTAATACTTTTTGGAATATCCCACTCAACGATTGTATTTATCTTTTTTTTTAATCCATTTTCACACATTTTATGAAAATATAAATCCCAAACATACCAAAATATTTTGCATAAACCTGAACTTATTCATATTTGCATACAACTTCACCTTTATTAACAAATATATTACCATTCTCAAATGTTGTAAGTGTTTTTCTTTAGTTTTACTAAATATCAAAATATCATCAAAATAAACAACCACAAACTTACCAATATATTTTGTTAGGACTATATTCATCACTAATATAAATTTGATAGGTACATTAAATAATCTAAATGGCATCACTATCCACTCATATAAGTCATCCACAATCTTAAATGCAACTTTCCACTCATCTCTTTCATGAATTTGAATATGATAATAACCACTCCTTAGATCAATCTTGGTAAAATATTTTGGTCTTGCAAGCACATCCATCATATCATCTAAATGAGGTATATGAAACCTATTCTTAATAGTAATTTTGTTAAATGCTCTACTATCCACACACATTCTCCATCCTCCTTTTTTCAGTGGAGTTATCAATGTTGGTGTCTCACATGGACTCATACTCTCCCTTATCACCTTCTTTCTTAGTAACTCAGTAACCTCTTTATTTAATTTTACATATTCCATTGGACTTTTCCTATAAGCTGATTGATTGGCTAGAGTTGATCCTGAAATTAAATCAATGCGATGATGAATATCTCTCTTTGGTGGTCAACCATCTAGTAACTCATCAGGCATAACATATGCATATTATTTTAAGACTCTTGATACTTTTTTCGAGTATTGACACCATTTTTATTTCTTCATTCTTTGTACTAATACATAACAACTTGTCACATTCATATCTTGGATAAATTCTTTAGTATAGATCATGATTTCTATCTTCTCTTCCTCTTTAAGAGGTAATAAAAATACCCTTGTACCACCTTTTTAAAAAGTGTATTCATTCTTTTCTCCATCATGAGTTAATTTCATGTCAAATTATAATGGTCTCCTAAATAACACATGACATGCATCCATAAAAATAACATCACACCATATTTCATCATTATAACATTTTCCTATAGAAAACTTGGTTAAACACCTTTTATCTACAATAACTTCATTACCTTTCTTAAACCATGAAATCTAATAAGGATTAGGCTTCTTTTCACATTATAAATTTATTTTATCTATTATTTTTTACAAACCATATTTTCACAACTACCACCATCTATAATTACTTTGCATACCATTCCACCCAATCTACATCTCATTAAAACAATATTTGATCACAACCATGCATCACCACCTTCTTTATTCTATATTTGTTCCTTCTTTAGAGAAATCATGGTTCTTTTAAACATGATATTCTCTCCAATGTCTGCTGGTAAAACTTTAGTATTATGCTCTTCTATTTTAACCTTAACTAAATTTAATCTTGAGTGATCTTCTTTCCTTCTTTCTTGATCTTGATAGTTTGGACACTCAAATTATCTTTTTACTTATTATCCACATCTATAATAGACATAAGATCTACGTTGATTCAAAACCTATCCTTTAGAACCATCATAAACTCATCCTCTTTGTTGTTATTGAAACCCTTTCCTATTATCATCTTGCCTTTCCACACCAAGTGATGATTCACCTCTATTGGTATTAGATCCACCTCTAGTGGTATTAAACCCATTTCATCATCTATTTTGAGGGGATATGTCTCTTCTTGTACCAAGAGATGTTCTAGTGAAATGACATCTATTCTATTTTTCTTCTACCTTCAAAGCTAATTGATAAGCCTCCTCCATGTAAAGTATTCTATGCATGCTTATTTCATATTGAATAGAAAATTTAAAATCATTTACATACCTTGCAACCATTTTTTTAATTATTTCATCATGATCCACTCATATGAAAATCTTATAAAATTCATTTGTATACTCTGATATACTATAATTTTTTTGCCTAAAACTCTAAAATCTTTTGTATAGGGTTTATGCATAATTCACAGGAAGAAATTTCTCCTTCAACATCTTTTCCATCTTTTTTCATGAATTAATCTTCTCTTTACTTTTTCTCTATCTCTCTTTCTATAGGTGATCCCACAAAATCATTGCATGAACTTTCAATTTTGTGCATGCAAACTTTACCTTCTTATCTTCTCTCATAATCTTCCACTCAAAAATCTTCTCCATGTTATTCATCCAACCTATCAATTTTTATAGTTTTAAACTATCTCCATAATCTATAACATCAACTTTTATTCCTTCATTTCTTCATTATAGATCTTGAGACATCCTCTCTTCCATCAGTGGTGTTTGATATTTTTATTCTTCTTTTTGTTGAATTTCTTCATCATAATCTATGTCTTCTTCATCACCATCTTGTTTTCTCTACTTCTTAATAATAACATTAATTAATTATTCCACTTGACTCTATATCTCTTGTATAGTGTGGTTCATCTTTTCAATACCTCCTCATCTTCTCACCATTATATACTTCTCCAAGATTTGAACTTACTCTCATACCAGATAATGAAACTCAAAACTATCAAAATAGTAAAATTACTAATAGGCTAAGATCTAAAAAAATAATTTAGAATTGATTCATATTTAATGAATTAAAAAAAATTAAAAACCCAAACCACACTTAAATAAACTTCAACTCAGAAATTACAGTTGACATGAATTTTTTTGAAAAAACTAAAATCCAAAAAATGACTATTTTTAGCAGTCTCTATTTATAGTAAGATTCACATGGAAGTGTGCATGGACCTAAAAATATCTTAAAATAATTAAAACACTATAATTATCCTAGGGGATGAAATTTAACTGAGGTTGATGTCCAATTTTAAAAATATACAATTCTTGAAAAATTATTAAACGCTAATTTTGGACCCTTAGATGATCACGCATGGCCTCTAAAAAATATCAAAATTAAATATAAATAGATGGGGAAACATAAAAAAACATTGAAACTTTTTATACAATCATTTTGGCATATAAAATATCTCAGAAAAAAGCTGAGGGTCAAAAGTTATGGCCTCTAGAATATTGACCTATTTTTCTACATCATCCTCCTCTAGTTGAAAACAACTCATCGCCTACAAGTTGGCCTAATTATACTACTTCCATTTATCTTTATCAATATTATTTAGATCTAATTCTATAATCTAATTGTTTTCTTCTTGATGTAATCCTTCTCACTGCACCAAATACCCACTATAATTCCTTTGCCTTGTGCTCATTGTCCTTATTTCCAAAACCTACAGTATTTTTTATTTCTTCTTTTTTAGAACCTACTTCTCCCAATTTAATTCTTCATATTCATCATCTTATCCATGGAATTCATATAAATATTAAATATTGGAGATATATCAAAATTCTATAACAAACTCACCTTGTAAGCATTGTCATTGATTTTCTTTATAATTGTATATGGTCTAATTTTCTTGTACATTAACTTGTTGTCTGTACCTTTTATAAATCTTTCTTTTCTCAAGTAAACCATTACCAAATATCCTTATTCAAATACCTTGGATCTTATTCTGACATCAGCTAATACTTTATATTCCTCATTACTTTCTTGAAACTTTCTTCTTATTCCTTCTTACAACTATTGCATACGCTCTATAAATGGTTTTCCATCATCACTAATTTGATCTACATTTAGTAATTGTACCAAATATAAAATAACCATAAGATTTTTCCTATAAATAATTTGAAATGGTGACTATCTGATTTATCTATTCACTAAATTATTATATACAACTCAGCTTATGCTAAAGCTAAGTCCCATTGCTTGGGCTTCTATCCCACTATACATCTTAATAAATTTTCTGAGATCTTATTCATGACTTCTGTCTATCTATCTATTTATGGGTGATGTGTAATATTTAATTGTAGTTTAGTACCCATATTCTTCCACAAAGTCCTCCAAAAATGACATAATAATTTTGTCTCCCTATCTAAAGTAATGGTGTTTGGAACACCATGCAATCTCACAATATATTTAAAAAATAATTATACAACTCTAGTGACATCATTGATTTTCTTACATGCAATTAAATGAAGTATTTTAGAAAATCCATCTAAAACAACAAAAATTAAATTTTTACCTCTCTATGTGTTTGGCAATTGCAACATAAAATCCATACTCAACTCTATCCATGGCCCTCTTGTAATCGATAATGGCATGTATAGTCCAGTATTTTCTATGTCCTTTAACCACCTAAAATATTCTACACGTTGAAACATACCTTGTGACATCTATCTTTATCTTTGATCAAAAATACTTTTCCTCCACCAGAACTATTGTCTTCATCTTACCAAAATATCCATCCAAACCACCACTATGTAATTATCTTATTATATTATCTCATAAAGATCCAACTCAAATGCATAATTATTTCACTTTGAAAAGATAACCTTATTGTATAAGATACTCATCATGAATATTAACCGTCTCACCTATTAATAAATTCTTGTATTGCTTAATTACCTTGCCAAAATATGGATTGGTATCATAATTATTTGATAGCTTCAAATCTAAGTACTTCACTCACCATAGTAATTAATAATGCTACTCTCCTACTCAATGCATCAACTACCTAATTTTGTTTTCCTGATTTATGTTTCAAAAGAAAAGTATACCCCTACAAGAATGAAAACCACTTTGCATGCCTACTATTCAACTTATTTTATTTATTCACATACTTTAAAGCCTTATGATCTTTAAATAGTTCAACATCATAGGTAGAATTTCTTATACTTTCCTCATTCAATTTGTTACTAAAATATGTTATTGGTTTTCCTTCTTGACTTAGCACAACACCAATTCCTACAAATGAAGCATCATAATCAACCTCAAACACTTTGCTAAAATTTGATAATTCTAAAAAATATCTTTCTATAATCATCTTCTTAAAAAATTCAAAGCTATTTTAGCTTCTATAGTCCATGCAAATTATTTCCCTCTCATGCAATGTATTATTGGTGTCACAATACAACTAAAATTTTTAATAATTTTTTTATAAAAAGTTGATAAACTATGGAAACTTATTACCTCTATAATATTTTTTGCAATAGACCACTCAAAAATTGCCTTTATCTTTTCTTCATCCATTTTTACACAATATGCTAAAACTACAAATCTCAAAAATACCGAACTATTTTGTATAAACCTGCACTTCTTTAAATTTGCATACAAATTCTCCTTTCTAAACAAATCCATTACCATTCTATAATGTTGTAAGTCTTTTTACTTAGTCTTATTTAATATCAAAATATCATAAAAATAAACAACCACAAACTTACTAATATATTCTCATAGCATTGTATTTATCATCCTCATAAATGTTCTAGGTGCATTAGATAATTAGAATGGCATCACCATCCACTCATATAAGTCATCCCTAGTCTTGAGTATAGTTTTCCAATAATATCCTTCATGAATTCAAATATGATAATAATCAATATTTAAATCAATTTTGGTAAAATAGTTTACTCCTATAAGCACATCCATCATATCATCTAAAGGAGGTATAAAAAACCTATACTTTATTGTAATTTTGTTAATTTCTCTACTATCCACACACATTCTCCATCCTCCATCTTTATTTGGAGTTACTAGCATTGGTATCACACACGGACTCATAATCTCACTTATCACCTTTTTTCTTAGCAATTTAGTAACCTATTTATTTAATTTTACATGTTTTGTTGGACTCATCCTATAAGCTACTTAATTGGGTAGAGCTGATCCTAGAATCAAATCAATGTGATGATGAATATCTTTCTTCGATGGTAAACCATATGGTAACTCATCAAGAATAATATGTGCATATTATTTCAACACTCTCATTGCTTTTATTGGTATTGGCACCATTGATATTTTTTAATTATTTATTATTAATACATAATAACCTCTTGCCTTGATATCTTGGACAAATTCATTAGTAGAGAGAATGATTTCTATTTTCTTTTCCTCTTTAAGAGGTAAAAAATATATCTTTGTACCACCTTTCCAAAAAGTGTATGTGTTCTTTACTCCATCATGAATTAATTTCCTATCAAATTATTACGGTCTCCCAAATAACACTTAGCATACATCTATCAGAATAATGTCACATAATATTTTATCATTATAACTTTTTCCTATAGAAAATTTGATTAAGCACATTTTTTCTAGTTGTAAATTCCTTCCCTTTCTTAAACCATGAATTCTGATAAGAATTTGGATTCTTTTCATATTACAAATTTAGTTTCTCTATAATTTATTTAAAAACCATATTTTCATGACCACCACCATCCATAATTGCTTTGCATACCTTTCCACTTGAAGTACATCTTGTTTAAAAAATATTTGATTATAGCCATGCATCACCACCTTATTTATTATGCACTTGTTCTTTCCTTGGAGTGAATATGGTTCTTCTCATCATGAGTTTCTCTCCAACATCTTATGGTGTAGCTTTAGTATTGTGCTCTTTTATTTCAGCCTCAACTAGATTTAATCTTGTATGATCTTCTTACCTCCTTTCTTGCTATTGATAGTGTGGAAACTCAAATGATTTGTGCCCTTCTTCTCCAAATATATAATATACATAAGATCTACGCTGATTTGAAAACCATCCTCTAGCACCACCACAATCTTGTCCTCTCTGAAATCTTTGTCCTCTTTGTTGGTATTGAAACAATTGCTTATTATCATCTTGCCTTTCTACACCACATGATGATTCACCTCTTTCAGTATTAGACCCACCTCTATTTGTATTAAACCGACCTCATCCCATATTTGGAGGGGATATTCATCTTCTTGGATCAAGAGATATTTTTATAAAATTTTGTTTATTTTGTTTTTCTTCTACCTTTAAAGCTAATTGATAAGCCTCCTCCATACAAATTATTTGATGCATGATTAATTCATCTTGACTAAATTTTTTGAAACCATTTACATACCTTACATCCATCTTATCTTTTATTTCATCATGATCCACTTGTATGGAATGATTTAAAAATTCATCTCTATACTCTTGTATACTATGATATTTTGCCTCAAATTCTCAAATCTTCTGTATAGGTTTTATGCATAATCCATATAATTTTTTTCCCTCAACCTATTATCCATATTTTTACATGAATTGATATTCTATTTACCTTTTATTTATATTTATTTATGGAGTTGATCCTACCAAATCATTTCATGACCTTTCAATTACTTTCATGCAAACTTTACCTCCTTGTCCTCTCTCACTATCTTCCACTCGAAGAACAATTCCAAGCTATTCATCCAATCTATCAACTTATATACTTTTAAACTACCCCCATAATCTAGAACATCAACTTTGATTCCTTCATTTCTTTAATCTAA
The DNA here is from genome assembly GCA_037957365.1 of Torreya grandis. Taxonomy (NCBI): domain Eukaryota; kingdom Viridiplantae; phylum Streptophyta; class Pinopsida; order Cupressales; family Taxaceae; genus Torreya; species Torreya grandis. The sequence goes on along the minus strand of JARHVA010007631.1, from coordinate 170,675 downwards.
ATCCAAAAAAATATTCTCTTCCATCTATGGTGGCTATTCTTACTATTCTTCTTCTTACTAAATTTTTTATCATGATTTGTGTCTTCTTCATCACCACCTTGTCTTCTCTACTGCTTAATGGTAACCTTAGTTAATTATTTCACTTGCCTCTACACATATTCTATAGTTTGATTCATCTATTTAATAATGCCTCATCCTCTCACCATTATTTACTCCAATATTTAAACTTGCTCTAATACCAATAATGAAACCAAAAACTATCAAGACAATAAAATTACCAATAGGCCAAGATCTCAAATAATAACTCAAAATTGATTTATATTGAATAAATTAAAATAATTACAAACCCAAAACATAATTAAATAATCATCAACTTTTAAACTATAGTTGACATGAAAAAATACAAAAAAACTAAAATAAAAAATACGTCTATTTTTAGTAGTCACTATTTATAGTAAGTTTCACATGCAAGTGCATGCGACTCTAAAAATATCTTGAAATACTCTAAACACTATAATTAGCCTATGGAACAAAATTCAATTGAATTTGATGCCTATTTATAAAAATATATATTTTTTAAACATAGAAAATTCTTGAAAACATCATTAAACATTCATTTCAGACCTTCAAATAATCACATATGGCCTCTCAAAAATATAAAAATAAAATATAAATAGATACTATTTCTTAGGAAAGAATCTAAATTTTTGAGATGGTCATTTTGGTGTGTGGAAGAGCTCAAACAGAGCTATGGGTAAAAAATTATAGCCTCCAAAAGATTGGTCTATTTTTTTTTGCATCATTCTCCTCTTATTGAAAACAACTCATCTCCTGCAAGTTGACTTGATTATACTGCTACCATTTTTATTTATCAATATTATTCATGTCTTATTTTATAGTTCAAGTGTTTTATTCTTATTGTAATCCTTCCCACTACACCAAATACTTTTTATAATTCCATTTTATTGTGCTCACTATCTTCATATCTAAAATATGCACTATTTTTTTCTTTAGAACCTGCTACTTCCAATTTACTTCTTCATCTTCACCATCTTATCCATACAATTCATGTAAATTTGAAACATTAAATACTAGAGATATATCAAAATTCTATGGAAAACTCACCTCATAAATATTGTCACTAATTTTCTTCACAATTCTACATGGTCCAAGTTTCTTGTACTTCAACTTATTGTACGTGCCTTTTGGAAATATTTATTTCCTCAAGTAAACCATTACCAACTATCATTCTTAAAATAGATTAGATCTTCTTCTGACATCTATTAATGCTTTATATTTTTCATTACTTTCCTAAAACTTTTTTCTTACTCCTTGAAGCTACTGCATATGCTCTACAAATGCTTCTACATCATCACTAATTTGATCTAGAATTATAAATCATACCAAATATAAAATACCCATAAGATTTCCCCTATAAAAAATTTAAAATGGTGAATTTCTTGTTGATATATTCACTAAACTATTACATGCAAACTCAGTTTGTGGTAAAGCCTAGTCCCATTGTTTGGGATTCTCTCCCACTACACATCTCAACAAATTTACCAAACTCTTATTCACAACTTTCATATGTTAATCTATTTTTGGGTGATGTGCACTATTTAATTTAGCTTAGTACTCATTTCATTTAAAAATTTCTCCAAACATTACTTATAAATTTCATGTCCCTATTTCAAGTGATAGTTTTTGGAACACCATGCAATCTTATAATATCCTTAAAAAATAATTCTAAAATTGTAGTGGCATCATTGGTTTTCTTACATGAAATTAAATGAAACAATTTAGAAAATCTATCTACAACAACAATAGTCAAATCATTACCTCTCTGTGTGTTTGGTAATCTCAACATAAAATTCATACTCAAATCTATCCATGGCCCTCTTAGAACTAATAATGATATGTAGAGTCCAGTATTTTATGTATGTCTTTTAGCCACTTGACATATTCTACACTTTGAAATATACCTTGTCACATCTCTCTTCATCTTCGACAAAAAAGATTTTTTCTCCACCAAAGCTATTATCTTCATCTTACCAAAATGCCCATCCAAACTACCACTATTTAATTCTCTTATTATATTGTCTCATTAAAACCCAACTGGAATGCATAATTGTTTTCCTTAAAGAGATAACTTTATTTTATAATATACTCATCATGAATATAAATTGTCTCACCTATTAATAGATTCTTGCACTGCTCAATTACCTTGCCAAAATATGGATCAATATCATATAAATATTTGCTAGATTCAAATCCAAATACTTGATTTACAATATTAGTTATTAACACTACTCTACTTCTTAGTGCATCAGCTACCTCATTCTATTTTCTTGATTTATGTTTCAACACAAAAGTATACCTCTGTAAGAAAGAAATCCACTTTACATTCCTCTATTCAACATCTTTTGTGTATTCACGTATCAAATCCTTATGATCTGTAAATAGTATATACTCTTTAGGCACCAAGTAATGCCTCCAATGTTTTAATGCTTATAAAATTGCATAAAGCTCTACATCATAGGTATAATACTTTGTTCATACCTCATTCAGTTTCTCATTGAAATATGTTGTTGGCTTTCCTTGTTGACTTAGCACATCACTAATTCTCACATATGAAGCATCAAAATCAACCTCAAATACTTTGATAAATTCTAGTAATGCTAAAATTGGTCTTCTTATAATCTTTTTCAAAAATTCAAAGCTTTATGTGGCTAATGTAGTCTATGAAAATTATTTCCCTCTTATGCAATCTATTATTGGTCCCACACTACTACTAAAATTTTTAATATTTTTTTGTAAAAAGTTGTTAAACCATGGAAACTTCTTACCCCTATAATGATTTTTGGAATAGGCCACTCAACAATTACCTTTATCTTTTCTTCATCCATTTTCACACCATCTACTAATACTAAAAATTTCAAAAATATCAAACTATTATATATAAACATGCACTTCTTCAAATTTATATACAACTTCTCCTTTCTTAACAAATCCATTACCATTCTCAAATGTTGTAAGTGTTCTTATTTAATTTTATTGAATATCAAAATATCATCAAAATAAATAACCACAAACTTACTAATATGTTTTTATAGCACTATATTCATCACCCTTATAAATGTGCTAGGTGCATTAGATAATCTAAATGACATCACCATCCACTAATATATGTCATCCCTAGTCCTGAATGTAATTTTCCACTCATTTTCATCACAAATTCAAATCTGATAATAACCACTCCTTAGATCAATCTTGGTAAAATACTTTTCTCTTGTAAGCACATCCATCTTATCATCTAAATGAAGTATAAGAAACCTATACTTTATTGTAATTTTGTTAATTAGTCTACTATCCACATACATTCTCCATCCTGCATCTTTCTTTGGAGTTAGCAAAGTTTGCATCACACATGGACTCATATTCTCCCTTATCACCTTCTTTCTTAGCAATACAATAACCCATTTATTTAATTATACATATTTTGTTAGATTGATCTTATAAGCTACTTGATTGGGTAGAACTGATCCTGAAATCAAACCAATGTGATGTTAAATATCTCTATTTAGTGGTAAATCATCTGGTAACTCATTAGATATAACATCTGCATATTATTTCAACACTTTTACTACTTTTCTTGGTATTGACACCATTTCTTTTCTTAATTCTTTGCTACTAATACATAACAACTACCTTTGTACCACCTTTACAAAAAGTGTATCTTGTTTACTCCATTATAAATTATTTACCTATCAAATTACCACAATCTCATAAATAAAACATGGCATGCATCCATCAGAATAACATCACACCATCTTTCATTGTTATATATATATATATATATATATATATATATATATATATATATATATATATATATATATATATATATAGAAAACATGATTAAGAACCTTTTATCTACTGTAACTTCTTTCCATTTCTTCAAGCATGAAATCTGATAAGGATTAGGATGATTTTTATATTACAAATTTAGTTCCTCTATCATTTCTTTTAAACTATATCTTCACAACTACCACCATCTATTATAAACTAAATTTAGTTCCTCTATCATTTCTTTATAAACTATATTTTTCATACCCTTCCATCGAAAGTGCATCTTGTTCAAAAAATATTTGATACAATCTATGCATCACCACATTTTTTATTCTGCACTTGTTCCTTCCTTGGAGTGATCATGGTTCTTCTCATCATGAGATTCTCTCCAACATCTACTGGTACACCTTAAATACTATGTTATTTTATTTCAACCTCAATTAGATTTACTCTTGGGTGCTCTTCTTGCCTCCTTTCTTGATCTTGATAGTGTGCATACTCAAATTATATGTACCCTTCTTCTCCACATTTATAATAGACATAAAATCTATGCTAATTCAGAAACCATCCTCTAGCACCACCATAACTTCATTCTCTCTAAAATCCTCATCCTCTTTATTGTTATTGAAACCCTTGTCTATTATCATCTTGCCTTTCTGCACCATGTGATGATTCACCTGTATTAGTATTAGACACATTTATGGTGGTATTAAACCCACCGCATCCCCTATTTGGAGGGGAGTTGCCTCTTCTTGGACTAAGAGATGTTCTTTTAAAATTTTATATATATATTTTTTAATTCTGCCTTCAAAGCTAATTGATAAGCCTCCTCTATGTAAAATATTTTATGCATGCTTAATTCATCTTGAATAGAAAAATCTAAACCATTTACATACCTTCCAGCCATCTACTCTTCTATTTCATCATGTTCTATTCATATGAAAAGCTTATAAAATTCATTTATATACTCTTGTATACTATGATATTTTTGCCTCAAATTTTGAAATATTCTATATAGTTTTTGTGCATAATCCATAGGATGAAATTTCTCCTTTAGCTTCTTCTCCATATTTTTATACTAATTAATATTTTCTTTACCTTTTCTTTGTCTCTCTTTCTACAGGTGATCTAACCAAATCATTCTATGACCTTTTGATTTTGAACATACAAACTTTACCTTCTTGTTTTCTCTCATATTTTTTCACTCAAAGAACTTCTCCATGGTATTCATCCAATCTATCAACTCCTCTGGTTTTAAACTGCCCTATAATCTAAAACATCAACTTTGATTCCTTCATTTCTTCCTTCTAAATCTTCAACCATCCTCTCTTCCATCGATGGCTGATGCTCTTATTATTCTTGTTGAATTTTTCAATCACAATCTATGTCTTTCTCATCACCACATTATCTTCTTTACTGATTGGTGATAACTTTAGTTAATTATTACACTTGCCTCTATAGCTTTTGTATAGTCTGGTTCATCTATGCAATACCTTCTCATCCTCTTGCCATTCTTTACTCCTCCAAGATTGAAATTGTTTTGATACTAGATAATAACATTGAAAACTATCAAGATAATTAAATTACTGATGGGCCAAGATCTGAAATAATAACTTAGAATTGATTCATATTGAATGACTTGAAATAATTATAAACTAAAACCATGCTTAAATAAGTCTCAACTCAAATTTTAGAGTTGACATGTTAAAAAAAAAAAAAAAAAAAAAAACTAAAATAAAAAAAAATGTATATTTTTAGCAGCTCTTATTTATAGTAAGTTTTGCATGTAATTTCATGCAGCTCTAAAAATATTTTGGAATACTCTAAAAACTATAATTAGTCTTTGGGACAAAATTCAACTAATGTTGACATGTAGTTTTAAAAATATACAGTTTCTAAAAATAGAAAATTCTTGAAAAATTATCAAACGTTAATTTTGTACCCTCAAATGACTACATATGGCCTCCAAAAAATATTAAAATAAAATATAAGAAGATAGGGTGGCTTAAGATAGCATCAAAAATTTTGAGACAATCATTTTGGCACGTCAAAAAGCTTAAATGGAGCTATGGATCAAACGTTATGGCCTCCAAAAGATTGACCTATTTTTTCTACATTAATTTTTTTGGGTTTATGTCCTTCTCAGCCTCACTCCCTACCACACCCCACTCTCACACACACATTTCTCCTTATCTATTTTCTATCCCATACTAGCTATGTGATATATAATCGTATAACCTATTAGAAATTTACTATATGATCTTGTGTATATTATAACAATTTTGTAAAACCCTCAACACATGTGTTGTGGTCCACATTGACTTATGTAGAAAAATGCCTTTCTCCTTATTTTTATATATTTTTTATTATCAAAATTTCAGATTATGTGTCAATAGGATCTTAATTTGAATTAAACTTATCTTCAAATACATATGTATTTTAGTGTAATTAAACATCTATAAATAATCTAAAAAATACGATATAGAATTATAGTTTTCACATAAATATATTGATCTTTTAAAATTATTGAGATAAATCAAAAGAATGATTAAAGTACTTATTATATTACCGACTTTTATGTTAATAACACATTGTATTGCATTTATTTTCATCATAAATTAATTATTACAATTATTAAATATTTTTTTGATATTATATATTATTGAGGGCCCTAAAAACTTTTAAGGTATCTCATATATCATTCAATGTAACATATTCCCTTAAACATATTTTCTTGATTTCCACTTTTATATCTGCGTTTTTTCTTAAAATAAAAAAACAAATTTTATTTTCTAAATAATTGAAATGAAGTTTTATAAAAATAAAAGAAGTTTTTTTAAGACCCCATATCTAATGAACACATTAGTCAAAACATTTGGCATTTTATTAACACTTCATTGAAACGTCAAATCCATAATTCAATTGTCATGAAATGTCTAGTTAATGGCATGGACAATATTCCATATTTCTAAAATATTTTTTAGAATTGTCATCCTCTTACCAAAAAATACTGATTTGTATATACATTGACGAATATAACCAAATCTATGAACCCTCATTTTATCTGTGTTATTATTATTTTAAAAAAAATGATTAAATTTAACTCATCATTTTACATTTATTTTAACAAAAATTAAATTTACAATTTAATTGAAACTGACTTATCTATATTTCAAAAATTTAGATTTCCAGCTCACTTCCATCTCCAAAGAATAGTATCTCATGATCATATTAAAAATAAGAGGTATATCAAACAAAATCATTTAAAATTTTTAGAGTGACAAAATCACTAAAAATAAGAGGTATATCAAACAAAATCATTTAAAATGGTAATAGTATCCCATGATCATGAGCAGACTCCCTGGTCAATCAATAATTCTGAGTGGAAGAATAATTTTTTAAAGTTTTTTGGCCATATCTTTTAGAGTCAAGTATTTTCTTCGAGTCATTTTCATGCCTACTGTTTGAAATTTTGTTTCTTTGAATAACTTTTGACGGTAGAGAATTTACATGGATAGTATTGTGGCTTTTAGAATGAATATCGGTGTAGAATTTGAAGGACTAACTGGATCATCTGACATTAAATCCCTTCTATTTTAGGTATGTAGGATATCAAAATGTAATTCAACATTTCCAATTAAAAACAAAACATATACTATTTTATATAAAATCATGGAAAAAAAGTTATGTTTGTTATAACTCTTTGAAATTTTAGGCATGATGAGATGACTTTATCGGTCCTTTAAATTAAACATTTTTTTAATTCTTTAACTTTTTATTTTTGAAAAGAAAAAAAATCTTTAATTTACATTATTTTACATAGAAGAGAAAAATTATTCCTTCAAATATTTATTATGAGATGAATTTTGTTATTTTTTATTAATAGTATAGATTATTATGATGTTTTTGTATTTATAAAAAAAGGTTAATTATAATTTAATTTTTTGAAAAAATAAATTGAATATTTTATGTTTATATTTTATAGGTATGTTACATCCACAATTAAATTTTGAAATCAAAGAGCAGTGAATAGAATATAGAAGAGAAAATGTTCAATAGTATCAAAGAAAATAACGTGAACAAGGAACAAAAGAATAGAAGAAAAAAGATGATAATGTAATGAGAATGAAAGAGAAAGATATGCAAATTATAAGGCAAAAATGCCAGTTGAAGAATTGGAAGTAGAAATGAAAGAATATGCCCAAAAAATGATGGTATATCATGCACAAACATCTCAAGATGGTCAACATAAACTAAGAATAAGAATACAAAGAGAAATGCATTTGAATCAATTCATAGAGGAAGAAAGAAACCAATTACAAGAACATAATCATAAAGCAGTTCGAAGACATCATCAAATGAATGCTAATGTTGATAGTAAATTTGAAGAAGTGAATTCAATGACCATAGAACATGTGTTAGAAATGCCATATAATAGAGAAAGAAATGAAATGGATTAATGTGTGAAAATACACATGATAATAGTGGAAATATAGAGGTAGATTTAAAAGTGCTACAAATGAATTTTTATCATTGTCTAGAAAAATTGGCTTTGCCATGTATGTGTTATATTTTTCAATAAATTTACCTTAACATAAATATATTTTGAACACCTGAAGGTCCAATTTGACACAAATGTCGATAAGAGAAAAATGATCATCAATTTTTAGCATCGAACAATATGGATCCTCATTGACAGGCACTAGAACTTGCGTGCTTAACCCAAGTAGAAGAGATGTTGATAGCATGAGTCAATCCAATCATTCAATTTAGACATGCAACTGGAGGTTAATATAAATATAGAGGACATACAATCAATTTTCTACAAGAAGTGAAACAAATTGCTAAGGTTTTACCACATCAAATAAAATATTTGCCGATCATTATTGTTTGAAGGATGCCTACCTACATAAGAGAATCATACAATGTGTAGAGAGGGTGCCTACCTATGTAATAAAAGAGGAAAGACGGTTTGTAGGTAAGATATTCATACGGTCATTTTTTTCTATATATAAATATATCATAATTTACTTATAGAAACTATTATTTTTATAGGTATAATACACCATGGCCATTGAATATGAATGGATCAATTTTTTTTGAAGACCCAAAAATAGGAGATAAAAAATATGATCTTAAAAAAAATGATAATCGTGTAAATACACATAACCAAAGCATACTACAATTGTGGAGAGCAAATGTAGATTGGAAACTTGTGGTAATCATTTACATTACCAAATATGTGACAAAAGCTAATTTTTTTAAAAACTTATCATCAAATGCTAATGCAGCTAGTAGACATTGAAAACCCTATGAATTAGCAGCTAGAGCATGTATAATAATCCTAATAGAAACCCTTGTCAAAAGAGACATTGGGGCATAGGAAACATGTCATATGTTATTAGAGCTCCCATTGGTAGATAAAAGTAGAGTGTTTTTCACTTTTAATGTTTCGTGTGAAGTGTTTAAACTAGTGACATACTGAAGAACTAGAAAATGATAAACCCTTAAAAGCTTTCATTGATGGATACATGAGATGACCTTATGAAATGGAAATTTTTTCACTTATAGAGATAGCTAGATCGTGGTCATATAATTCCAAGTGAAGGTGAGATAATAAATGGGAGGAAAGGAGTGTGGCAACTATTGTGTGAGAGTATTCTTAAGGTTTACTATAGTTCTAGTACGAGAATCGTAAAATGGGTTGATTTATGTTTGTCAAAGTTATTGATTTACAAGCCATTTCATAATATAGAAAGAGATATCAAAATTGAGGATGATATAATAACATCAAACTAGGAGTTATTGAATTATAATCCTTGGCATGTGGAGTAGCAAACTATGTCAGATGACCATAAACATCAAAATGATGCTGAATATGATGATGTCCAATCAATTCATCAAAATATAATGTAACATGAGTGGGAAATCATATCAAGCCTACATCATGAATAAATTATAGAAGTATTATAATTAAATATGTTGGGCATAAGAGATCTTGATAGACAAGCACTATGGAATCATGAATATAAAGGAGAATAAAACACAACATTAGCTATAAATTTCATAAGCACAAAGACAGACAATGGATTACTCATACTGGATGATATAACAAGTAATATTTCATATGGAATCTTAGCTAGCAAACAAAAAAAGGCACTTGATATAATCATGAGACATTTTCTTTAGACTCATAATGTCTCACTACTATGCATGATAATTTAAGGAACAAGAAGAATAAGAAAATCACATCTAATTCGTGCCATTCCTGAAGATTTTCAAAATGAATCATCAAATGTGAAACATTATCCACTTCTATTACTTGCACCAACTGGAGTTGTAGAATTTAATATTGGTATTTTGACAATCCACTCAACATTGTAAATCTTGATCACATACTTTACTGAAATATAAGGAACAAGACTCATAAATTTTCAAGAAGAAATGTGGCATATAAAATACATATTGATTGATGAAATGGGTTTCATTAGGGGAAAAATGTTTTAAAACATAGATGCACGACTTTGTCAAGCACTTTTAGAAAATGCAAACATGAGTTTTGGAGGTAGATCAATCATTGTAGTATGATATTTGGGCCAGCTACCTCCTATGAGTGACAAAGCACTGTACAATAGTAAGAGACACATAAAAGTATTGTGGGAAGAATTCAAAATAGTTTTTAGTCTAGATAGGGTATTTAGATAAGAAGGGTAAAGTGATGACCAAAAAAGGTTTTGACAAATGGTCACAAGTCTTAGAGATGCACATTTGACTATTTATTATTGGAAACTATTGACGTCAAAAAAAAAATAGTGTATTACATGCAAGCATTAGGGAAGATTTTTAAAATGATATTCATTTATTTGCAATAAATGATAATGTAAAAAATCATAATAGAATGAAATTACAATCATTAAAAAGACTAATTGCATAGAGCATTATCGCTAGAATAGGTAGTACGAATCCATCAGGAGGTCAAAATGATGAATTGGATGTGGACATAATAATATTTATGGATGCAAGGGTGATGTTAATCTATAACCTCTAGATAGAATCAAGACATATAAATGGATCTCTAAAATATATTCAAAGTAGAGTATATAAACTTGGAAGTTGCCCACTATAGCCACCTACATATGTTATGGTGGAAATTGGCAGTTACTCTAGAATGCCATTTGTAGATATAACTCCACATAAAATTATAATTACACCAATACAAAGGACACAGACGTGACAACAACCATTAAGACTAGCTTTGGGATTATCCATACATAAATCACAAGGATTGACTCTTTCTAAAGCAACAATTGATATAGGGCATACAAAAATATCAGGGTTAACATTTGTGACCATTTTACATGTAAAATATCTATAAGGACTCAGAATTTGGTCTTTATTTTCAAATGATACATATGAGAAGTTGAAAATAGGAAAATAACTTTCCAAACAGAAAGTTGAGGAAGAGAGGCTCAAGTTCTTAGAACTACAATAATGCTACATGTTTAATATCACACATATTATACTTATTTTCACATTTTGATGTATATGAAATTATTTCCTTTAATTATCATTGATTGTGATATATATTTATTATTTGGATGAATATGAAATGATGCATTAATTGGTATTTATTGTTAAATGTGCATGCCACACTTGTAGGTGCTACTAGCATAGATATCTTAAATATATTTATTCAAAATACGTTGAGAGATATCAACCCTAAAGCACCTATCTAACCTAAATCACAATACAAGCACCTCAATATTGATATCTCTCGACGCATTTTAAATAAATATATTTGAGATATCTATGCTAGTTATAATTATCATTAATAATGATGATTCAAAACATATTCATTGAATGAATAGTTGATGGTGATACGAAAGGTTTAGATGATGGCTGCGAACAGGCATGTGGAGCTGAGCTAGGGCAACCGTGCCCTAGCTCATTTTTTTGTCTATCGATTCTACACTGGAGGGGAAGGGAGGTGATTTGCTTGTAGGGATAGGTGCCACAGCTTAGGCTATGTTTTCTTTCCATTCTTCAGTTGTGTTCTATCCTTTATGCTACGAGCTGTGAGCTATGTGCACTTACAGGGTAGGGCATAGTCTATGTCCTTTGTGCTGTGAGCTGTATGCTGCATGCACTTCTAGAACAGGGCTCAGTGCAGGGGCAAGTGGGGCTGTCTGAAGTGTGCCCCCAGCTAGAGAGTACTCTTTGAAGGCGTGGTTAGGAAGGGACACAATGCTAGGGTTGGAGGAAGAATTGTAGGCAAGGATGGACAGGAGTTTCAGTGAGGTGGTTGGGAGAAGCAGGTAGGGACTAGAATCCCAGATGAAGGTAACCACTGATCTTAGCCAAACTACAAGGTTGTTTGACACTCAATCAGTGGGGGGCTCAAGAATCACAAAGGTGAATGGATGCCTGGAGTGTTGTAAGGAGAGACCAAAGCTAATAATCCCATTTGATATGATAGCTGAAGATGTGGAATATTTTTCCAAGCACTCTCTCTATTGCAAATTTTTGGGATTACGAGTCTCCCTACCTTTTTTGGAGAATTGGGCTCGACGGGTATGGGAGCCAGAGGAGAGATGGAGGTTACGCTCTTGGCTAATAATTTTTTCATGATCACTTTTGTTTTCTTGGCTGACAGAAACAAGGTGTTTGAAGGAGGCCCCTATTTCTATAACCATGTCGGGCTTTTTGTAAAACCGTGGCACGCTAGTTTTAACCCAACTGAGGAATTACCAAATAGAGTCCTAGTGTGGGTTAGGCTGCCCAGAATGCCTATAGAATGTTGTAGAGAGGACATTCTATAGATGATTGCCTCTATGCTAGGAAAATCGGTGGGGTCTTCCACCCAAACTCTAGGCAAGAAAATCATGACCTTTGCAAGAATCTGTGTAGAAATTAACTTAAGTAGGCCTTTATCAGATGCGGTTGAGATGTCTACGGGTGATCACTCATGGGTCCAGCGACTGGAATATGAGACACTTACATTTAGATGCCGCTTATGTCATGAGTATGGTCACTTGGTACGTAGATGCCCGAAGGCAAAATCAGGTGATCAATAGCCTTCTAACCCACCTCCAACGAGTAGTGTGGACAAAGGGAAAAAGGTTAGAATGGAAGCAGGGAAGGAGTCAGAAGGTTTTATGCAGGTTAAGGTGTGAGGCAAAAATAAAGGACATAAGAGGTCCTTGTTGGAGCATCAGGAGGAGGATTCGGTTAATAGGTTTGAGGTGTTGGATGCATTAGGCCAACAGGGGATTTTCCCAAGCCTAATTGGTGTAGGGCAGGTGGTTGGGGGGTCTGAGACGGAGGGAATTTCTCCCATGGATCAAGCAACGTTGCCTATGGAAGCAATTTTACCCATGATTTTGGATGGGTAGGTTGGGGATCAGAAATCCGTTAAACCAATTACTGATATGGTTTAGGATGTGGAGGAGGGGGTTTCCCAAATACAAGTAGGGGAGATAGATGCAGAGAAGAATGGAAAAGGCCATCCTCACCTGGGAATTCTTTAGAGGGATGTAAAGAAGGGGTTTGGTGAAAAAAGTGTTAAGCTGGGGTGGAAGAAGGATATGGAAAGGATAAAGTTGATTGGAGAAAATTTAGTTGAGTCAGGGTTAGTTAAGACCCTTGATTCCCACTTCTTGTCTCCACCAAAATGATTGTTCTGTCTTGGAATGTGAGGGGCTTGAATAGCGGCCCCAGACAAGAATCTATTTAGGATTTGGTTAGGAGTTGTTGGGTGAATATTTTGTTCTCAACTAACTGAAGACAAAATGGGTAAATCAACCACAACATAGGGAGATTTACACCACAAAAAGTATGGGTTTACCAGATCTGGATGAAGTAAATCTCTCCTCTCATCAAGGGGAGGTTCCCTATAAATATTTATGTGCTGGATATATGTATATAATTAAGCAAAAAATAACACATGGGATGGTATAACAGCATCTACCTCTCTTTTTTTAGAGGTAATGTATGAAGAACAAAAGAGGGATATCCTAATCTTTAGCTAACAACACTCCTCTTCTTTTAGGAATGGTATCAAACAGAGAGCAGAAGATCACCTGAAGTAACAAAATCCACAAGAATAATTATGCAAGCACAAAGTCTTCCGTAGTCTCCTTCACCAATCTGGAACAAGTGTAACCGTAGAGTGAAACGAAGCAAAAAGTCTTCACCTAAAACTACAAAAGATAACTGAATCTCAAAGATAAAAGTAGCTCAAAGTCTATCCTCTACCTTTTAGAAGTGCTCTCAGATAATATTAATACACCCACTTTGCTTATTAGATCAGATAAACAAGAGATTATCAGGAAAGAGAACAAAAGAAACTGTATCCTAGACAACACAGATAACTTCAACACAAAGTCTGAAATAAACCTACTTCTCATTCATTTAATCAAAATATGATTTACAAGTTTGAGCACAAAGTCTCAAAAATTGCTTCAATTTCAGCAGAGTGTTTTCTCTTAATTTTTCTAAGATCCTTTTACAAATAAGGTCTCCACTATATATAGGGAGAAAATCCTCAAAAACTAGAAAATAATAAAATACAAAAATATCTCAGTCAAAGATGACTCATCTTTGACTTTGATATATTTTTCTGAAATATTTACATGTAATTACATTTTACAAAATTGCATGCACTTTTCACAAAACAAAAGTGCATAAGGAAAGAAGAAGAAAGAAGGGGAAAAAATTCAGTTCTTGCTGCCAGATTTCTTCAGATGAGCATCATACATAGCAATAGATGCCTAAATTTCTAAACTGTTTGGCACAACCATGTTCTTGGAGATGATTCTAGCTCTGATTAATACGTCCTTCAATGCTGTGATGGTCTTAGCATGACCAGTTAACCTAGATTTTAGATTTTCCAAAGTTAACTGAGTATCTAGAATATTATCCACAGAAGACATTGAGAAGGATTTCTCTTCAAAATCTCTTTGAATCATCTCTTTGAAACCGTGGATCATTTCTCCTGCTGAGAGGAATTGATTTTCCTTGGAGGTTAGATTGCAAGGCAGTTCTTCTAGTTTATTGAGCAGACTTACGTCACTCTTCTCACCAGCATCCCTAAAAGCTTTGAGATCCTCAATTAAATCTTTGAGTACCTAGATCCTGAAAATCAGTGACTCCTTGATCTCAACATAAGAGTCCTTGTTGGAGATGACACCGATAGATATCAAGGTGCTTTTCTTTATATCCTTCATCTCCTTCCATTTGGAAAGATATTTTTCTGAACTATTAATCTCTTGAGAGATAAGAAAGATAAAGTCATCTAACTCTGCCCTTAATTTCTTCATCTTGTCCATCTTTTTTGCAACCTCTGATAGTAAGGAAACTCCTGAGTATGCATTTTTTCAACGTAGTCCTCCAGGAGTTTTCCCTTTAAGTAACTCTTCTCTACCTTTGGGATGATAGGGTCGTCTATGGAGAAGGCCTCCAGAGTTTCCACTTCAGTGAGAAGAGTGAACCTTCTTATTACTGCCGTTAGCTGCTCTGTCTTGGCCTTGTAATAATATTTCATCTCCTTCTCTCGATCGAATTTTTGGACCATGATGTCCATAGTAGACTGAAGGTCACTTTTCACACCTTCGTGAGTAACTTTTCCAAGTTCAACATGAGAGATGGAATAGCTGCTCATTTCAAAACCCTCAAGGGTTGCGTCTTGTAGAGGCTTAGCAATTTCCAAAAAAAATTGTTTTTTTTTTCAACCAATTTGGAGAGGATCTTTGGCCTCTTCGGAGCCTTAGCTTTCACTGGCACTATTTTGTCAAAGTCGAAGTCATCTGGAGAGATGTCTAACTTCTTTCTTTTGGGGGTGAATGCTAACATCCAGGATGAGAGAGAAGTACCTTTCATGGCAATGGTTCCTTCGACTGGTGTTATCGTGGCAGCCTCTACACTTCTAGTGGTGACAGTGGTCGCAGTTTGAGTAACAAGTGAAACTGTACTAATTATTGATTCTCGCTCTTATGTAGAACTTTCCCCCATATTGAAAGAGGGAGATGACAAACTTGGAATGGACCCAGAAGAGCGAGGAGAACCTCCAAAAGTGCCCTGAGGATCACCAAATATGACTCTGGAAGGAGAGGCAACTCCAAAAGAGGGAACACTAATCAGAGAGATAGGAGAAGAGGGTGACACAGGAGACTGAGGTGGAGAAGGAGAGATGCTCTTGAGCAGTTGTGCTTCTTCCTATGAAGGTAGAGGTTTAGTGCTTGGCTGTCCTATCAGCTGGTCATCTGTTTCCATTGGCTGAGCTACCTATGTTTGAGGGCTCTATTCTTCAGTTCCTTTAGCTGCCACTTTAGGCTCTTCAGTAGTCTTTGGTTTCTTAGACATAAAGATGTTTCTAAGCTTGTGAGGCCTAAAAGGGGAAGCTGTATCACCTTTGTTCTTGGTTCTATTCTTTGCCTTCTTCGTCATCTCTGCTTGGTATTCATCCTCTGATCTTGTGATAAATTCTTTTAGTTTGATTCCTCTGGCTGCTAACCAATCATTGGTGTTAGCCAATATTGGTTCAAATCTTTTTCTCAGAGAAGTTAGTTCCTTTTGAGACCACTGAGTTGGAGGAAGAGGGGAGCTAGCAACCTTTTTAGCCAAGTATATGATATTGATGATGTTCCCATCATCGGGCAGACTTGAGGGGATCTCTGCAAGCCCCAAATATTCAATCTGGTCTAGGGTCAACTTGCAATAATCCATCTTTCTGATTTCTTCAGCTATCCTCAGGTCAATCCAGATATCTTTAGTCATGGGCTCATGGAACTAAGTTTTCCACCTGATTTTGTCCTTGACTCCCCTGTAGTCAAATTTATCTCTTCTCTTGAACTACTTTAGGGTGACCATTTACATTTCTGTTTCCATGACTTTGGCTTTGGCTGCTATGGCAATGGAATACCTACCAATTTTGATTGGAAACCTGAAACCTAGTTTCTTCAGCTCCATTTGTTTGGTATATAGAACAATCAGTTGTCGGCAAAGTTCCATTAGTACCAACTTATCTGAAGGGAACTTGGGGAGCATATAGGGGTAGCCTTGGAAAAAGCCAACCTGAAGATAGCAGAAGGTGGGAAATTGGAGGAACATGCAGCCGTAGTTGTTGACCACTGTCCAAGCCTCGTCTGATACTCTCTTTTGCTCAAGCTGAGGGTCGAAGAGGCATAGAAATATGGCCAAGAAGGTGTCATTTATCATTTTGAAATGATGGGTTGACCCTTGAAGTGTTAACTAGGAATAATATGAATATACTGGGGTTGCCTTTCTATCCCCTTCGGTTGTCAAACCCAAAAAAGTTTGCATTGTGGTAGCTATGTACACAAGGTATGAAGTCATATAAAACTTGGAAGAAGTCTATACCTTGGTTAGCTGCTCATGGAGAGCGTTGTTGATCTGCTCTCCCCAAAAGATGACCTACTTGCATTGAAAGATGATTTTAGTGAATAGGTACATCCATTCATGGAATAATGAGAAAGACGGGAGACCTCGTACTCTGCTGAGAAGGGTGATCAAGTCACCAACTTCTTCAACGAAGTCACTCCTCAAAAAGTTTTGTGGCCATCTGGATAGGTTGGTCCTAGGGGGTCTTCAGCCATTTGTAGTTCATCACTTTCTCTGCCCTCTCAAGTTCTTTATCGTATTCCTTTTGGGCATCCACAAAGTCAATCTTGGTTAATACAGTGGCTGGGGGGCACATGAAGACTTTGTCAATGAATTTGGGATCCAGTCAAATTATCATATTCCCACTGGCATTTGAGACTGACCTTGTCTCCTTGTTGTAGAAGCGGGCACATTGAAGGATGAATTCTGTATGATGTGCTACTATTGGGAAAGCGGCAACCAGGTGGATGTTACTCTCGACGATCCTCTTTATCTTGGTGCTCGGGTTTGTCGCCTTCTTTCCAGTTATGAACTCGGCCATGTCCACGTGTCCAATTTCAGTGTCTCGAATGTCATTGACATTAGAGGAGACCGAAGTGAGTGAGAAGATGCCCTGGTATTTATATTTCATGGTCTTCACCTTTTTTGGAGATGCTTTAGACATGGGAACTAGATTTAATCGAATAGGTGTTGATGAGCAAGAGTTCTCTGAGAGTACTACAGTCATGATCATAGAATTATGGGAGAGTGGACGAATTAGGGAAAATGCATTTTAAGTGATCACGGTCAATGGAGGTCACTAAAAAAAGGCCAGGTCAGAAAAAAAAGGCAGAAAATGAGGAAGAAAGGGAAAGGATGAAAATTCCCTCAGAGTTAAAAAAATCTAGAGGAGGATGCATGGGTGGCAAAAATCACCACCCCTTCATCCAAAAGTAAAAGAGTGTAAGGGTGGTGAAATTCGTTGCCCATACATATCAGGAGGAAACACGTAGGGGCGGAAAAATTTGCCACCCCTACATGTTGGGTTCAAAAATGGCAGGGGTGGTGAATTTTGTTGCCCCTACAGGGATGACTAAGGATGGGGAGACGCATGGGCGGCAAAATTCACCGCCGTTGTGCACAAGGACTGCGTGGGCGGTGAAATTTGCCACCTATGCAAGGAGAAAGGGTTCAGGGATGGAGACACGAGCGGTGATTTTTTTGCCACTCACGCGGGTTTTTGAGAGGAAACCCGTGGGTGAGAGGAGACAACGAAAAAAAAATCGCCGCCCGAAGAGGTTCCCAAGAGGGAAAACCGCAGACAAGCCGGAAGAGAGGGGGAAAAAAATAAAACTAAAAACACCTAAAAGACAATAAAAACAAACTAACAAAGCTAATAAAGGAAAGAATCTAATAAAGGAAGGACAAGAAAAACCAATGCAAGATGTACCTGGAAAGCCGCGTGCGCACAAGCTTAAATATGTCAAATCGCACTTGTACTCGTCGACTAGGTCATCTAGATGCAAAAAGTAGGAGGATAGGAGGAAGCAATGAGAAGAAATGGGGTTCAAATCAGTTTATATGGGGTGAAAAACAACTCCAACAACCTGCCATCGTGGCAATAAATTTTGCGCATGAAAATCGAGGCATGCTTGGGCGGCAAAATTTGCCACCCTTGCATGTTTCAGTGAGTTTGAACACAGATGCGAAAAAAATTTCCGCCCTTGTAGGTCAAGATGCAGGGGTGGAAAAAATTTCCGCCCTTGTAGGAAAAATGTAGGGGCGGCAAATTTTACTGCCCTTACATTACAAAGGTCAAAATGCATTAGTGGAAAAATTTGTCGCCCGTGCACGAAAATGAAAGAAAAGACCAACTCTAGAAGAGGCAGTCTGGTGGAGGGACTTTCTTGGTCACAACGAGATCGTAACTACTCTCACGTTCCTAGGCCAAGATGAGAATGAATTTAAAACCCGTCTCAAAAACAAACTTAGAGAGACAAAAGATGAAACGGACAAGTTTTGTAGGTGGTTGTTCCCAAAAATGGGCTAAGTTGATTTTAAAAACAACAACTGGCTCCTGTTGGGGAACTTTCGTTAATCAAATTGATTAGCGGGAGTAGAAACCAGTCTCTAAGTGCCTTCATCCAAGCCATTAGGCTACAGAGTCAAGCTAGAAATGAAAGAAAAATAGACAAAACGTAAAAATTGTACATATATACAAATGGACTTATCCAAGCCTCAAGGATTGAACAGCTTCAGATGCTACCCACTGTGAGGTAGTGCAAATGGTGTTCCATCTTGGTACTCCAGCAAGAAACTAGCTTCACCACAGAGCTGTCGAATGGTGAACGGGCCTCTTCACAGGGAGTCGAATTTGTCATGCATCCCTTTTGGTTCTCGCCTCTTGTCCCACAACAAGACTTGATCTCTGACTTGGAACTCGCAAACTTTAGCTTTTTTATCAAAGAGTGCCTTCACCCGGTTCTGATGCTCCGTAGTTAAATCCACTACCATGGCCCGATGTTCATTCAACGCATTCAGACACATGATTCTTTTATCGATTGAGCTTTCAAAGGTTGAGTCTTCGATTGCTTTAGCTAACTTGAGCACTGGTAGTTCAAGGGTGATGGGGATTTCTACATTCAATCCATATAGAAGTTAGAAAGGTGACATATCTATAGCCCTTCTGGGTGTTATTCTATCTGCCCATAAAGCATCATACAATGCTTTATGCCATGTTCTCTGATTATCATTCACCAACTTCCTGATAATAGTGACCAGGTTCTTGTTACTCGATTCTGCTTGGCCATTTCCTTGAGAAAAATAATCCAAAGTGTGGGATAGGGTAATCCCATAATAGAAACAAAATTGAGTAATTTCATGTGATGAAAAATAGGCCACATTATCTGCTACGATCTTTAGTGGGACCCCGAACCTGGAGATGATATTTTTTTTGAGAAAATTGCACACCACTTCAGACATAGTGTGCTTGGTTGGGATGGCCTCCACCCACTTAGTGAAGTAATCTATTGCCGTGAGGACATAATCATGCCTGGCACTGGAAAATGGGTTGACTATGCCAATGAAGTCAACACTCCACTGCTGAAATAGTTCTTTGATTACTTCCAGCTTGAGAGGCAAAGCAGGCAGCTTAGTCTTTCCAACAAATTGCTGACACAATTCCCATCTATGCACCCATTTGTAGGCATCCTGGAATAGCATCGGCCAATAATACCTTGCTCGTAGAATTTTGTGCACTGTCATCGGTGCAGAAAAATGTCCTCAACACAATGAAGAAATGCCTCGTCCAGGTTTCTCTTGTAAAGACCATTGTCCCAAAGGATATAACCAACTACTTTTAACTTAACATTCCTTTTCTCTTTAAAAAAAAGGTGAGCGGGACACTCACCATATGTCATAAAATGAGCAATGTCAGAATACCACTCATCAGTAGTTGCAACAAAGAGGACCGTAGGGATACCTTCGATCACTACTTCTTCACTTTCTGCTTTACCTAGAATGTTGTTGGTGATCAACTGGCAAAGACCCTTTCCCCGTACGAGCTTGGTTGGTTTGAGGTCCAGATCAAACTCCTAAGTCTTGGAAATCTAGTTACCTCTCTTCGTACCGAACTCTTGCTGAGTCAAAATAGATTTTACTATTGTGTTTGGTATGAGAACTTTGGTGTGAGAGTTCAGGATATAAAACCTGAAATGCTTGACTGCTTTGACCACTGCGTATGCATGCTTCTCCATAAAGGAATATTTTAGCTCATGATCCTTAAGTGGACAACTCATGAAATAGATAGGATATTCTACACCTTCTGGATTCTGTTGGACCAAAATGGCCGATAGTGTATGTTCGGAGGCATAACTATATATTTTGAAACTTTTAGTATAATCTGGATAAACCAAGACTAGTGCACGGGTGATTGCTTCCTTAATTTATTTAAATGTTGATTTGACCTCAGCAGTCCACCTAAATGTAGCATTTCCCTTCATCATGTTGACAATGTGACGGGTTTTCTCAGCAAACTCAGGAATAAACCTTTGGACAAAATTCACCTTTCTAAAGAAAGAGTGAACTGCGGTCTTACTGGTAGGCAGAGTAAGTTCCTAAATGGACTTGACTCTCTCTGAATAAATTTTAATACCTTCACGGGACACAATGTGTTTGAGAAGTTTCCCTTTAGTTACTCTAAAAACATATTTCTTTGGGTTTAAAGAAATACCATTCTGATGACAGCGTTCTAGTATCCTTTGCAAATGGTGAACATGTTCAGAATGATATTTTGAAAACACTATCAGATCATCTAGGTATACTACAATGAATTTTCCCATCTCATCTTTGAAAGTGAGATCCATCGCCCTTTAAAATGTGGCACCTGCATTTATCAAACCAAAAGACATTCTTTGATAAGTGAATGTGCCCCAAGGTGTGGTGAATGTTGTCTTATGCTGATCTGCTTTTTCAACTTCAACCTGATTGTACCCCAAAAAACCATCTAGTATTGATAACATTTTTGAACCTGTTACCATCTGCAGAACTTGATCCATGATAGGAAGGGGGTAGTTATCTTATAAAGACAACTGATTTAAGTTTTTGAAATCCACACAGATTCAAATTTTGCCATTCTTCTTCTTGACATGCACTATATTGGCAATCCATGTTGATTGATGGATTGGGAAAATTATTCAGGCATCAAGCATCTTTTGTATCTTAGCTAAAATGGTACCTAATACTTTTGGGTTATATTGCCTAGATTTTTGCTTGTAAGGTACAGAGTTGGCCTTCAGAGGAATGTCATGACGAATGTCATTTGGCCTAAGTGATTTCAGATCATCATAAGAATAGGCCAATACATCTATATATTGGTGAAGTAAATCAGCAAGCTTAAATCTCTCCTCGGGAGTGCAACATTTCCCAATGTTTACCATTTTAGGATCTTGCTTGATTCCCAAGTTTACCTAATCAAAATCTTGAGAGGAGTTGGAAATCATTCACTATTGTTTAATAAACCTGTCATGGCTATCAAACAACTTCTCTAGTGAAACTAGGCCTTTGGGAATCTTATTCCCCTTAAGCTGTAGGAAATCCTCACCTGTATTCATATTTGACTCGGGAGTTGTTTCACATTCTCAGAGTTCACTACCTTCAAAATGCAGTTGTTTAAAACTATCCTTTTGCTCCAAGAAGGTGATGATTTGATCATCATTGTTAAATACCTGCCAATGGCCGACATTATCAGGTACACTTAGTTGAAAGACCAGCTCAATAGTGTACTTGTCTCCCTTAAAGTCTGGGTGAGGGACTAAGAGGGTAGCAGAGACAGCCAATGCATCCGCTCGGTCATTGAATTCCCTTGGAACGACGAAGATGTTGAAAGCGTCAAAATTTTCAATCTGATCCCAGACCAAATTGTGATAGTGGCGCAACCTTTCATTTTTCATCTGATAAAGGTTCCTCACTTGGCAGACTATCAACTCAATGTCCCCTTTAGCATGGAGTAGCCTAATGCCTTTTTCTTTGGCAGCCTATAGTTCGAGTAACAGGGACTCATACTCAGCCATGTTGTTAGTATTATTGAATTTCAATTTGTAAGACAGAGGAATAATGTCTCCCTAAGGAGACACCAACACAACCCCAGCTCCAAAACTAGTAGAAGAGTAGATGCCATCAAATTCTAAGGTCCATACCTTGTTAGACGCTGCCTTTTATTTAAAAACTCCTTCATTTAGGGGGAGAGGTTTTTCCACATGTTCATTTTGATTTGTTGATTCTCCTACTGTGTCATCTGAACACAATCTCAAGTCATCACCCGTAAGAGTTTCATCAGATGCCCCATGGAACTCATCCGTAGACAAGAAGTAGCTGCCCATGCCTGAGGACTCAAATAAAATTTGAGCTTTCGGTGCCGACGATCAGGTAACTACATACCTTGCTTCTTTTTTAGGAAGTAACTTTTTCATGACACCTTGGATTGGGATTCTTGCTTCTGACAAGTCCATACTTAGCTCACCTCCAACATCTTTATAGAAATTTTGCCCAAGCAGGATGCCGTAAGATGCTGGAACATCAGCCACTAAAATCGTCATTTTTATCTGCTTTTCTAGAAAAGCCGCGAAGGCATATTGAGTATTTTTTATTTTACTGAGGGGAACTTGCTTATTTTCCATGTAAAAACACCTCCCAAAAGTTTTGGTCAAAGTTAGGCCAAGAGAATCCACCACCTTTGCGGGCATGACGTTATCTGAGGCTCCAAAGTCTATAATGCAACTACTCAGTCTATAACCATTTATAAGTAGGGAAACATAGAAAGGTTCTATTTTCCCAAGAGAAATAGGAGGAGTCACAACAAGATTGTTTTGGGCTAGTTTATCTTTTGATGGATCATGAACGGCCTTCAAAGAATCTTGTCCTATGAGGACAGCTTTGTTTTTTTACATATTTTGCTAACCTATCAAACTGTTCTGGGTTAGCCCTTAAATATTCAACCTCTATCATTTGAATTTTAGTTTTTATAGCATGATCAATTATATCAAATAATTGAAAAGAATTTGAGATAGAGGAAGAGAGTCCATCATCTAGAATTTTAGAAGGTACGAGACTGGTTTGAGCAACAAAAGTGAAAGGGATGGAATGGTTGGCAGAACTTACTTTTTTATGAATTACTTGATCTTTTGATTGTGGAGGCAATGGAGTCCCACATTTAGCGATGGAAACCACTGGCCGAGGTTCTTCCTCTGCCTTTCCTTTGTCAGTTAGTGAGGCTGACTGATTTTGAGATCTAGTAAAAATAGCGTAGGATCCATCCAAACCCTCTCCTTTACTTCTATCTTTGTCCTGGTAATCTAGGAAACTAATATTAGAGTCACCAGCTAATTCTTCTTCCTGCTCATCAAATAGATTAGCATCTTCTTGTTGGTCCAACTGAGGTTGAAATGAATAGTCGTGTTCAGCCTCCAGGTAATCGACTGCTGAATTGGCAGGTGATGCTTCAATGGCCAATTTCCCTGGAGGGGGAGGCAGGCGATTTGGTTGCCCTTGGTTTCGAGTAGCATTACCCTAATACTACTAATTCTAGAATGTTCTCCTGGGCATATCTTGATAGGTAGGAGCAGATGTACCTTGGGCTATTTGCCTCTTCAAAGCTATTAGATCATTTGTCAATTTCTACACCATAGGATCTGTAGTGCCTGAAGAAGAACTTTCAGCAGATGAAGAGAATTTATTTTTACTAGGGTATTTTCTGATCTTACCTGCCAGAATAAGATCATCTTCAATCTCAGTAGCCAAGTCTTGAGCTAGGGCTAGATCCATAGGGCCAGCTCATCTCAATAAGAAATTTAATTTGAGAAGTTGCGAATTGATGAAAAAGCATTTGACATTCTCTGGCGTAGGCTGAGCCATAGTTAGAATCCAATTTCTCAACTTGTTGAATTTAGCTATGAAATCCCTCATAGGTTCCTGGGATTCTTTTTTCATCTGTGTTAGCTGAGATAACAAAGCGTGTGCATCTTCAATAGGTTTAAATCTGGCTTTGAATTTAGATTTGAGCGTATCCTAGTCAGTTATTGACCTGGCTTGTAGGTGATAGAACCAATCCGCAGCAGCTCCTTGCAGGGTTTCCATGAAAAGTCTCACTGCTACATCTTCAAATTCTACACCAATTATGCCACATGCTATGGATAAAGCAGCAATATGCTCATTGAGATGAACCTTCCTGTCACCAAAAAACTTAAGAAAATTTTTCCTAGAACTACGAGGTAGCTCATGCAAAGGTGTAGTCAAATTAAGAGGACCAAAGAAATTTCCCCACAGACCTTGAGCCATAATGATAAGAGGATTAAATGGTGGGATAACAAACCTTGGTGGGGTATTTATAGGTAAGGCACGATTGACGATAGGAAAAGAAGCTCTACCTTACGGGGGTGATCCAATAAGGTTAGGAGGTAGACTTCTAGATCATTGGAGGAAAGGCGGTGGAGGGAACAGATCAAAGTTGCTCTACTGCACCAACTCAAACACAGGATCAAAACCACCCTTAGATCTCTGGCTTCTGGTGTAGTGTGGAGTTGCCAGATTTTAAATGAAAAAGGGACCAAAACTGCTTCAAGTTGAAGCTTGAGGCTTTAAGATGCTCGTCTGTAATCCCCAGCGGAGTCACCAAAAATTGTTGGGTGAATATTTTGTCATCAACTAACTGAAGACAAAATGGGTATATTAACCATAGCATAGAGAGATTTACACAATAAAAAGTATGGGTTTACCAGATCTGGATGAAGTAAATCTCTCCTCTCATCAAGAGGAGGTTCACTATAAATATTTATGCCCTAGATATATGTATATAATTAAGCAGAAAATAACACATGGGATGGTATAACAACATCTACCTCTCTTTTTTCAGAGGTAATGTATGAAGAACAAAAGAGAGATATCCTACTCTTTAGCTAACAACACTCCTCTTATTTCAGGAATGGTATCAAATGGAGAGCAGAAGATCACCTGAAGTAACAAAATCCACAAGAACAACTATGCAAGCACAAAGTCTTCCGTAGTCTCCTTCACCAATCTGGAACAGGTGTAACCGTAGAGTGAAATGAAACACAAAGACTTCACCTAAAACTACAAAAGATAACTGAATCTCAAAGATAAAAGTAGCTCAAAGTCTATCCTCTACCTTTTAGAAGTGCTCTCAGATAATATTAATACACCCACTTTGCTTATTAGATCAGATAAATAAGAGATTATCAAGAAAGAGAACATAAGAAACTGTTTCCTAGACAACACAGATAACTTCAACACAAAGTCTAAAATAAACCTACTTCTCATTCATTTAATCAAAATATGATTTACAAGTTTGAGCACAAAGTCTCAAAAATTGCTTCAATTTCAACAGAGTGTTTTCTCTTAATTTTTCCAAGATCCTTTTACAAATGAGGTCTCCACTATATATAGGGAGAAAATCCTCAAAAACTAGAAAATAATAAAATACAAAAATATCTCAGTCAAAGATGACTCATCTTTGACTTTGAGATATTTTTTTGAAATATTTACATGTAATTACATTTTACAAAATTGCATGCACTTTTCACAAAACAAAAGTGCATAAGGAAAGAAGAAGAAAGAAGGGGAAAAAATTTAGTTCTTGTTGCCAGATTTCTTCAGATGAGCATCGTACATAGCAACAGATGTCTGAATTCCTAAACTATCTGGTGCAACCGTGTCCTTGGAGATAATTCTAGCTCTGATTAATGCATCCTTCAATGTTGTGATGGCCTTAGCATGACCAGTTAACCTGGATTTTAGATTTTCCAAAGTTAACTGAGTGTCTAGAATATTATCCATAGAAGACATTGAGAAGGATTTCTCTTCAAAATCTCTTTGAATCATCTCTTTGAAACTATGGATCATTTCTCCTACTGAGAGGAATTGATTTTCCTTGGAGGTTAGATTGCAAGGCAGTTCTTCCAGTTTATTGAGCAGACTTACATCGCTCTTCTCACCAGCATCCCTAAAAGCTTTGAGATACTCAATTAAATATTTGAGTACCTGGATCCTAAAAATTAGTGACTCCTTGATCTCAACATAAGATTCCTTGCTGGAGATGACACTGATAGATATCAAGGTGCTTTTCTTTAGATGCTTCTTCTTCCATTTGGCAAGATATTTTTCTGTACTATTAATCTCTTGAGAGATAAGAGAGACAAAGCCATCTAACTCTGCCCTTAATTTCTTCATCTTGTCCATCTTTTCTGCAACCTCTTATAGCAAAGAAACTACTTGAGTATGCATTTTTTCAACGTAGTCCTCCAAGACTTTTCCCTTTAAGTAAGTCTTCTCTGCCTTTTGGATGATAGGTTCATCTATGGAGAAGGCCTCCAGAGTTGCCGCTTCAGGGGGAAGAGTGAACCTTCTTATTACTTTCGTTAGTTGCTCTATTTTGGCCTTGTAATAATCTTTCATCTCCTTCTCTCGGTCAAATTTTTTGACCATGATGTCTATAGCAGACTGAATGTCACTTTTCGCACCTTCGTGAGTAACTTTGCCAAGTTCAACATGAGAGATGGAATAGCTGCTCATTTCAAAACCCTCAAGGGTTGCGTCTTATGGAGGCTTAGCAATTTCCAAAAATTTATGTCTTGTTTCTTCGACCAATTTGGAGAGGATCTTTGGCCTCTTCAGAGCCTTATCTTTCACCGGCACTATTTTGCCAAAGTCGAAGTCATTTGGAGAGTTGTCCAACTTCTTTCTTTTGAGGGTGAATGCTGACATCTAAGGTGGGAGAGAAGTACATGTCATGGCAATGGTTCTTTCGGCTAGTGTTATCGTGGTAGCCTCTACACTGCTAGTGGTGACAGTGGTCGCAGTTGGAGTAACTGGAGAAACTGTACCAATTACTGATTCTGGCTCTTGTGCAAAACTTTTCCCTAGATTGAAAGAGGGAGATGAAAAACTTGGAATGGACCCAGAGGAGCGAGGATAACCTCCAAAAGTGCCCTAAGGATCACCAAATATGACTCTAGAAGGAGAGGCAGCTCCAGAAGAGGGAACACTGATCAGAGAGATAGGAGAAGAGGGTGCCACAAAAGACTGAGGTGGAGAAGGAGAGATGCTCTTGAGTGGTTGTGCTTCTTCCTGTGAAGGTAGAGGTTCAGTGCTTGGCTGTCTTATCAGCCGGTCATCTGTTTCCATTAGCTGAGTTTCCTGTGTTTGAGGGCTCTATTCTTCAGTTCTTTTAGCTGCCACTTTAGGCTCTTCAGTAGTCTTTGGTTTCTTAGACATAAAGATGATTCTAGGCTTGTGAGGCCTAGAAGGGGAAGGTGCATCACCTTTGTTCTTGGTTCTATTCTCTGCCTTCTTCTTCATCTCTGCTTGGTATTCAGCCTCTGATCCCGTGATAAATTCTTTGAGTTTGATTCCTCTGGCTGCTAACTAATCATTGGTGTTAGCCAATATTGGTTCAAATCTTTTTCTCAGAGAAGTTAGTTCCTTCTGAGACCACTGAGTTGGAGGAAGAGGGGAGCCAGCAACCTTTTCAGCTAGGTATCTACTATTGATGATGTTCTCATCATCGGGCAAACTCGAGGGGATCTCTGCAAGCCCCAGATATTCAATCTGGTCTAGGGTCAACCTGTAATAATCCATCTTTTTGATTTCTTCAGCCATCCTCAGGTCGATCCAGATATCTTCAATCATGGGCTCATGATACTAAGTTTTCCACCTAATTTTGTCCTTGACTCCCCTGTAGTCAAATTTATCTCTTCTCTTGAACTGCTTTAGGGTGACCATCTGCATTTCTATTTCCATGACTTTGGCTTTGGCTACTGTGGCAATGGAATACCTACCAATTTTGATTAGAAACCTGAAACCTAGTTTCTTCAGCTCCATTTATCTGGTATGTATGACAATCAGTTGTCGGTAAAGTTCCATTAGTACCAACTTATCTAAAGGGAACCTGGGGAGCATATAAGGGTAGCCTTAGAAAAACCCAACTCGAAGATAACAAAAGGTGGGAAATTGGAGGAACATGCAGTCGTAGTTGTTGACCACTGTCCAAGCCTCGTCTGATACTCTCTTCTGCTCAAGCTGAGGATTGAAGAGGCATAGAAATATGGTAAAGAAGGCATCATTTATCCTTTTGAAATGATGGGTTGACCCTTGAAGTGTCAACTGGGGATAATATGAATATACTAGGGTTATCTTTCTATCCCCTTCAGTTGTCAAACCCAAAAAAGTTTGCATTGTGGCAGCTATGTACACAAGGTACGAAGTCATATAAAACTTGGAAGAAGTCTATACTTTGGTTAGCTACTCATGGAGAGCATTGCTGATCTGCTCTCCCCAAAAGATGACTTGCTTGCCTTGGAGGATGATTTTAATGAATGGGTACATCCATTCATGGAACAGTGAGGAAGACGGGAGACCTCGTACTCTGTTGAGAAGGGTGATCAATTCACCAATTCCTCAATGAAGTCACTCCTCAAAAATTTCCACGGCCATTTAGATAGGTTGGTCCTGGGGGTCTTCAGCCATTTGTAGTTCATCACTTTCTTTGCCCTCTCAGGGTCTTTGTCATATTATTTCTAGGCATCCATGAAGTCAATCTTGGTTACTTTAGTGGCTAGGGGACACATGAAGACTTTGTCAATGAATTCAGTATCTAGTCAAATTATCATATTTCCACTAGCATCTGAGACTGACCTTGTCTCCTTGTTGTAGAAGCGAGCACATTAAAGGACAAACTCTGTATGATGTGTTGCTATTGGGAAAGTGGCAACCAAGTGGATATTACTCTCGATAATCCTCTTTATCTCAGTGCTTGGGTTCATCGCCTTCGTTCGAGTTATGAACTCGGCCATGTCCACGTGTCCAATTTTGGTGTCTCGGATTCGTCGACATTGGAGGAGACCGAAGTGAGTGGGAAGACACCCTGGTATTTATATTTCATGGTCTTCACCTTTTTTGGAGATGCTTCAGACATGGGAAAGGATGAAAATTCCCTTAGAGTTAAAAAAATCTGCAAGAGGATGCACAAGCGGCGAAAATCACCGCCCCTGCATCCAGAAGTAAAAGAGTGTAAGGGTGGAAAAATTTGCCGCCCCTGCAGGGATGGCCTACATGGGCAGTAAAATTTGCCGCCCATACATATTAGGAGGAAACACGTAGGGGTGGAAAAATTTGTTGCCCCTGCATGTTGGGTTCAAAAATGGCAGGGGCGGTGAATTTTGCCACCCCTGTAGGGATGACGAAGGATGGGCAAACGTGTCGGCGGTGAAATTCACTGTCGCTACGCACAAGGACTGCATGGGCGGTGAAATTTGCTGCCTATGCAAGGAGAAAGGGTTCGGGGATGGAGACGTGGGTGGCAATTTTTTTGCCACCCATGCAGGTTTTTGGGAGGAAACCCGCGGGTGAGAGGAGACAACGAAAAAAAATCGCCGCCCGTAGAGGTTCCCAAGAGGGAAAATTATAGACAAGGTAAAGGAGAGGGGGAAAGAAATAAAACTAAAAACACCTAAAAGACAATAAAAATGAACTAACAAAGCTAATAGAGGAAATAACCTAATAAAGGAAGGACAAGAAAAACCAATGCAAGACCTACCTAGAAAGTCGCGTGTGCACAAGCTTAAATCTGCCAAATCGCACTTGTACTTGTCCACTAGGTCATTTAGACATGAAAATCAGGAGGAAAGGAGGAAGCAATGAGAAGAAATGGGGTTTAAATCAGTTTATATGGGGTGAAAAATAACCCTAAGAACCTGCTGTGCGTGGCAATAAATGCCGCGCACAAAAATTGAGGCATGTTTGGGCGACAAAATTTGCCACCCTTGCATGTTTCGGTGAGTTCGAACGTAGGGGTGGAAAAATTTGCTGCCCTTGCAGGAAAAATGTAGGGGCAGCAAATTTTTCTGCCCTTACATTACAAAGGTCAAAATGCATTGGCGACAAAATTTGCCGCTCGTGCATGAAAACGAAAGAAAAGACCAACTCTAGAAGAGGCAGTCTGGTTGAGGGACTTTCTTGGTCGCAACGAGATCGTAACTACTCTCACGTTCCTAGGCCAAGATGAGAACAAATTCAAAACCCATCTGGAAAACAAACTTAGAGAGACAAAAGATGAAATGGACAAGTTTTGTAGGTGGTTGTTCCCAAAAATGGGCTAAGCTAATTTTGGAAACAATAGGAGTCACAGCCCAGATATACTATTTCCATAAGAAACTAAGGTCTCAGTAGAGTATATGATGAAAATAGCACCTCAAATTTGGAGGCAAAGTTCCTATCAATGCATTGGGGCACAGGGATCAGCTGGTGGAGTGGCTTGTCTATGGAATCCTCAAAAGATTCGGTTGGTGGCATGGATTACCTTCAGGTCTTCACTATCTTTAGTCTTCTTATGTGTCAAGTCAGGGGAGTATGTTATTCTTACGAACATTTACACCCCCACCGATTTCCAAGGTAAGCTTTTGGTTTGGGATAATATACAGTTGGTTCGTAGAGATTTTCCTTATTTGCCTTGGATTATGGCAGGGGATTTTAATGCTATCATGGATCTTACAGAAAAGAGGGGAGGTATGGCAAGATTGGAACCTTCTTCCTTTTTTCTTTGAGACAAGATTTCAAAACTCAACCTGGTGGACATTAAACCATGCAATGGATGGTTCACATGGAACAATAGGAGAGTGGGCGACAGCTATATTGCTAAGCGCATTGACAGGTTCTTGACATCTTGTTACTAGGTGTGCAGATTATAGAACTTAATGTTCATGATCCTTGACTGGAGAGGATTGGATCACTGGCCAATCAAGCTGCACATTGCTTCTAATTACATACACAGGATGCCACCATTTAAGTTTCAACTCATGTGGCTCAAGGATCCTAATTTGTTTGATAGAGTGGCTGATTGGTGGCGATCAGGGAGGCCTGTTGTTGGTATGGCAATATACATCTTTGCCAAGCTTTTGTAGTTCATGAAATATCAGCTCAAAAGGTGGAACATGCTAAGCTTTGGAAACATCTTTCAGGAAAAGAAAGAGGCATAAAGGGAGTTGAATAACATTACTAGAATAACTAGAGAGGAGGGGTTGTCTGAAATCTTACTGAGGGAAGAGGCTAGGGCTGTTCGGGCAGTGGAGGAATGAGATTTGAGGGAAGAGATCTTTTGGAAGTAGAAAGCAAGGGTTGAGTGGTTGTGGGAGGGGGATAAGAATACATCATTCTTCTTTAACTCGGTTAAAGCCAGGCGGCATGGGAACATGATATCCACTTTGGTTTTGGACAATGGAGATATCATCTCATCTACCAAGGAGATATGTGATGAAGCAGCTCAGTATTTCACTGCTCTTTTCAAGGAGGAAGGGAGGAGGGAAGCAGATGTTGAGGAACAGATACTGTCGTGTATTCCCACTCTGGTATCTCGAGAGATGAAGGAGCAACTGATGTGTCTAATTTATATGGAAGAACTCCAACGGGTTGTTTCACTATGAAAAAAGGTAAGGTGCCAGGCCCTAATGGTTTTTTGATTGAATTTTTTCAAGAATTTTGGGAAATTATCAAAGAGGATTTGCTGGCTATTGTTCAAGAATCCCAAATTAGTAGGCAAATGCTTAGAGCCCTGAATTTGAATTTTTTGGCTCTCATTCCTAAGGGGGAAGGGGCTGATCGACTAAATTAGTTTCAACCCATTTCCCTATGCAATGTGGTCTATAAAATCATATCTAAGCTGATTGTGGAAAGGCTGAAGAAGTCCCTAAGTATGTTGATCTCGGAGGAGCAAAGTGGCTTCATGGAGGGGCATCAGATTTTGGATGGTATTGTGGTGGCCACTGAAGCTATCCACTCCATGTCCAAATCCTGGGAGAAGGCTATGTTTATGAAGTTGGACATGTCTAAGGTATATGATCGGGTTTGATGGTCCTTTCTTCAGAAGATTCTGGAAGCCTTTGGGTTTGAGGAAGTTTGGATCAGGTGGGTAATGAGCTGTGTGAACTCAACTTCATTTTCTGTCTTGGTTAATGGGGAGCACTCTCACCTCTTTGGGGCCACGCAAGGACTGTGGAAAGGGGATCCCTTATTTCCTTACCTATTTCTACTTTTGGCAAAAGGTTTAGGGTGATTGATCAGGAAGAAAACCTCGAAAGGTGATATTCAGGGTTGGAGGTGGGGAGGTGACCTTTCGGTTCTCTCTCATCTATAGTTTGTGGATGATGTGGCTCTGATGGGCATGGCTAATACGAGGGAGGCCACCAATATTTGTAGTGGATTGGATACTTACTTGGCAACCATGGGATAGGCAATTATAAGGATAAGTGTTCCATTTTCTTCTTTAACACTCCTCCGGCCATCTAGCATAGAGTGGCTGATATTCTTCAGTTTCAAATTGGTAGCCTCCTGATTCTTTATTTAGGGATCCCTATAACGGCTGGGAGACAGGCTAAGGAATCATGGTAGGGGATTTTGGACATGTTCAGGGGTAAGGTGAATCATTGGACCAACAGGTGGTTGTCCTTTATTGGTCGGACCCAACTAATTCAATCGGTGGTTCAGGCACTTCCTATTTACAGATGCATGCTTTAGGTGGCGCCAGTGAACTTTATCAAGGAACTTGATTCCTTAGAAAGATAGTTTCTTTGGGAAGGTAACCTGGCTTTAATGAAGTGGAGCTTGATTAGATGGGAGGTGGTGTGGAGCCCAAAAAGGTTTGGGGGCCTGGGATTGTGGTAGTCTGTTCTGGCAGGGACGGCCCTAGCAGCAAAATTGTATTGGAGATGGTGCACGAAATAGGACCATGTGTGGGCCAAGATTTTATCCCATAAGTATTTTTTTAGGGTCCCTGGGAAGGATATTCCTAGATATAACGTGTTTGGAGTTAGCTCGGTGATTTGTACCTCTCTAAAGAAGGGCGCAGCATTGGTTAAGAGAGGTCTTTTCTGGATATGCAGAGGAGGGACTGAGGTACAATTCTAGCATGATTCATGGGATGGCTTTCCCCCTCTGGTTGCTCAATATCCTCATCTGAGTGATCTAGCATAGAGATGTAGTGAGGCTGGGTGGAACAGGGTGTGTGACTACAAAATTCTATTCCTTAGGGGCCAGTTGATGGAATCGAGATGGATTGTGCCAGAGGAGTGGCCAACTAATGGTATGGCTGATGAGTGCATTGAGCTAAATCACATCTTGGCAGGGCGTAGCTACCATGCACTTTGGGAGCGCGACATGCTGGCCTGGTCCCCCCATCCCAAAGGGAAATACACAGTCGCGGTGGGGTATCAGGAATTGATTATGCAACAATGTGAGGGAAGAGGGGAAGTTTCATGGTGGAAAAGGGTCTGAAGCAATTTCTCCTAGCCGAAATGTAATTGTTTTACTTAGACGTTAGCCTGGAATCGATGCCTATCTTGGCAGAACATTAGGAAGAGGGGATTTGTTGGGCCTTCACGTTGTGTCCTATGTTTGGAGGTAGAGGAGGAGTCGACACACTTATTTTTTAGTTTCCCTTTTACTCTTCACTTGTGGCATGCTTGGTGGGATGCATGGAGATGTCGTTGCTTGCATGCCTCCTGCCTGGTTGATTTCTAGTCTAGATTGGGTAGACCACCCTCTGAGGCTCATTTCCTATAGGAGGCATGGTATGCTGGACCAATCTTTCTATTGTGGCAAGTATGGTTGGAGAGAAATCATAGAATTTTCAAGGAAGATAAATTGGCACTCCAACAAGTGTGGAGCAAAATTATGGGTATGGTCCAGGAGACGGTGGCAGGTAAGAGTGAAATTGTATTGCCTCTGGAGAAGGGCGATGCAGAGCTGGTTGAGATACTGGGCTTATAGGATATCTCTCTAGCCTCTGCTTGCGTCAGACGTAGCTAGAGCGGGAAGCAAAAAATTCATAGGCAAGGGAAGTGGACGCCACCCACCACAAGATTTTTAAAAATTAATACTGACAGATCTTCTAGAGGTAATCTTGGCCCAACTGGGATTGGGGGAATTGGTTGGGACTCCTCCAGATCTGTTGTTTTTATTTTTTTGGTCCATATGGGAGAGCAAACAGTTAACAGGATGGAGGAACTTGCTATTTTGTATGCCTTGAGGAGAGCTTATGAATTAGGCTGGCGAAAGGTACAATGCGAAGCTGACTCACAAATTTTGATCAATATGCTCCTAGAAAGGAGGATTATCGATGTGAGTTGGCAACTATCCCTGATAGTGCAGTAGATATTCCAAGTTAGCGCGCTTATGGAGTCTGTGTCTTTTGCACACGTTCCCAAGGAATGGAACAAAGCGGCAGATTGCCTGGCGAAATGGGCTTCAGAGGAAAATGATGGGATGAAGGTGGGCGAGTGGGCATTGCTGCCCAATGAGGTGTGTCAGAGGTTGGAGCAGATTCTTAGAGAGGACAGAGATGGGGATGGAGAGTGATGGTTGTTGTTGGTATGTTTTGTAGTTTTTCTTGTTTTCTCTATTTTTGGTGGCTTTTGGTGGAGTTGCTATGTTGTAAATTGGCTTTTTCTGATTAATAAAGTTTTTACCCCTTTCTTTAAAAAAAAAAAAAAACATATTCATTGAACATATTTATTATATTAATTATATAAATGAATTTTTATTGAAATTTTTAATGTTTGAATGAAAACCATAAATGTTTTCACCAATCAGTCTATTTGTACATAAATTTTTTCAAATAATAATAATAATTAATCAAAAATATAATTAATAATTATTGGGAAAAATTATACTAACTACTCAATGTATATAATGCTTTTTAAAGATAAATAGAGATTCTAAGCTTTTGAGGTGCTTTACATATTTATTTTAAAATAAAATAATTATTTTGAAAAAATTAAAAATTATTAATTACTAAAAAATGTAATTAATAATTATTTGATATAAAATTATATTAATTGTTCACATGGTAATATAGATAACATAATAATCTATACAAAATTTTTAGATAAGTAGAGCTTCAAAACTTTTGGGGTACTTTATATTTTTATTTTAAAATAAAATAATTATTACAATAACAATAATAATAATTACTAATTGATTAAAAAATAATTAATAATTATTTGATACAAATTATTTTAATTAATAAGAAGATGTAGGTAAGTTAATAAAGTGGCTTGGTTGTTTTAAGTTACATTTAGATTTAAATTTTATTATAGAATCAGTTGTGATCATTTTTGGTATATCTGATACATATGATAAATGATAGATTTAAATTTAGATAAAAATTGAATACTTATAAAATAACTATACTAACTATTCACTTGGGAGTACCAATTACACATTTATATATACAATATTTTTACAAAAATAACTTTTTTAAACTTTTAAAATACTTTATATATTTATTTTATAAGAAACAAAAAGTTATTTCATATATATATATAAAATGATAAGAAATAATATTTAACTTTTTATTATTATATAGTTTAAATAAAACTAATCTTATAATAAAATAATCATAGGTTGAGTTTGCATGATGATTTTTGGTAAATTATTTATAGAAGAATAAATATTTTTATATCTTGACATAAAATCACTCTTTAAATGACACTTCATATTTACTTATATGTTTATTCTTCTTTCTCAACAACAACAACAACAACAACAATAACAACAACAATAATAATAATTTAAAAAAAAAATTGAGATAATGATATTTATAAAATTTTGCACTTAACAATTATAATCAAATATATTTAATTCAATATATAAATAAAGATATTTTATCTATAAATAATTTTAAATTTCTTTAAAAACAATAAGTTTACAAATTTAATTAATCTTTACTATGTTATTAACTACAAAAGAGTTTGATATATAATTTTTACAAATGACACGTAATATTTAATTAGTTATTAACTACAAATTTTAATATAGATTTCATGATCATCAGAACATATTGAAGGGTTTCTCCGAATGAAACATTAAATGGTTTTTAGAATCTCTTGATAGAAAGATTGAAGCAACTCAAACTTAAGAATCATGTTGCAGCACGCCATTGAGGATTTGTCTACAACGTTGAGATCTGAAGCTCCTTATTAGGGACCTTCAATTCCATGCAAATAGAGGGATCAGAAATGTATGGACCAAAAATGGATGATACTCTGAAGCTATTGGACATTTGTATTATATTGAATGCTGAAACCTTAAAGCTCCACGAGTTGCAGCTTTTTTCGAGCATGTCTTGCACACGCTGGACTTTTCTACAGAGAAACTAGTTTTCGCTAAGGATTCTATCCGTGATTTAATGTGAGAACCAGATATGAAGAACAAAAAATAAAATGGTGCAAACCCGGCGAGGAATAGTAAGATTGAAAATTGCACTTTGATAATGAAGGGTTGGGAGGGTGAAATTATCACCAATGGGAAGGGTTTTCTTGAGGGCTATGCATGGAGTGAAGGCCATAAATATATTTATTTGCAGTATGGTCGCATCGAGTCTATCCACTTCTCATGATCCGCTGATTGATGTGGAAGTTCGCAATCAACTGTCATGGTCAACTGCAATCAAGGTTTTGCACATTACTACTTTTGCCAAGGTACGCGTCAGAATTTTGAAAGAGTTAAGAGATATTGGATGAAGCCACTGAAAGCATGTATTGTGTAGCAGACGACTCTCGATCTTAATCATCACACAGGATGATGACCCTCGTTCTTAATGAATGAATACCTAGCTATTTTTGAGTCCACAAGAAGACCTCATCAGACCCCCAACGTAATTCGATGGAACTATTTTAGTATATTTGTTTAGGAAGAAAAAAGAGAGACAGTGTGGGCTAGGTAGGGTACGTTTGGTCGTTGGTAAAGGCAGACAAATGATGAGCTCAAACAACTCTTATTAAGTTGCCTAGTTTTCAAGGCTTCTTCACCTATATGCTATGTTGGATCCTAGAGCCCATCATGCACATATTCCACTTTGGAACGGTTATAGCTATTTTACATCATGAAACCACTTTTCTGATACTTAGAGTGATACATCTGACTTACATAGTTCGAATCCTGACATTAGAGGTCAGATCATCTTTTATCTATACTAGCCCACATCTTACAATTCATTCATACATATTTATTGTATGATAGCCTTCTTATTGTACATACCTTATTAATTGTGTATCATATATTATATGTGGATTCATCTATTGAGTTTGGATAAATAATTCTATCTTATTTATTTGACCCCTTAGACACTTTATTTCTCTTGTGTCAACATTCTTCTAGTCTGTTGATTGATGTTTCTTGGAATATTGCATTGCCCCTTTCTTGTTTGATTGTTGATCTCATTCTGAATAATTGTTTCGGCTTATTGGTGATGATAAGACATATATCAAGACCTTTTGTCTTAAAATCGATTGAGTTATGAGGTAAGTTGTAGTTTTCTTGTAATCCTCCTCATCTTCTTCCCTTTGTTTGTGCTCATAAGCATTCTTGTTTTCAATTTTTACCTTCTTCTAGAAGAATATCAAAATGTCATTTTTTTTGTTTTTTTTTAAAGTATCAAAAAAGGGTTTTTTATGGATACATATCTAACTATGCTAGAGCCTTTCATACTTATGTTTTTATACACATGTTTCTTGGTATTTCTTCATGTGGATAATAAGCAAGATATATAAGCTATATGTGATGATGGAATTCCCAATCCTACATGAATATTATTTTTCCCAAAACATGGGGGAAATTATCACATTGGTAGCATGACTTACTTATGGGAATCTCTTTACATCATATTTAAATGGTGATATGTTTTCTTGATTTTCATTTCTCACACTAAGTTACTTACATTAGTTATGACATATATTTTTCATACCTATCTATTACATGCATGGATATTATATTGTGTGATTACATGAAATTATTACATTGGTTATTTGATCTAATGTGTGTAATTGTTTGTTTGTATTTTTATATTTATGTCTTTGTGTCCTGATCCATAGAGGATCCTCTTGACATCATGTCTTTTGAGTCTCTTCATTGTATGTTGACTTGCAAACTTCTGTGCAGTGACTAGTTTGGGTCTAATTGAGTTTTATATATTATGAAAATTTCCATGATACTTACCATACATATTAGTATACTATGTTTAGTGATATGACACATATCATACACATATATTGTTGTATACTAACTTGGTGCTTGTAGACAATATTTATGGATCATATAGCACCTTAGTCTTGTACACATGGTAAACTCATAATTTGTTTAATCCTCCCAATTCTAGACCTTTTCCCACTTCTAGAAATCACATATCTGCTCTATCTTATGCCCTTAACCTATATCTTAGCCTAACCAATCCTATGTGGATGGCCCAGGCTCTCTATCTTGCCCAAAATCTTAAAATGTACTTATCATCCACCTCTAAAAGTTTTGATCTTATACCTACTTTCCTACTCCTTAGACACTAACATTTGAGATAGACATTAGCATCAATGCTAGTGTCTTGACCCAACTTAAGTGTCAAGTGCTCTAAACTCATCTATTTAAAAATAAAATTTATCATAATGGTTGGAATAAGTAATTTAATGTGAGTTAATTCTCTAAAGGTATTTAAAAAAATACATGATCAACCATCATTCATCCCTCACCTAAATCCTCCCAAGGTAAATTATCAAAATCATTCTATCAAGCACTCAATAAATCAAATCTTCCCTATTTCCTCTTATTTCCATATCACTCATAGAGAAAACACAAACACATGGTTGACTTATTGAAGGATCATTACAAGAGTTTATTTTCCAAGTTACAAGCTAGCTCATTGTTGTACTTGCTTTCCACATATTGCATGATTCACATACAAGCCAACATTTAGGGGAGAACTACATAAGCTTGAGTCCCTTTCTAGAGTCTTGGCTATGTAGGTAGTGCCAATTGACAATGGGGTCTTTAGGATAGTCTGACATAGTGTGCCCACTAACCCATTTTTTATAGGGCATCATTCAAGGGCAAAGAATATTGAATACAAAATTTTGATCAATAAACTAAGAGAGACAAATTTACACAATATTTAAAGAGATCAAGTGAAAGGTTACAAAAAACCAAGAAAAAATTAACTAACGGATTCAAAATAGAGATATATTGTGGTTCAGATACTCACCTCAACATAAGGACACTATCACAAATGTAGGTTTCCAACTTGGACATAAGTTTCTAATGGTTAAATATAGTAATAATTCAAATCAAATGGAACTTAAATCTCTATTATAGTCTTATGATGATACGTAATCATTTTGATCTTCTAGAATAGAACATCAAACAATATATGTTCTCTTTTATCTATTAGCTACTTTGTATTTTTCATATTTATGGTACATGTGTAAATGAATTATATTTCAAAAGTGTTATATTATATTTTATAAAATCATAATATTATAATATATCATTGAAATATATTTTATTTCTTGTATGTTTCTCTTGTGAATCCAAAAAACATAAAACATTGTGTGAACCTGACATCTGTTTGTTCAACCAAACCCTAGTTTTCATATTATAGTTTTTGATTTTCAAAAGTTCATTTCATATTTCTATATTATTTTCATATATGATTTATATCTTACTTATATGGGCATAGCTTTGCAATTCTTAGTTACATTGTTACTTTGACCTAGTGGTTATGTTCTTTGTAGTTGTCTTGAACATTACAACCCTTATGGCATCACTAAAACAACACTATGTATCGAAGATTCATTTTGATAATTAATTTAATCCACCTAATGATTAATTTATTACATATTAAGACCTATAAGAACACCAAAAATAGGATAAAAACTCTTTTTCTTACACTATGATAATAAAAAAAACCAATGATGAGAATGCAAATATAAATTACCAAAGTAGTGATTATGATCATTCTAATTTTGGGTATGACTTTGATAACATCCCTCTTTGCTATGACATTGTTCCTATTCCTTCATTTTTAAATTATGAAGATTTCATATATAGACAAACTGGTAGCTTTCATAATTTATGAAAATAAAATATTGAATTCATACTTCCTTTAGTTACTTCACAAAGCGAGTGTGATTCCTCCCCTTAATAATGCAAATGTTGAAGACATTGAATGGTCCTACCCTATCTCTCATGATGAAAAAACTGATGAAATCAAGTTTGTAACTTATTCTCTAAGTAATATTAATATTGAAAATTATATTCTCTCTTTGGATGATTCAATTGCAAATAGTCAAATTTGTTTTTTTCCTCTAGTTGGTGATAAAACAAAATGTATGTCCTATGTCTTCCATTAACTTGCACAAGGAAAAAAATGAGTAATTATGAAAATAATAAGGAAGTAATTTAAAAATATGCATTATTTTTGGACACAAAATTAAATACCAAGTATATTTCACGTATCATTTGTGCAGATCAAGTAATGTATGACAAATAAAATCAAGACTAGCATTGCATCTTCTCTCCCTTTTTTATAAAGTAAAACTAAAAGTGAACATTACATTCTTCCTTCTCATGAGTTGAAAATAAAATAGAAAATGTTTATTTTCTTCCCTCCTTTTGATTACATGTGAAGTTTTTTCTTCTACTCCTATTCAATGTCAAGACATTTCAAATGACGTAAAACCTTGTAATGAAAATAATAACAATGTTCATGTTATATAACATGCTATGATCACCTTTTTAACCATGGATACCAATTTACTAAATGGAATAAAATCATGTTATAATCCTCCCCGTATTATTGGAAAAGATTAAATTACCCCTATTTTCCATGTGCATGGTAATTTACAACCACTAACAAATTCCTCAACCTATTCTTGTGATATTTTATCTATTATGAATACCATGGGAGATTTACAACAATAATTAAACACTCTTAAGATATAAATTTATTATTATGAGGCTATTTTTTCAAGAGAAGACATTAGTAAAGCAACCTATTTCTAATGATGTATTTGATCATCCTTATCCTTCAAACTTTATTATGCCTAAGTTATCCTCTTTTGATGGTCAAGGGGATCCTACTATTCATTAAAAAAAAATATGTATAATTATGTGAATATTGGGCCCAAAATGAAAGCTTGATCTTAATGGTTTTTAATTGTAGATTAACCCAAGGGGCTCTTGATTAGTTTTATAATCTTCTAAATGGTTTGTAATCAACTTTCAAAAAACTTGAAGATGTGTTTATATCACATTTTCACCATTATAACTTACCTAAGTTACCATTGGAACATTGAAAGCATTGATACAAATAGAAAATGAGCCTATACAATACTATATTATTTGATTTAAGGATGCTTTATATTCCTTAACTACGCACCATCATATTTGGAAGTACAATTTATATATATTATAGGTCTTCTTTCTCCACTCAAAGAAAAAGTATTACATAAGCCATTTGACTCATTGTAGACCCTATATTGGGATGTGAATAAATATGCATGCACTCTAATTAATACTCAAATCAACTTGCCTATCTCTTCACTAAAAATAACACATGATAAGATTCATGTTTTGAAGATAAATAAACAAATTATAAAATATCATAGACTAATTCATAACACCTTCTACAGAACCAATAATAAATTCCAAAGAACAAATGATAAAGGTGTTTAAATAAGTAAAGGAACATGTTTACATAGTATCTCCCACAATTAGACCATATACCTCTACCAAATGGTAGAATCTTCAGTTTGCTTGGTCATGAGATAGACCACAAGATATATTATAAACCTTTTGGATAAATGAATGACAACATTCCCTACTAATTCACATTTATCCACCACACCAATTTGAAAAGCTAACAATACAATACTTTTTCACTTACCATGGTATTATCATACATTGAGATAATGACTATTTTTATCTTTAGAAAAATCTTATATAGTTAGAAAATTAGGGAATGATTACATATACAAAATAAATAAGTAAATAAATAAAATCATAAAACATTCAAAGGTACATAAAAATATTTTTGGCACCTACATGTTCTATTAGCTACTTTACATATATATGTTATATTCATGTTAAAGGATGGCATATCAATTCTTTATACATAGACATGTGTGTCGAGACTTTATTTGAGTGTAATACATGCATACATAGATACATGATATATTCATATTTTGGTTATTAGTTCTTCCCTCTACTAATGTAATGTGGACATTAGGGGCATCCAATTATTTTATCTTGATACTCATAGGTTATATGGTTGTACGATCACATTTCATTATCATGTTTTTAGCTCATTTATACTTACACATTCCTTTATCCATGATTATTTCTTACATAGGGTACTTGTTATGTTATACACATGGCATTTTTCCATAACACATTTTATCCATAGGATAATATGACATATTTATTATGGTTGTTTATGCTTTCCTTTATGCGATTCCTTGAGTGTCTTGCCTTTCTACTATTTTCTTGTATGGACATTTGAATATGCTCTTTTATTTTTGGCCATTGTGTCTATATGTGCTTTTTCAACATTCAAATATGTCATA
>JARHVA010007631.1:55000-125000 GCA_037957365.1 Torreya grandis | reverse complement strand
ACCTGAAATGCTTCAAATGTACCTGTCCTACATCTTTGTAATTTTTGAGCCCATACCTACTTTCATTCTCCCTGGACACTAATGTTTGGGATATACAATAGTGTCCACATTAGTTTCTTAACTTTACACAAGTGTACAGTGCCCTAAAGTTAAATATTTAAAAAATCAAATGTATCCTAATGTTTAACCTTAGTGCTTTAATGTGAGTTAATTCTTCAAAGGGATTGGTATACATACAATATCAACCTTATCAAAAACATTCTATTAAGCACTAAATAAAGTAAAATTTTCCTATTTTATATTATTTCCATATCATTCATAGGGACAAAACATACACATGTTTGAAGTATTAAAGGAGTAACCCAAG
Source organism: Torreya grandis (assembly GCA_037957365.1). NCBI lineage: Eukaryota > Viridiplantae > Streptophyta > Pinopsida > Cupressales > Taxaceae > Torreya > Torreya grandis. Next base: position 124,633 of record JARHVA010007631.1, on the reverse strand, counting down.
ATCCTGATTTGCCAAGTTACAAGATAGGTAACTATTGGACTTTATTTCCACATATTGAATTATCCACATACAATACACCACGTAGGAGATAACTAAATAAATTTGAGGCCCTATTTGGAATATTATATATGTAGTTAGTACTCACTAATAATGGGATATTTGGGGTAGATTGACATTGTGTGCCCATTAACCCATTTTTGCTAGGTCATTAGTTAAGGGGAAAGATGAGTGAACCTAGGGTTCTTATCAAAACATTAAAAGTGATAGCCTATGATTAATATCTAAAGACATTATGAGGAAGGAAAAAAACTCCAAAAATCACAACTGACATATTCAAAAGTGAAGCTATATTGTGGTCTAGACACTAATGTCAAAATAAGGACATTATCTTAGATGCAATTATCCAAATTGTATACAAGTATCCACTAGTTAAACATAATTAGAATTCAAAGGAATGGAACTTAGATTTCCATTACAATCCTATGATTATTCTTGATCATTGTCATCTTCCAATAGAAAATAGCAAACAAGATATGATCTCTTTTATCCCTTAGCTACTTTGTACTTTTATTTATTTCACATGATTAAATGAATTATATTGTCAAAGTATTATATTATAGTTATAAAATATAAATACCATATTACATCAATTTAATATATTTTATTTCTTGTATGTTTCTCTTCTGAATCCAAAAATCATAAAATAGTGCTTATGTTTTCATGGTTCATACAATACTTCTTTGGGGGCACACTACTTATATGTGATGCTCATTGCTATATCTATATGTAATAGGAGAATTTTACCTACATAGCATCATGTTGGTTATCCCTAATTTGTTTGTCCATAGTATTTATTTTAGTGTTATTCTACTGATAATTATATGATAAAATATGCTTTGAAGCTTTTTGTTTAACTATTCATCAAGATTTTGTCCCCAATCCACACACACGAGATTTGAACCAAAGGTTGATGAATTTAAAATTTTCCACTTGACATTATGTAATTGGAGGAAAAAGTGTAAATAACATATGTTTATAAAAAAATTCAGCATGGAAGTTTAGGAAAGTACTAAGGTTTCCTAGAGATAATAACCTTTGGAGTGTTGCAACAAAACACATGAGGTCAAATCATAATAGTGTGTCCCACTTTTTGGCATAAAGAGGCCACATACACTTCTATATTCTCATAAAAATATCTTGAGTTTTTCTCCTTGAAATTAATATAACAAATATGTTTTAGAATATATATACAAATATGTAGTGCTTATATATATTTTTTTAATTTTTTAAAAAAATAATTAAGTATAATTTTTAGGATAAAGTAATTATATCCACAATTCATGCAATAAAGTCCAAAAACAAAGAATAAATGGAGAAGAATGAAGGATAAAATCCAATATTTATCTCCATAAGATTGGGTATGCCTATCTAGGCAACAAAATTACCCCTATCCTATCTTCCCTTCTACAATAGTGCCCAGACTATTAACTATAAAATGAATCCAATAGTGAAAGGGAGGATAAAAATTATTAATTGGTTGAAAGTGTAACTTATAATCACTTGGTAGAAGCCATAGTAAATGTTCACATGGTAGCACTGGTAATATATTTATCTATAAAATGTTTTAATAGAAGTATAGATTTTAAAATTTAATGTTAATTTATATATTTTTTCTAGAATATAATATTTATTAGAAACAAAAATTTAATACATACATATGTATGTATTTATGTATGCATTTATACATATATGCAAGTATGTATGTATGTCTCTTTTTACACATTATACATTTTATCCATGGAAAACCTTAGTGAAACTCCAAATATGTTCTATGCCAATGGTAATGTGTATCCTACTCAACCAATGAAAATATGTGCATTCTCGAATTGTGATGTGTAATTGTCTAAAAAAATGTAATGTTGATTGAAATTAATGTTTCTTTAAGTCAGTTATCCATATAAATTCTCAAAATAACCTTTTATGTACTGTGTACAATGTGATAGGTCAATACTAATATATAAATGATACTCCCTTAATTTTTTTATCTTCCTTTTATTATCAAATACGTGCATGAATGCTATATGCATGAATATGGCAACTTGTGATGAGCTGTAATACTATGCTTGTAATTTCGTTTATAATTTTAATGTGCAATTTTTATCAAAGTTGACTAAAAAATAATCAAATTAAGTGGGAATGTGTCCTTTGTTAGCTTTAAATTTTCATCCAACAACCTAGCCTTATGTGTGTGCCTTACATACCCATAAACAATTTTCTCTTAAATTTGACCATAAATTATGAAAGAGGTATTTGTTTTATAATAAGCTCACACTTTTTAGATTATTTACCATATTTTACTTGATAAGTCATATATTTTTATTTGTTCATACCTACTAATTCATGTCCAACTGCACTTATACATTCCTAATGGATACAATTTTTTAATTTTAGAAACCCACCATAAATGTTGTAATTTACATCCAAACATGACTTCTTATAAAACAATTATCCATCTGGTCTTTTAAAAAAAAATTGGAATAAATTCTATGGTTATTTTTGGCATAAATTCTATCACACTCCTGCAAAATGTTATCAGTATTCAAAGTAAAGGAAGATGGAAAAAAACATCATAGTGCTTTGAAAATTCAAAATGTTGCCTATAAAAAAGTGGTGAATGTGTGATTTAATTTTACATAAAAAGGTGTGGCCATTCAAAATAAATATTTGATTGATATAAATTTATCAATGTTTTTTTCAAAAACTTAGAGTACAATTGTCTTTGTTTCATATCCAATAATTTTTTTGGATGCAATTCATGGTTATGATAAATAAATCTTTTTTTAGTACATATCTTACATTGGGAAAAAATCATGTATTGTCTCTCCAAAATTATGTAACTCTTTGACAGTATTAGCTACATCCTTGTCCTTTCATGGAAGTCTACCACAGAATACCTAGAGCTCATTGCTAATGGGATCATTAAGTCTTTCACATATTTCATTAATTTTATTAAGAGCTCATTGGTAATGGGATCATTAAGTCTTTCACATATTTCATTAATTTTATTAATATTTTATGTTTATATAATTTTCTCATCTTGTTTTTTAAAATGTTTATTCTTTCCCTATTTGACCACTTACTACACAAATTATAATTATATGTTGAGTAGCATTACAATCTTTGTTGTGTGATATTGGGCTTATCATATGATATGCATCATGTATATTTTTAATAATTTCATTGTTTTCATCATCCAAGTTATATGTTATTAGTCCTAATGTGTATGTTGTAGATCTCATCTTCATAAATCTAATCAATGGAATAAATAATTGACATCTTTAATTATAATAATCCAATTTATGAAATAAATTATCATGAATTTATTGAGACAACCTTATTTTGTGGTGGTTAGACATTTTTATGCATTGGTTTCAAAATATTTTTATTGAATTGAATTAAGTACTTGTCTTTTCTATGAACAATTCTTGTAGGTGTTGTTAATGGTGGAATTTTTTGAGAGGGTGTTTCAAAATTATTATTAATTTCATTGTTTAGTGGTTGTATTACATTTAATTCATTATTTATTGGTTCATTATATGTTTCCATGAAATTTTATTCATTTTTAATTTCATCATTATTGATTTCTATGAAATTTTATTCATTAGTGGGTAGTAAAGCATCATGTATAGACTCATCATCAAAAAAATAAAAAAAATAATAAATTGAATGTGAAATTTCAAATTGTTTAATTAATTATTGCAAATTTTATAATTATTCAATTATTTATTATCAATTTCATCATTATTGAATTCATAATTCTTAATTGTCTCATTATCTATGCCATTTGGCTCATCAAGATCAATGTTTGTAATTTATATGGAAGGAATTACTTGCATTCATACCTTGTGTTTTTCTCTTAACTCTTATAATTTATCCAGTGTTTTTTATTCAACTTATTCCTCTTCCTTGAACATGATTTATCACCCTTTGGATAATTGATAGATTTCCGAAGATGGGATTAAAAAAACAATTGAAAATTATATAAATAATATGTGGAAAGTACATAAATAATGTTTATGGGGATATAATTATCTATTTAGATTAAAAATACTCATTTAAAAGTAAGTTTTATCTATATTATAAATAATGCATATGCATTATAACACATGTGCATTATTGATACCATATCTTCATCTCATATAACTATGAAATAAGACTACCATATGATGTATTTGACCCTTCACCCCTTCATCTAGTTTATGTCCACATTAAGTTAAATTAAGCCCAAATAAGATTTAATTACTCCAATTAAGTTCAATTTTCCCTTTGGTTGATGTTAATTAGTCTAAAATATATTCAATTAGTGCAAATTAGATTTAACTAGTCCTAATTAGATTTAATTAGGCTAGAGTAGATTTGAAATTAGTCCAATTTACATTTATTTACTCCAATTAAGTTCAATTTTCCCTTTGGTTGATGTTAATTAGTCTAAAATATATTCAATTAGTGCAAATTAGATTTAACTAGTCCCAATTAGATTTAATTAGGCCAGAGTAGATTTGAGATTAGTCCAATTTACATTTATTTAGTCCAAATTACATTCAAACAATCTAAATTATATTTAATTTTTGATGAAAATAGGGTTTAGAGACAACACATATCACAAAATATGGGTTAATTTATCCCCTTTAATCACATCAAAGACTCAAATTTAGGTTCAATAGGTTTAAACTAGCCACAATCACCTTCATGGTTACATTTGTGTATAAAATTATGGTCAGCTAAGCCACATGTTCCATATATTATATAATTGATTGAGCCATAAATTTGGTATAGGGGATCAATTTTGCCCATATCACATCCCTAATTGCACTAATTGACTAATTGGATAAATTCACGATAGAATCAAACTTAATTTTCCGGAAATCATATCTTGCTCTTGTGATTAGGTTGAAGGGGTTAAAATTGGCCTCAAATGCCTTCTTGATTGAATTAATCAACTCTTTGGATAATTATATATGATGACATTAGTGTTAATTTCACTCCAATCACATCCTATAATCTAAATACATGTTTAAAGAGTTAAATTGGCCTCAATTTCCTTCATGTTTGCATTTTTGATAAAATTAGGGTTCAGGTTTTAGGGTTTATGGTTGGAATAAATGACTAATTTCCTCAATATGTATTGGACCTAAATTTTGTAATAAAATATTCTAAGTATTTTGGTAACATGATGTGAGAATACAAGGGCATACGAATACCATAGAAGACATGGGCACATAAATATCATGGCATGAAATAAAATTCCTTGGTTTATCAAAAAATTAAATAAGAGTGTAAAATACATTGGTGTAGAAGTATGAGTCATAAAGACAAGGAAATAGAGAATGAGGAACATAAGACACAAGACTTGTAGAAGTGTAGGAGTAGGACAAGGGCATAAGAAATAGAGGTGGTTATAAATGATTTAAAGAATCAACTTAAATTAATGATAGCATGAATATAATACCAGTATGTGAGACAAGAGGAACATAAACATGAAGATATAAGATAGAGAGGCTATATACGGGAAGTTAGCTTTGTGTCAATAGGAACTCATTGTAAGGACTTTCCAAAATTCATTATTATTAATGGTCATTGGTTAGTCATCACTTTTGTATTAATGATATAACTGAAGGTAAGGAGTATGCTTATGTTTAAATACCCCTTAAATTTTTTATAAAGGGATGTTTGAAGTTGGAATGGTTATATCTGTTATAATTAGTGTTGATACTATTGGATATGCAAAATAGTTGTCAATATACCGATCCAAATAGAATGTGTATTGATAATGTAATTTGGTAGCCTTATTAAATGAAAGAAATAGAACAAATCCTTATTCAAAATTCCTGATGTATTGATCTCTATAGTGTTAACTTTGATTTTATAGTAATAGTTGTAGGAATTGTATGGATTTATCAAATGGATAACTCTAGAATAATGATTATAATGATAATTTATAAATATAGTAACTCAAGCAGCTAAGTGAGATTTATCTAAACACCATTGCATGACAAAATAGATGGGGAGTAGTACCTAATACATGCCTTGGGTGAGAAAATGAGGTGACCCCTATCATGATATATAAGTATGCAAACTCATTGTTCTCTTATATTGGGTGTGTAAATAATACTTAGTTATATGAAGCCATGGAAAAAGATCCAACATTTTGGTTTCATTGCCAAAACCTATTGTACTTGTCAAAAATATGGTAGAATGTAATGATATTAATTCACTAAATAAGTAGAATAACATAAATATATCACAATGATATGAAATTATAGTAAAAAATATGAATAATAGACAATCCACTTTGAGGGAGTAACCTACCAAATACTTGAAATAAGAAATGAGTACTCCAATATGATTATAAACAACTACCCATAACCTCATACATATTGTCTACCTAGGCCATGGTTAATCCATAAGCTAACATACTAACCCAATGAAATCATACATAAATGTGATATAACATCAAAGAGGGATAAGTGAGCCACAAGTAGGCTATTCCTATCCTGATACATGTGATAGGTTAGTGGAATAACATGAACTTACCATTTGAAATAACATTGTCCTCAATGTTGAACAAATCTAGATGTTGTTGTAAGAAATCTTCACCCTCCCAAGTTGCATCCTCACTACTCATGTTCTTCCACTTGATTAGATATTCCTTAAACTCTATGGTTCTCAACCTCTAAATATGTGTTTTAAGGATGTTCTCTGGTTCTAAAATGACTCATCCTTATTGATTTAGTTATGGTAACTCTATCTGGGCTAAAAAATTCTATCCAGTGAGCTATTCAAGTAGGAAACATGAAATACTAGGTGTATGTCAGATGAATGAGGCAACTCCAACTTGTAATCCACACTTCTATTTTTTTTCAAAACCTTATAAGGGCCATAATACTTAGGATCAAGTTTTTTGTCCTTTATTTTTTGATTCAAAGACATATTGTAAGGATACAAACATATAAATACCCAATCACCCACATCAAAATGTCAATCACTATAGTGTTTATCTACTTGCTAGTTTAACCTATTTTGTGTCAATGTCGAATTCTCTCTCAAACTAGCCAAAAACTCTTGTTGATGTTGAATGTGCTCTTCCACATCTGAAACCATGGTTTTTACCCTTAAGGATGAAGTAATGGAAGGTGGATGGTAACCATATAGTGCTAAAAATGGGGACATTTTAGAAGAGGTATAGAAATATGTGTTATACCATCATTTTAAAAGTGGTATCCATCTAACCCAATGTTCTTGCTTATCTAATAAAAAATCAACGGAGATACACCTCTAAATTTTTTTTGACCACTTCTATTTTTCTATATGATTAGGGGTGGTAAGATGATATATGAGATAGCTAAGTACCCAAACATGAAAATAGTTCACTTCAAAAATTACTAGTGAAAATATGAGACTATCACTTAAAATTATTTTATGATTTACATGTGCTTAAAGAAATACCTCCAAAAAAATTATTGCTACTATACATGATGTAAATGGGTGTGAGAGGGAAAAAATTTGAACAAGTTTTTAAATTCTATCCACAATGACCAAGATAACATTCTTACCTTTAGAATAAGGCAAAGCCATAATGAAATGCACAGAAACCTCATCGCAATTTCTAAATGTTGTAAAATGCATGGGGTCTTAACCATATCATCTTTGTTCTATTGGCATATCAATAATTTTTACTCAAAATTTTGTAGATCTCCCTTGAGTCCTTCACAAAATACTTCTCACTTGATTTTGTAATAAGTTTTAAAAAACCCAAAGTGTCCCGTAATTGGAGATGCAGGAAATTCTACATGAATCTTATGCTTCAACTTTGAATATTTTCACAAATATAGCCTATCCTTTTACCATTAGACATCACGTTTCCATTAAAATTTATTAGAGGCTATAAAACCTTGCCATATATTCTAAATAAAAACTTGTGTATCATTTTCCTACCCCTACTCTAACCTAGCTTCATCTACCTACTTTACTTGCAACATGGACATTGCACAAAGTAATGTTTATGTGTATGTATCCTGTTTGGTAGTGCATCTACTACTACATTATCTTTACCCTTATTTTATATGATTTCAAAATCATAATCCAAATTTTTTGTTACCCACTTTTTTTTCTTCAGATGATAAAATTTTATCCAAAAAGTATTTGAGAATATCATGATTTATTTTAAACTAAAATTGTCTACCCATAAGATAGGGACTCCATAGTTTTACTACATGAAGAATAGCCATCATTTCTTTCTCATAGATAAGTTTTTAGATATTATTATCTTTGAATTGATAAATTTCAAATGTAATTGGTCTTATTTATTTAATTAGTAATGATCCCAACCCTAATATGGAAGAATCACATTCAATAATGAACATATTTAATAAGTTTGTAGTAACCAAAAATGGGGTAGTGCACATAGATAATTTTAGTTACTCAAATGCTTTAGTGGATGCATCATTCTAGTGGAAGGCTATAGTGAGTGGAGCTACTATTATACCATAATCTTTCACAAATCTTAGGTAGTAACATGTTAGTCTTAAGAACCCTCTGAGGTTTTTTAGACTTTTGGGCATTGGCCAACCCACCATAGCTTTGATCTTATAAGGATCAACTTTAATATCTTCATTAGATACAATATGACTCAATAACTCTACTTCCTATACTCCAAAAGTACATTTTTATGTATTTTCATAAATTTGATGTTGTTATAAAACTATCAACACCTATTTCACATGTTTCAAGTGTTCTTCCCATGTCTTACTATAAATCAATATGTCATCAAAGAAAACCATCATAAACTTCCTTTAGAAAGGCCTAATAAAAATGTTCATAAAGCTCTAAAAAGTAGATGGTGAATTTATATGACCAAAGGGAATGGAAAAAAAACCCATAATGGCCCTCATGGGTTTTAGAAGTAGTTTTATGAACATATTCATCCCTGAATTTAATTGGATGGTACCCCAAATGAAGATCTAATTTCATGAAATAAACAACACCATGAAAATAATCATGTAATTAATCAATTATTGGAATAGGAAACTTTTATTTTATGGTGTACTTGTTAAGTTCCCTATAATCTAGGCACATCCTCCATGTGTCATCCTTTTTAGGCACCATGACCACTAGCAATGAATATGCACTCTAGTTGTGCCTGATGCTTCCTGCCTCCAGCATCTCATGGACCATATTTTTGATTTAAATATTTTTCACATGTATATGGATATCTATATGATCTGATATTTGTTATTTGACTCCCTAGAAGTAGTTGAATGGCATGATCATGTTCTCAGTTTGGTGGTAGTCCTTTTGACATGGACTCAAAAATAGTTGATCATCAAGAATCATTAGTATTTCATGATTTGGAGATGAAATTATTGGTTGAAATTCTATGGAAAATAATAATGTTATCAATACTTCTACCCACTCCCCCCCCCCATCCTTAGCATTTTGGTCATTTGATGTGAAGTAACCAATTATGGAGATTTTTCTTGTAATCCCTATAATTAAATATTTATATATTTAGAATTAAAGCATGTGAATATTTATTAGAAGATAATATAAATTTTACACAAGGTTATGAGCCATTGGAATCCCAAACAATGTTTTCACTACCCATGGTAATAGAAAACATAGGAGAATCTAGATTATATTTTCCCATAGCAAGCTTAATAATATGATAGTTCCCTGAACAACTGACTATGCCACCATCTAAAATCATGACTTGGAATTATGGTGGTGGGTAAATGAAAAAATTAAATTGAGTTTACAACTTATGGTTGATGTAATTATGTGTGCACCATGAGGTAATCAACATTTTCACCTTGTATTTATTTAGGAAAACCACCACCCTAAGTGTTTGAGGATTGTTAATACCAAAAGTGCATGATAAGAGATACTAGGTTTAGAATATTTAGGTATCTCTTTTATATCTTCATCATCTTAATTGGAGGCATCATCCTATTCATTGGATCCCTCAATGTAGAATAATTCTTCTTAGCACATATATGTCCTTTGCTCCACTTGATGTAATAGCTGAAACATAATTCTTTTGTATGCTTTTTTGTTAATTTGTTGTGGGGTCAATCTATTAGGTGGACGAAATGATTGTGTTTATATGCTATGATCTATAAAGTGATTTAATGGGTTCTTGTTGGCTATGAATTTTTACTAAGACCTACATGTTATAACAATAGAATTAGAAACCTTAATTGTATTAAAGATGCACACCTTATGTTGAATGTGGTCCTTGGGACTTCCCAAAATAGGTTATTAAGGTTCTCATCAAAAGTTGTTTCCACATGTAAAGATAGGTTATGAATTATTTGAATATAATACTTGGCTGAACTAGTTTGTCAAAATTTTACTAGCTGGCTAAAGTAATTCTCTGTCATGTTATTGCTATAGTGTAATTTTAGCTCCTTTGTAAAAATTTACTAGGTGACACTGAGAGTCATATTTTTATTTTGAGCAGACAACCATCAATACAAAATGAATTGTTTAGGTCCTATATGCAAGGATTCCTCGGTAACCTTTTATCCACATGGGATATGTTCTAGATCAAAAAAAAAATCTCCATTTGGTTGATCCAATTGATTGTATCATTTCCATAAAATTTATCCATATCTACCTTTTGTAACATGTTATGTTATAGCAAGGTACTTGGATTTAGATTAGGATGGTTGTGATATCCTCCTTGGTGGGGTTTTGTAATAGTGATAACTAGCTAATTTCACTGATTATTTTGTAACACATCATGATATTTTACAAACTAGATCATATGAATTTCAAATTAGATTGTATGCCTTGCATCTAACTTTGAATTCCTTACACATTATAGTCAAGATGGATCACTTTGTGATCTATACTATAGAACCCTGATATAAAAGGTCTAGTAACTCACCCTTCTAATTCAATCTCTTCCTTCTGAGTATTTTTACTTGAGGTTTCACATCCTTTCCTTGGCCCCTAGTTTGTGGTCCTACTATAAAAGGGCTTGATAATGTTGATTGTGATTGGCACTTTTGACCTATATTTGACCAAGAAATTTTGTAATTATGTTGGTCTTGAATTATAAACTACAAAGAACATAACCTAGATATATTTTTATATTATTTCAAAAAAATTAAACAACTCTAAAAAATTACTTGAATTGTGCACTATAGAGTGAATTTATGAAAACACTAAAATGGCAATAAATTTTTTGAAATATATTTAATTGAGATTAAATCTAAATGGAAGATTAATTAAACTATTTTACACCTTCGATAAAAAAAATTGTAGAGAAATTCAAAACTATTTGTTAGGTATAGGCAAATTACAATATCTAGGGGTTTTGACCTGATTATGACCCAAATTGATGCTCTGATACCACTTATAATTATATTAATTTAATAAATAAAAATAATGATATAAATATATCATAATGATATGGAAATATAGTAAGAAATTATTATAGGTACAACTATTTAGAGGGGGGAATGAATGAGTGATGCAAGATATTTGATCCAATTCCAAACTCTTCAAACCCTTAGTTAGTCAACACATACATTTATGAATCATACACATCATTCATAATAATGGACAAGAGAGATAATGAAATATTAAACACAAAGCACAAATATTATGTGGGAAAACCTCATGGGGGATAAAACCCACCCTCAAGCCTAAAAACACATGGACTATTTGTCCTATAAGTTTATTACAAACATGAGACTTTAGTGAAGCACTCACTCCACAAAGAGCACTAGCCATGAAGGATGAACATGCACCTCTTTCCCTATATGTTGAGCACACACAACAACACCTATGAAATGAACATCCCTTGATCTATAATTTTCTACCAATCTAATGGACATACAATGAATATTATCTCTCTTCAACTCTACACACTCTCTTTAGACTTCACACCCTCTCAATGCATCCAAAACCACCTTTTGGATCACTCTACCCTTGTTCACACATACTCAATTATAAAACCTATTAAAAATATGTTATGACATCCAGATTATTACATTTAGGTCATAAACACAATCCTTAACCTTCTCTACTCTTCAATCCATCCACTAGGCACACTCACACTTCTCTCTCTCTCTCCTTCACATCTCAACTCTAGAAACCATTTCATTTGATTTTATTCTTTATAGAGTCTTCATGATTTCAATATTCTTGGTTGGATATAAGACTTGCCTTAACATTCAATTCTTATATCACACTAATAAATATCTCAATACCACCCTCATAGGTTGACCATAGCATCCATGGGTCACCCTTAAGCAACTACACCTTTCAATTAGGCCTTAGTAGTCCTTATAGGTCTCATGGATACCTATTGACTCTTTTAACACTTCATAAATAAAATTAAGTATATAATACCACTTAAAAATGTATAGGTCCACTCCACATGACCCTTAAGACATATTAAAGTGATTACATTCATCATTACACTCTTTTACATATGCAAAAGCCACTCAACCATTAGCTTTGTACACAAGAACATCATGAATGAACAAACAAACAAATTATAAGAAATTTTTAATACTAAATATGGAGTGGTAAAACCTAAAAAATCCATACATATGGTCCTAATGGATTTTAAAACACTCTCTAATTGATAATTCAGCTTGAAAAATAAAAACACCATCGATACAAACACTAACATCCTTCTCATGTCACTTGTTGAAGATGGTCAAACCCATAATCAAATTTGGATATCAATAGTTGTAATTGTTCATTTATTAAAACCTTATATTAATTTTTATTTTAATTACCCTTGGATTCATTTACAAATTTCCTCTTCACTCCATCAACAAATTCCTGTATATGCTCAAGATATAGGCAAAATAATCTACACTAGTTTTCCTTTGTTGATTTGAAATTTTAATTTCTAGCAGTCATTTTTTAATGAAAAATATTTAGACACATATATTCATATATTTCCCCTTATAAAATTTATCAAACTCAATCCATCGATCTCCTTGGGAGTCTCCTAGCCTTGACTTTTAATGATGACCATTGATCTTTGATCTGAGATTTTGAGATTGTGACACTTGGTAGCCTTGTGTACCTTTTGTATACACTACTATCAGTCTCCATTTAGTTACTGATATTACACCACTTATAATCCCTATATGCCTTTTGTTCTTATTTAATTATTTAATCAATTCATGCCATCGATCTCCACCTTTATGATTGATTGCATGCCATCAATATTTGATTTACATGATGAGATGCTCACCATTAATCTGTTGCCAATTCACCATGACTATGACACATGGAACCATCACTTTAAATATCAAGATAATTTAAATTATTAAATTTTTTATTTACATTATATCTCCATCTACATGATTAAACATGCACCATAGATCCTTTGATATTGCAAATTTGGCTAAGTATGGAAACTAGTGAAATCTACATGGGAGACCAACTTTACACTACCTTAAATTTTAATATACATCATGTCAATACCTAAACCTTAGATAATTTGATATTATATCATATTTTAATCCATACATATACAAAATTTCTCCTAATACCTTTACATATGTGAATTCTGATGTTAGCAATCTTCCTACTCGACCTTATCAGCCAAGATGACTATGAGAACCTAGACATTCATATGACTACTTTGATGAATTCCTTTCACTTCTAATAGCAATCCAAGAAATAATAACACCACATGGGGTCCATAAAAAATTAAAACACCATCATTAACATCCATAAAATACCTCACAAGTCAAACACTGAAGAAACATGCAAGAACATTGAAGCACACTTTGTCATTATTATTCTAACACATATGAAACTCCATCAAAATACGTAGACACCTTGGATACATTATTTTGAAATATCCAAACCTATCCCTAATTTTCATTTATGTCAACACCAACCATAAATAGTATTCTCACACTCTTTCTCTTTATTCAATCGCTTTGTCCCTCTTTGACACAATGACAAAGTGGGCATCAATTGATCTTGAGGACCTAAAAAGACCTCAAGGACCAAAAAAAAGAAAGGACCACCTAATATATATGATAAAAAATTCCCATAACACTATTCATACCCATTATTACCTTAATATTCTCAAACATGTTCCATGACTACACTCTTATTTGATCATACTCTGCTCTATGAAGACAAAATATACATAAACACTAGACGTTGCTTGAACTCACCTTGGAAACATTAAGGAATCCCCATAAGTCACTTGAGATTAGGCACTTCTTGATAACCTTTATACCATCTCCAACCATGAATAAATTTCATACTTGACTTCAAATTTTCTCTCATAATCCAACTTTGTCATTTGTAGAAAATGACCAAAAAACACTCTTCTCTTCCCTAGCCTTGCTTAGAGGCCTAGTAGCTCTACCCAAACCTTAAAACACCAATTTATTAATGTGTACACACCTTAAATAATTTAAATTTAATATTTTAAGTACACTCATTTACCCCCTCAATAATGCCAAAAAATTATCATCCAACTCTGCCTCTACATCGCAACTCCTTCACAAACCTGTTTGTCAATTAGCCCTCCATTTTAATAAATCCTCATTCATAGAAGAAAAAACACACTTTCATATTACTGTGAAGCACATTTTTACAACCCATTTCATAATTTCAACATATCAATAATCCTAAAACCTCAACTCCTCATGAAAGATGACTTTCCATCATGAGCAAAAACACTAGATTTATAAGAGAAACTCGATCAACACACCATCTTATGATCAATGCCCACCTCTAAAACTTCTTCCACACCTTGAGGTCACAGAAACACACATATGTAATAATTTTTGATATTTCACACCTTTGGTAACCCATATATCCTTTATATATTTTTTTGACCTACTTGCTCTTAAGTCAAAAATGGTAAACCCAAGACCACACATAAATCTTCAATTAATTTTCAAAAGATCTTCAGTTTTTGAAACCACCTTTAGGACCAAAATCCTTGAATGCAATAAGAGAATACACACTTCACCATAGCCTCTAAATCAATATCATGAACATGTTTCTCCCCATTAACCAATGACCTTTTATTGATTCATAGAGAAAGAAATGACACACAAGATTTTTTTTAGATACTCAAATGTAGCTTTTGATAATGGTTTGGTCATAATATATACAAGTTGGTCTTTCTTAGGCACATAATCCAAATTAACACTTTGATTACTAACTTGTTCTCTCAATAAATTATATCTAATTAGAATGTGCTTAGTTTTTTAGAGTATAATAAGATTCTTTAAGATACTAATTGTACTAGTAAAATCACAATAGATAAGACAAGGTCTATTTTGTCTTACCTTATAATCCTTCAAAGTTTGTTTCATCCACATGAATTGAGTGAAAAAAGAGGCATCTATTATATAATTAGCTTCTATAGTTGATAGAGATATTGAAGCTTACTTCTTTATTAGTGAAGACACCATGCATTCCTCTATGAAGAAAACCCCATCACTGGTACTCCTACCATCCACACTCTTGCCCAATCTACATCATTATATGACCTCAAAGTGAATTATTTACTCTCAGGGTACCGTAAACCATAATCTATGGTGCCTTTGAGATAACTCAATATCCTTTTAACTGCTTTCAAGTGAGATTCTCTAAGGTCATCTTGAAACCTACCTATAGGACCCACTACTTGCATGATAGTAGGCCTAGAAGCATTAGAGTATAGAATAAATCAAATCATGGATCTATATAAAGTTTGATCAACTTTTGGTGAGTCATCCAATTTACTTAATGTGTATCTTATGATCATTGGAGTACCCATTGGCTTAAAATCCATCATATCAAACTTTCTTAGCATATCCTTGATGTATTTAGCTTGAGAAACGAATATCCCTACATCAAGGTGGTTAATATGCAATTTGAAGAAGAAATAAAGCTATCCCAACATTAACATTTCAAATTCAATCTTCATTGCATCTGCAAACTTTCTACTCATATTATAATTATCAAATCCAAAAACTATGTCATCAACATATAAAACCACTATCATTTAATGATTTCCTTCTATCTTAATGTATAAATTACCATCATCTACCCCATTTTTAAAACCTTGACTCAAAATATACTTATCTATCCTATCATACCAAGTTCTAGGAGGTTGTGTAAGACCATAAAGCTCCTTCTTCATTTTACACACATAATATTGATTACTTAACATGAAGTATCCTTCAAGTAACTCAATTAGACTTCTTCTTATATGTTTCATTTTAATAAATCATATTTCACTTCCATTTAGTATACCTTAAAACCTTTGAAACTTAATTACTTCAAGAAGAGTCTAATTTATTCCATTCTTTTGACAAGAGGAAAAATCTCATCAAAATCTATTCCTTCAACCTGAGCATATCCTTTACACAACAATCTAGCTTTTTTCCTTGTGACTTTCCTTTTTCATTCATCTTATTTCTCAAAACCCATGTGGTACCTATCACATTTTTATCATTTATCCTAGGAAATAAGTCACATGTTTCATTATTTACTATTTGATCAAGTTATTCACCTATTTCACCACTCTAACATTCATATTTACTAGCTTTCATGAATGTTTTGGGTTCAATCTTGGATAACAGATCTAATAATTATTGATTCTAATTGACCAAAATTATCTTTCTAGTCTACAAACTTGTACCAACATTTCCAATAACTTGATAGATTGGATGATATTTTTAAATTCTTATAGATGGAGCTTTAAAGTCTTGTTTTTCTTCCTCCTCTTCGTCTTTATCATTTTTTTGAGTAGATAACTCATCATTGTTTACAATAGAATTTTTAATTGAATCACCTACCTACAATTTTGGCTTCTTGACTCTACTTGTCTCATATATCCTTACATTTGAATTTTCAACAATCTTTTGAAGTCTCTTGTTGAAGCACGTATATGAAGAACTGATAGAAGAGTAACCTAAGAAGATGCCCTCATCATATCTTGAATCAAATTTTTGAAGATTCTCTTCATCTCTTTTTATGAAACACCTACTCCCAAACACTCTAAAATGTTTTTCATTAGCTACTTTATTCTTCCATAACTCATAAGGAGTCTTATCATCATTTAATTTGATTTGACACTTGTTTAAGATGTAAACTAAAGTGTTGGATCATCTTCCCAATAACCATATAAAAATTTAGCATCTTGAAGCATTATTATACTCATCTCTTGAATAGTCATATTATTCCTTTTCACAACGTCATTTTATTATGGTGTTCTAGCAGCAAAATATTATCTCCTTATCCCTTTTCTTCACAAAAGTCATCAAATTCATAAGATGAAAACTCACCTCCTCTGTTTGATATCACACACTTGATATTTGATCCTTTATATATTTCCATAAGTGCTTTGAATGCCATAAATCTCACAAAATATTTTGATTTTAATTTAAGAAAGAATATCCAAGTCATCCTATTAAAATCATCAATGAAAATAATGAAGTAGCTATTACCTTGAATAATTTGAGTTCTCATAAGTCCTCATAGATTAGTGTGGATCAAATATAATGGATCTGTAGTGGAGAATCCTTGTATTTGTAGCTATTATTGGTTTGATTCACATGAAGACATGCCTTACAAAGAGAATGAGGAATCTTATAAATCTTGGGCATATGCCTTACCATCCTATTATATCTGATATTTACCATATTATCAAAATTTAGATGTCCAAGCCTTTTATGCCAAATCTAGTTTTCCTCCAATTAAATCATGAATCACTCCTTGTTGGATTCATGGAATACATACATGTTTCTCTATGTTTTATGAATGTTTACAACTAATCTACTAGACTTTGCCTTTCTCACTTCACATACATTATCATGAAAATTTACAACATTTACTTGATCACATATTTGGTTAGCACTAAAAATATTATATTTCAAACCTTATATATATATAAGACATTCTCAGTCCTAGTATGGCCATTGTCCAAACTCATAATACCTTTTCCAACTATGTTAGTATATTTTTTGTCACCAAAATTTATTGACCCTTGGTTGGTCTTCTTGAGAGAGATAAACTTACTCTTTTTTCCAATCATATGACTTGAGCATCCACTATCTATGTAAAATTTCTTGTTCCCATGTTCTTGAGTATACAGGGATGCTTGAGCAAACATTGACTCTTCCTTTGGTGGAATGCTTGAATTCTGATTCTTTTCTTCTTCATTCTTAGACTTAGTCTCCTTGAACTATGTGACAGTGTCAAATACTTTTATATCCTTTTTCCAGAAGGCTCTTTTGTATTTCTTAGCTATATGACCTTGTTGGTTATAATTGTAGCATATGAAATCCCTTTTGATCTCTAGAGAGAGAGAGCACAATCCCTATATCTATGACCAAATTGATTTTAGTAGAAGAAATAACAATTAAAAACATTTTTAATATTTTACCTCCTTTTCTCTTGACCATTAATGATCCACAAATTTTCATTCTTGACCTTTTTAGTGGATCTAGAATCCATTTTGTGCTTGGATAAGAGCACATCTAAGTAAGTCATGGATTTACTTTTTAATTGATAGATCCTATGAATATACCTTTATCCATCATGACCAACATATTCTTGACTATTTACTATATTTATTGTAATTGTGTCTTTAAACCATCTATGTTTATATTGACCTTTGATAAAACACATATTAGTTTGTCTTGAAGACAAACCACATCCTCTTTGTCAACCATTGTACCGTTGATCACCTTTAGGTGGTTAAACTTTCAAGAAGGACCTACTCTGATACTAATTTTTAGAGGTAAAATCACTGGGTGGGTGAATCAATGATGTAAGATATTGAATCTAATTCTAAAATATTCAAACCTTAATCATTTGACACATACATTCATGATGCATACACATCATTAATAGTAATGAACAAGAAATATAATACATGATTAATCACATAGTACAAGGATTATGTGTTGAACCTTCATGAGGGATAAAAACCACTCTCAAACCTATAAACACATGGACTTATTTTAATATAAGTTTACTACAAACATGAGACTTTAGTGAATTACCCACTTCATAAGGAAAATAGCCCTGAGGAATGGACAAACACCTCTTGCCATAAATATTGAGCAACCAAAACAACACCTATGAAATGAATATATCATAATATCTGATTTTTACCAATATGATGGAAATACATTTAATATCATCTCTCTTCAACACTACACACTCTCTATAGCCTTTACACCCTCTCAATGCATCCAAAACCACCTTTTGGATCACTCTACCCTTTTTCACACATACTCAATAATTAAAACTTGAAACAACTCTATTATGACATCATAATTATGAATTGTAGGTCATTCATGGAATTCTCAACCTACTCTACTCTTCAATCAATCCATTTTTTACACTGACACTTCTCTCTCTTTTGCATCTCAACTCTAGAAACCATCACCTTTGATTTTACTCTTTATAAAGTCTTCATGATTTCCATCTTCTTGGTCAGCCATAATACTTTATTTAATTGTAATTATTATATCACACTAATACATAGTTTAATACCAGTCTCATAGGTTTACCTTAGCATCAATGGGTCACCCATAAGCAACTACACCTTTCAATTAGGCCTTAGTAGCCCTTATAGGTCTTATAGAGACCTATTCACCCTTTCAGCACTTCACTCAATAAATTTTAAAAAAAAACACTTAAAAATGCATATGTTTATTCCAAATGACCCCTAAGAAACCTTCAAGTTATTACATACATCCCCACACTCCTTAGCATATGCAAAACCTGCTCAACCATTGTCTTGTACATAAGAACATCTTGAATGAACAAATAATCAACATATAAAGAATTTTTAATACTTAATATGTATTTTTAAGACCTAAAAAATACATACATTTGGTCTTAATGGAGTTTTATAAACTCTCCAATTGATAATTCACCTTGAAACATCAAAACACCATCAATACAAAAACAAACATCCATCTCGGCTCACATACAGAAGATGGTCAACCCCATAGTCAAATTTAGATATTAATAACTAAAATTTTAAAAATAATTAGACATTATAATAATTTTTTATATATTCCCCTTTTAGTCTTTTACAGCTTTCATTTTTTCTCCATCAACAAATTCCTCCATATGCTCAAGACATAAGCAAAGACAGTTTTCTTTTTTTCATTTGAAAATTCAAATTCCAAGGGTCATTATTTAATGAATAATCTTAGAACATGTGTATTGATATTGTTTCCCTTGGAAAATTAATTAAATTTTCTCTCCCAATCTCCTCTAGAGTCTCCTCACCTTGAATTTCAACACTAGTCGTTGATCTTTGATCCAAACTTCTGAGATTGTGACACTTGGAAACCCAACATGCCTTGTATGTACCCTATTATTAGTCTCTATTTAAATAATTATATTAAATAATTTAAAATACCCATATTAATTATATTACTATTGAATTATTGACTTGATTTTTACCATCATTATCCATCTTCATGGTTGAATGCTCATTGTTGATCTTTGATTTACGTGATGAAATGCTCAACATTGATCTACTACCAATTCACTATGATTGTGACACATGGCACCATCAAATTTAATGTTAGTATCCTTTGAATTATTAACTTAATTTTTTCCATTACATATCCATCTACATAATTGAATACATGCCATATATCTTTTTTTAATATAGATTTGGCTAAGTATGAAAACTACTAAAATCTCTCTGGGAGACCAACTTTTCAGTACCATAATTTTTGTTATACATCATGTGAATACCTGAAACTTAGTCCACATGATATCCTATCATACGTTAGTCCATACATATAACAAAATTCTCTTGATACCTTTACACATGTGAATTCTTATGTCATTAATTTTCCTCCTCAACCTTATCTACCAAGATGACTAGGAGAATGTAGACATTCATATGACTGGTCTGATGAATTCATTTCACTTCTACAAGCACTCATAATACCCCATATATTATTTTAAACATGACCACATAATTAATAACATCCATCAACTACCTCACTAGATTAAACACCGAAGAACCATGTAATAACACTAAAGAACATTGAATCACACTTTGTCATTATCATTCTAAAAAATATGACACCTAATCAACATCCTTGGCCACCTTGGAGACATCATCAAAAACTCTCCAACAAAAACATGAATAATAGATAAGCCACTATGAGGGGTAAACCTCCCAAATGCTTGGAATAAGAAATGAATACTCTAATATGATGATAAAAAAGTACCCATAACCTCATATATATAGTCTACCTAGGCCATGGTTACTCCATAAGATGACCTACTAGCACAATGAAATCATAGATAAATGTGATATAAAATCAAAAAGGTATAATTAAGCTACAAATAAGATATTCCTATCTCAATACATGTGATAGGTTAGTGGCATAGCATATGAAAATGTTAAAGTGGCTATCTTTAGAGAATATCATGCATTAGATTGCTACTATAAAAGATAACTTTACACTCTAGTATTTTGAACCAAAAACTTATATATTCATAAGGATAAAGTAGCACATAAATGATTCCCTATACAAAACATTATTTGTAGAATTACTTATTCACTAACATGCTTGGATTTTGGTGTATGTGTAAGAATATTCAAAGAATTACAACAAAAGGATTCTTAGTCAAAGTAATGTTAGAAAACCTTAGCTAAGTTTGGAACTACTTGAACATGATCAAAAGGAATCTAGTGGAAGGGAACACTAAATATCTATATTTTATAATATGTGGTCTCTATGTATTATTATCCAGGATAAGCATAATTAAATCTTATGAGTGAACCATGTAAGGGGTACTTAAAGTAGTTATTTTAGAGATTAAGAATCTTATGTAAAGATATGCATTGGTATATGATTTTTAGTTTAGCATGGAAGATATAAATCAAGAACTGTGGAAACATAATTATGATAAATCCAAGAGTAAGGATATTAGAGGTAATGATCCCAAGTGTAGCTAACAGAATCTTGAAACTATTATGAGAGTTTGTAAGAGGGTAGAAAGGCATTGTGAGTACTCCCTAACCATGGATTCATGCCCTTCACTAGCACACATACACATGGAAGACGTAGGATAAACATAGATAGTGAACCAAATAAAAATATCCCTAAGTCCCCCACCATATCACATGCTCATATATTTGATTTTGATGAAATTATTTTTCAAAATTAGGATACTAATAGTGTGGATTCTGAATTTGAATATGAAACCAAAACCATAGAGGAGTCTTAACAAGTGCAAGATCAAGTTAACAATATAACATTTATTTTTACAGTTATTTTACCTTAATGACCTTTTGCTCAATTAGAATGTTAGATGAACTAGATATAACTAGTGGGTAGACTACAAGGCTGACATTACCCAATAAATCTTCCTCAACACCCACTATTTTTGGTGTATCTATTGTTCCAAGAGGCATGGGAGGAAGTAATTGTAATGGTTTTGTTGGAAGAGGATCAGATCATAGTGATGGATGTATTAACAAACCTCCCACATAAGGATCTAGAGGAATAGGAGGATCACCATATCAAGGTTCACAACAACCACCTAGTGTACCGATAGTCTATTGTGAGATGATGCCTCATCTTCCTAAATATTGAGGTCATGAAAATGAAGTATAACATGTTCATAACTATGAACTCATTTGTGAGCAGCATGGGGTATCACTTTTTTAGAATTAAAGACCACTCAATTTTCCACTAATTTATTAAACCATGCACAAAAATGGTACCATAATCTTGACCATCAACAAGTGGTTGTGAATTGTGAATTATTGAAGACTACTTTTTTCCAAGAGTTTGATATCCATGAGTTTGAGCACTAGATTATCACTATCTTAAAATATATCATGTATGATATCATTGAGAGTGTGCATGCATATGATGTACATTTAAAAATATTTCTCTCAAAATTATCATTTGAGGTTAATCCAATGTAGCATGCTCAGTAGTTTTTGGGAGGGTTACTAATCCATTTTTTATGATCCTTATCCCACAAGACTTTTATTCAACAACACAAGATATTTGAAGTTAGCCTCTATACTAAAGCCATTTGGAGTATAGACATGGGGATCAACCACTTTATGAAGGCTCAAAATATTGTGATGGATTATTAGATAGAAAATATCATGGCCTATATGATCATGATACATCTAGTGGAATTTAATGTGTTGAATATGAAGTGGAAGGCCATAATAATAATAATTGTCCTCAAATTAATATTGGCACCAAAATAAAATAATCTTGTGAGATCTATCAAGAGGATCATGATGTAAGGAGTTGTCCCTTATTATAACACATTACCAAATCTAAGGGGCTAATATATTATAAGATATGTGATGCATACCCACATGATACAAATGATTTTTAGGTCATAAATTAGATTCATGAAGCATGCACAAGAGGAACTCACCAATATTATGTTTCTAATAACTAAGAGACTAGTGGACTTCATGATCTATCCCACCTACACCTTTCATAAAAATAAACATCACCTAGAAGAATGTCATATTTTGTATGAAACCATTACCAAATAACATAATTTTAAGGGTTTGGGTATTATTCATGTTAAAAAAATCCAAGTGCTCATTGTATACCATACCATATCAACCCATAAACTATACCTAAGTTAAATATTACTACACGAAGTGGTGATCATTCCCAACTAGTTTCAAATCCACCTACTAAAAAGGCTCAACATGAAGAAACTTGTGCACATCACTACCCAAATATTAAATAATATAAATAAGTGTTGCATGACACTATAAACCTAGTATGTGAACTTCAAGGTGAAAATAATTTTTTGATGAAGGATGATGTCATGCATGATAAGATGAAAAGAGAGACTATCTCAATTGACTCAGAGGAGGATGAATTTTGAGAGCTTTGTAAGATTATTCTTAGTGACAACATCATTCCTCTCATTAATAACTGGTCATGATAATAAATGATGAAGACTTCAGTGGATCATTATTTAAACCTTACATGATGACAAGAAGATCATGTCTCAAATAATGTTGAATATGATAAAGAGGTCATTATGAATGAATCCATTAGATTCTAGATTATACAATATATACTAGTGGACATAGGTGTAGAAGTTAATTTTGTTATGAAGAATGCCTAGAAGAACATGGGAAGACCCAATCTTCAACCTTCCATGCACATTCTATTTATGACCAAAAAGACTTAAGTAGTGCCTATAGGTGTTCTTAAGGATGTTGTCATCAATATTTTGGGTGTCCTATTTAAAGATTATTTTGAAATAATTGAATTGGATGAAACTAATGACTTCTTAACCCTATTGGATGGACTGTGGTGCTATGTAAACAATGATATCTTGCATTTCAAGAAGTGCTACACTAGCTTTTAGAATGACACCCAATGTGTGGTCATTCCTATTAATAATGACTGAGGGCCCTCTTTTGTATGAAAAAAATAGTGATAATGAAGATCTCAATCACATATATAACATAATGGCATAAGGAAATGAGTATGTAGATACTAATACTGATGATATGCTACAATGGGGAGACACAAACCTTCTTTGACACTAACATCTTGCATTCAAACATTACACTAATGACACATATGATATAATAATATGATTTATTTTTATAGTTTACCTTAAAATAAATTATCCACATAAGATAATTACACACCTTAAATGTGTTCATTTAATTGGTTGATTCCTGATGAATGTACTGCACTTATAATCTGACTAGGTACCTAGGTTTCATGGTTAGATAAAGATCTAGGAATACTTAAAATAATTGGAAAATTACTGTGTTTCTAAATACGAATGCATTTGTATGTTAAAATTTATATTACAAGTAACCACTTCTCAACGGTGGTTTACTCATTAATACTAGTTATTCACTAATGAACAAGTACATGCATCCATGCATAATGATTTTCACCATGCTAATTATGTTCATGAGACCCTAAGTTAAAAAGGAATTGATTCCCTAGAATAAAATATAACATAATGTGAAATACTTTACAACCTCAATGACATGTTATTACTAAAACTATTATGGGTTCATACATTCTATGGTTCTTTGTGTGCCTAGGCTAGGATGTGATAAATTAATTTTAAAAAGCATATAGATACGTATACCTGGGATTGCATAAAATGTGGTTTACTTATCACATTTGGATTTTATTCAAGATGAATGGATTTGAATTTGTCTTTCCAATCCATATACCAAGTATTTGTATGTGATTAGGCTCCAGTTGGAGATCAGATATGGACCATGCATGGTACCACTAAATATAATTTGGCCATATTATAAGAACTAATACTCATACCAAGGCTAAGATGGAACTTGACTCCCAATCATAATATGACCATTGAGAACACATTTTGAAGGAAAAGAAAAAAAATATATATGAAGTTGATGAGTGTACTATTTTTAATCCATCAGAGCCACCATTCAACCACTTAAACTTACCTATGACATATGGGGAATGGGATGTTTGAGATAATATGTAGTTTTAGAAAAGACCATACTCTATACCACATCAAATGGTTTAGTATAATATTGGTATACAAGATGAACCTAAATTAGCTATTGTAATGAATTACTATTCTGAATCAACGTTAGCTAAAATATTTAACTCTTATAGGAGTATCAAGACATCTTCCTAAAACAACTACATAGATATGAAAGGATTGCATCCAATATTGGGTAAAATGCACATCACATTATTTGACAAAATTTGACTGGTCATAAATAAACCATATCATATGGACCCTACTTTGGACACTCATGTTAAAGATTAAATTTATTTCATGTTACACATTGGGTTTATTACTCCCATTGATGAGTTTTATTGGGTTAGTCCCATGGTCATCAACATCAAAAAGAATCAGAAATTTTGAATTTTCATGGATTATAGGTATCTCAATGTTGTGTGCATCATAGACCCATTACCAACACCATTCTACAAGATGTCTTGGAAGGAGTCATTGGTTATGAAATCTATAACTTCACTAATGGCTTTTTAGGATATCATTAAGTAAAAATTGTTGAGGAAGACAAGTAAAAAACTACTTTTGAAATTGAATAGGGATCCATTAATATAATTTTAAGCCATTTGGTTGAATAAAATACTAACCATCTTCCCTTGTATTATGGTGGAAGCCTTTAGTTATTTCATACAAAAGTTGACTTAGGTTTATTTACATGAATGGACCATGTATGGCTTAGTGTGAGACTGTTATGATAATTCTCACCTAATTTTAAAGAATTTACATCAAATCCATATCTCCTTGAATATGACCAAGTGCATCTTTGACACACCTTTTAGGATCATGTTCAAGCCCATCATTTATCAATATGGACTCCTAGTGGACCTAATTATGATTATCGTTATTTTTTAGTTCCCAATCCAAACCACTCAACATGTTATCTATGCATTCCTCAATCACATAGGCTATTATTATAAGTTTATTTAGAGTTATGATAAGATATAATATCCATTGGAAAAATGAATCAAGTAAAAGGGTCTCTTTGTCTGGAGTGAAAGACACCAATAGGCATCTAAGGCCTTGAAAGAGAAATAAGTAACATCACCCATTCTCTAGTTTCCACACTAGACAAATCCACTTCATGTTCATGTTGATGCTTTTATCTTGGTGGTAAAAACTATCTTTAAACAATCTAGTGAAAGGAACCTTAAACATTATATTTAATTTTTGATCTACAAAATCACTCTAACAAAATGAAACTATTCCACTCTAGAACAAGACAACATATCCATGGTGTATGTGCTCCAAACATTATATCAATACTTGTTGTCCACTCCATTCACCTTTACTGATCATGAGGCACTAAAATACCTAGTTAATAAGCTAATATTTCATGGACATATCTACTAGTGGATTATCTTATTTTAATAATTCTAGTTCTCTATGATAGTGAAACCTGGAAATGTTAATTTTTGTCTCGATCATCTATCATATATCTAGTCTGGTGAATTAGAGATAATGATTGAAGATGACTTACCTAATTTAAAAAATTTCTAAGATATGTGTATACACAAATATTTGGAATAAATAACTAATTTTATTATAACAGGCTCAGCATTGGATCACCTTAGTACCCAAGTGAAAAATAAGCTAGATGTACACACTTCCCCTTTCCATATTATTGGTGGGGACTTGTACAAACTTAGTCAAGATGAAGTATAATGAATATGTGTAATATAACATGAACATGTGGAAATCCTTTAAGAGACACATGAGGGTGTTGGAAGTGGACATTATGCCAATGTTGTAATAGAATGCAAGTTATTACTAGCTAGGTTATGGTGGCCCACTTGATTCAAAGATGCCAAAGCTTATGTGTACTAATGAAATATATGTTAGTTCATATGTAAAAAAAAATGAAGGTATGTTATGCCTCTTCATCCCATCCTTGTTCATGAACCCTCTGAGAAAAATGATTTTGATTTTTTTAGGCCCATTAATCTTGATTAAGCTAAATTATTACATGACATATCATTACTATCACAAACTATATCACATATTGGGCCAAAATAGCTACCACACATGATTTTACTAATGTGAATGCCACCAAAATTCTATGGGAAAAAAATATTACTATATATGAATATCCTTTAAGTTTCACGAGTGGTCATGGAACTCACTTTCTCAATTAAACAATATGCATCCTCTTGGATCTGTTCATGATCATGCACCATAAGACCACACCATATCACCCTCAAGATAATGGTATAACTAAGGCTTTGAATAGGATCCTAGGTCATATACTGACCATTATTTATAATATTGGTAGCGATAACTAGAATGATACAGTTTTCTTAGTCTTATGGCATATTAGACCACATAAAAACTATTGAAAAAATTACTCTTTTTAATCACATCGTTAGTGCTAAATAAGTTTTAATATTCACGTTCCTTGTGTCTTATTTTTTTATTATGTGTGTTTGCTAATTTGATGATGAAGAATATCTAAAATTTAATTTGGATGCTCTACTTCAGCTAAATGAAGCATGTTTTCTTGCACATTAGATTAAATGAGTTGAGAAGTAAAAACAAGAATCCTAGCATGATCAACAAATCAAAACCAAAGTGTTTCATCCTAGTATGCATGTCTTTGTCTATGATTCCAATTTTGCATGCCACTTAATTAAAATCTTGATCCACTAGGATTGTTTGTTTATTATTTACAAAATCCATCTGAGAGGCACTTACAAATTGAAGAGATTAGATGACCAATTCCTACCTTGAAATTTTAATGGTAGTCACCTCTTACCCTACAATTTTATGTTATTTTCATTTTATATGAATAATATGTATGTTAATAGTTTAGTTTATAAATTTGCTTTTCCTTCAAATAAGTGTGGCACTAAGTGCATGCCTTTTGTTCCATCTTTTATTTTCTTCAAAATTGGATCTTATTTAGTTTTTTCATGGAGGATGACACACATATTTTAGTATGGGGTGGGTTTGAATGTAAATAAACTAGTTATGTAATCAATGCAATTAAGGAAATAGTGTAAAAACTACATGAGATTAGAGACCTTAGAAGACAATGCAGTGTGTAATGAATGACACAAAGAAAAGGCACACAAGATGGGGTACTAGAGGGATGCAAAAACAAATTAACATGAGGTTGATGGACGTAAAGTATAACATGAAATGTGCAAGAGATGGCACATGAAATAGAAAATTAAATAAAGACTACAAAGGAAACATCATTACAAGATGGGCTGAAATGAGTTCCCACCAAGAAAATGAGAAGTTTAAATGCTTAAAGTTGGCATGCAATATGGGAAAGGTGCAATAAATCACAAGGGATGGAATATGCATTCATCAATGATAGAATGCTATGAATATAAATCATGCTAAATGGACAGAAAGGTATGACGTTTAGAAAATTAATAGTGAAAATTATGGATAATAGTGTGTAAAATAGTTAATGAAAAATGAAAATGTTAATGCAAGAATTTGTCAAATCCTATAAAATTTCATGATTTTTCTCATTTCTATTTTTTTTACATTTGATAAGTTGAGAGTTATAGAGCTCATATAAGTGAAAACCAAAAATAAAGAACATGATTATGTAGTACTATCATTTACAAAATCAAATTAAAGATTAAGGTGACACTCATTCAATAGGAAAATGAGTAAAAATACATCCATAAAAGTAGGGAAGAGAAGTTGCAGCTTAAGTGTGTAAAATATGCCATTAGAGGGAATGAAGTAGGGAGCCTAAGTGTTTTGGGTCTAAGTTAGATAAGTCAAGATGTATTCATTTGGGAGAGTTGGTCATCCACATATGAACCTTTAGGGAACACAATCATTTATGTGGATTAAGCCTAAATATAACATGAGAAAAAAACCATTACCAATAATTCCTAAAATTAAAGAGTTTGATGACATGAAAGGAGGTCTTCTATTCATGTAGCAAGAAGAAGGTCACATCTTTACTACAAAGAACGTTTTAGTGAGAGTAGTGTAGAGGGTGATGACTTGGTCATATTAAAGGAAGGGGCTCCTATTATACAAACACTAAAAATTGTACACATGGGAAAAAATGTTATTGCAATACCATCTCCTCTCCATGTTTTGATTGAAGAGATACAATAATAAAGGTGGTATTACATGCAAATAATTAGGAGTGTAAGGTTTTCACCTATCAGGTTTTAAATCATGATCAATGTCATCTTGGGAATGATCTCAATCTATATAAATACTATTGAGTGGAGCACCAGAGCAATCAAAACAATAAAACCTATGATATCATGGTTTACAACTTATTGGAAGATGTAGGGGTGATCCAATTCTTTCACCTTCCATACTTTGGGAAATCATAGGAATTGGTTTAATTCTTGTTCTTATGGGTTCATTAATACTCCCTCTATTTTTATAGGCATAAAATGAGTATTAATCCTAAATGGATCAATAGAGTAACTAGGTTAATTTATATTATAAATGATATCGATGTATAAATGGATGACTAAGAAATAATTCATTGAATAGTGGTGGAACTAAAGGACAATAAAAAAGGCCATGATGTTTACATAACTAGCATCAGGGATCTATAAATTTAATTATCTACTCTCTTGGCCATGACCAAGCTGGGAAATATGGATATATGGAAGGAGATAGACATGACACACCTATATGTAGCTAGTCAAATGGCCAAGGGAGCATATTATAATTTCTCCTTATACTTTGCAGAGAAGATTGAATAATATCTAGATAAGGCACATCATCTTCCTAACTACAAATATTTTTGGGGCACAATCTTACTACTCCCTGTTTTAATTATATTGACATCACTAAGTACTTGAGAAAAGAAATGAATTTGGATTACATTCCAAAACTTAAGTCCCCCATCGAATGATTCTAAAAATTCACTTGCCTCAATGCCATCACACCCTCATACAAAGCAAAGATTAAGGGTTGGTTTGATGACACGAAGGAGGCATTTGGGAGTGATTTGTGCATACCCAAAGAGATATCGATGAAAATGGGATATTAGGCATAGTTTTCTATAAATCAAAACTATTCCCTCTCATGTATATAGATGGTAACCATCCATAACTTATTAAAGAGGCTTAAATTTCCCTATGATTGACTTATAGATACTTCATGAACGTGATCAATCAAATTATGGATATGTTCCCTATGAATATTTATATAGACAAGATTGACATTGAGATACAAACTCTTATTAATATTTATGTTTAACCATAAAGGTGTGCATATGTGGAGAACCATGAATCTAACATAATTGAATTTAATATCTTTAGGATAGTCATATAAGGGAAGATCTAGGTGATCTTATATATTATTAGGCCAATAAATAAATAATGAGGCTATATTGTAGATAACGAACCCATTACTTCCCAACTAGAGACAATCGTAGAGGCAGGGGTGCAAGAAAAATATAAAAGGATAAGATCCTAGGCTACCAATTATAGTGGGATGTAGGACCAACCTAGGGTCATCTAACAATTCCAAAAATAAGCCTTGCTTCTACTAGGGAGCTAGGAGTTTCCTAAAAAATAGTAAGACATCATTGAATCCCAACCAACCCCTCAAGTAGGGGCTAAAAGATAAAGTTGAACCCCATCATTGATAGAACTTGAGGAGCTTCTAGTAGGATAGAATGATGACTCTACACATCCTTATACTCAATTAGATTATAAATAAGAAACACCTCAAGGTGTAATTATGGGCATAGGTGAGGTATCTCTAGAAGTGCTCCCTATCAAAGTACCCACTCTTGATCTAAACAATAAACAAACCCATGAGTAGAATGAAGAATAGACTACTATGCCAAACAAGGATTATACTATGATTAATCATCAAGTGGACATTTAAAACCCACTAGAAGAATCCAATAGGGGATAAAGACTTAGTAGACATGATCTTGGTGTTGGTTCTGACAAGTAATGAGAAAATATCCCTAAAATCATTGATTTAGAATGTCACCCAAAAAGATAAAAGAAACTATGTAGGAGGTAGAGCGATAATTAAAACCAAATCAAATACCTCCCATTCTCTTTACATTATAAAAATACATGCTGGATAAAAATTTATATTTGTGGAACGTTTTCCCTAAACATGAGTCCATAGAATAACTTAATATGAAATGTACTTTGATATGGAAGTGTATCATGACAAAAAATCAATTTGAAATTTCAATGTAAAGAAATAAAATAATCTCATAAGTGTCATCTGTCAGTAACAAACTTTGGATTAGTTTCAAAATTTATTCTCCAATGCAACAGGGTGAGACACTAATCAAGTTTTCCATATAGGTTTCTAGGAAAAATATTATTAACATTCATTATGTGTGATAAATTTATGCCAAACATTAGGAGGTCATGTGTCTATATAAATAGTAATAGGAAACATGGAAAAATATTAAAGAAGAAATTGAATAATTGAAGACCTAATTGAGTGTGGTAGAATTGGCTTGACACACGACATTGGGCCTTTTTCATTATTTTTAGAAGTCAACCAACACTTATGGATGTAATTATTATTAATAGTGAGATGATCAATACAATGGAGATGCTCATGGATCTTTTGATCACTAAATGTAAAAACTAAGTGGATCCTCCACAAAAGTAAGTTTGGGTAACTAAGTAGTTTGTTGAGGAGATATGGTATAAAGAGTGTATATAGGGTCAGTTGGGAATGAGTCGATAAGAATTCATTATAATGGATTTCCATGATTCATTAATTATAACGGTCATTGATTATTCATCTCTTATTTATTAATTATAGAACCAAAGGTAAAGAGTGTGCTTGTGTATAAATAATCCTTAACTTTTTTAGAAAGGGCTACTAGAAGTTGAAATGGTTATAGATGTTGGAATTAGTGTTGATACTACTAGATGTGTAGAATAGTTATTAATATATAAATCCAAAGAGATTGTGTAATGATAATGTAACTTGGTAGACTTATAATATGAAATAAATATAACCAATTCTTGTTTGAAATTCATGATGTATTGATCTTTATAGTGTTAACATTACTTTGATAATAATAGTTATATGCATTCTATGGATTTTCCAAATGGATAACTCTAAAATAATGATGATAGTGACAATGGATAAATATATTAACTCAAGCACCTAAATGAGATTTATCTGACCACCATCACATGATAGAAATGATGAGGACCTATCCCTATGATACACCTTGGGTCAACACAAATATACCCCTCACATTATATGCCATCACACAAGCTCATTAGTATCTTACTTCTATTGTGTGTGAAACTGATAGTTATGTGAATCTAAGAAAAAATACCTAGTAATTTGTAAGCAATATGAACTAATTTAGCCCCAAATCACATCCTCAAATCACAAAAATAGGTTCAATGTGTTCACCTTAGCTCTAATTACCTTCATGATAATCCATTTATGATGTAATTAGGGAACTTAAAGATTGTATTTGTCATAAAATTAGGGTTTATTATAATGGGTTTGTATACATGTGATGAAATTAGGGTTTAGGTGAATTGTATTTATGATAAAATTAGGGTTTAGGGTCAACATATCATGAAATGTGAGGTAATTTAGGCCCTTCAATCACATCATAAACTCATATTTTGTTTTAGTAGGTTCAAATTACCCATAATTGCCTTTATATTTACATTTGTAATAAAATTAGGGTCAAATAGGGCATATGTTTCATATATATTATATAATCAATTTGGCCATAAATTTGGTTTATGGGTTCAATTTTTCCCAAACCACATCCTTAATTACACTAATTGACTAATTGGATCAATTCATGAGAAACTCAAACTAAATTTAGACACAAATCATATCATGCTCTTGTTGTTACATTGAAGGGGTTCAAATTGGACTCAAATTCCTCCTTGATTGAATGAATCAAATCTTTGGTTCATTATATATGATGAAATTTTGGGATTAATTTACTCCAAATCACATCATGTATATAATTTAAAATATGTTTAATATACTCATTTTGACCCTAACCGCCTCTAAAAATGAACCAATAGACATTTGCATTCATTATATGAATGTCCATGCAAATTTATTGAGCTCAAAACCACATCCTATATATGTAATACTTGTATTTATAATTTCTTTGCTTTCATCTATGATGAAATTAGAGGCAATCAACCCCTAAATCACATTTTATTGTTATGCAATTAGGTTGTAGGGTTAAAAATAGCCCTAATTTACTTCATATTCAACCATTTGATTATTTTGTTTATTTTTTTTATGAAATTTGGGTTGACATGTTAGTCTCATTAAGTTTTAATGTTTCATGCTTGGTTTAGGCTATATGTTAAATATTTCCTTTACATTATCACACATAGACATTTTCATCATAATTTCACATAATCTATTAACTGAGGCCATAGGCCTATCAGAATATAATTACATCTTTTTTATGGTAGTATATAGGGGAATGGTACCAGTAGTGACGTACACCTACTAATAGCCACATATGATTTTTGTTAAGGTGTGTTCCATTTATGGAACATGTATTAGTGGGTATAAATATTAAAGTTTAATATAATTTAAGCATGTAGTATCTTATAGTTGTTCAACATTTAATATATAATATTTAAATGGTCTAATCACATCTTAACCAATAATACTCAAGTATTTGTGGTATTCTAATTCAATGCTAGATTGGTACTCAAAAGATTAAGTTTTGGTCATAGGATTAAAAAGAAAATTCTATTACCTCTTATGATAAAACTACTTATATAGTAATTTGTATAATGAGTTGGACCTTAAAACCTTAATTTTAAGTAGTTAAGTTGAAATATTAAAATAGGTACTTTTTAAAGTCTAATGTGATACAAAAACACCTTGGTACACTATCCAAAGTTAGATAAAATTCCAATATAATGATACACTTCAATTTACAATTAAAATTATCATGATGCACAACTATTAAGGAGATATAGGCATAAAAATGCATAACCATTGATAAAATTTGGTATTTTTGAGTTATGAATAAATAATGCATA
This sequence comes from Torreya grandis, assembly GCA_037957365.1. Taxonomy (NCBI): domain Eukaryota; kingdom Viridiplantae; phylum Streptophyta; class Pinopsida; order Cupressales; family Taxaceae; genus Torreya; species Torreya grandis. The sequence continues at coordinate 90,086 of JARHVA010007631.1, read as the reverse complement.
TGCATTATTAATGATTATGTGTGTTATGGAAAGTTTTAATTCAAAACCCAAGCCATTTGTCTCAAAAATGGATTTGATTACCTAGCAAAAGGATCGGACCTTTTAATCTACAGTAGAATCTAAGAGTTTTGATAGAGAACAAAAGATTTCAACTTCCTTTTCCAAATACACTATGAATTTCAATAAAAAAATTCAAATACTTATTATCGTGAAAATGAGCATACTCTCCTCTTTCCATATATGATTTTTTTAATATTTGGAATATTTTAAAGGTTAAAACTATGTAGATTTATAACTATAATGTTTTTAGGCCACTACATGCCAAAAATATTCATGTTTATGTAATTTGTTTTCAGTTCATCCAAGTGTAACATAAATTATGTGGTCATAAACTAGGCCTAATTATATAAACATTTGAAAAATAAAAAATATTTTTTTATTGTTTTGAGTTAATTCAGGGGGGATACATTGTTGACTATCCAATTTTTTTCAGTTTTCAAGATTTATTGAAATATCCCAAGATAGGATATATTTTGAAATCTAAAATTTATTTAAAACTCAAGAAAAAAATTACTTTTATAATTTATTACAACAAACCCTAGATGTGAATAACCCTCCAAAATTAGTGTAAAAATATGGTAAACAAAATGTCACAAGTAGGCAATCCTACAAAAAATTTAATCTCCCCAAAAATAGATATTTTTCTACAAACACTAGAGGCCACCAATGGAGATAAATACAAAATTAATCCGTACCTTCACAATGATGAAAAAGAGTATTTTCTCACTCCTTGATACAACCCAATAATTATGAAAGGGATTTTTGAATTTATTATCAAATAAATTTTCCAAATTAGATCTCAATGTCGGATATGAATAGTGGATGAAATATTGAATTCATGTAAACTACAAATGCTAGAAATATTCCCTAAAATTAAGGAATTAATATAAAAAGGTACTAATAATATTGAGGCCCAATGACCCTCCAAAATAACTCATAAAGATAATGAATATAAAAATCATAATATATTTTTGGCTCAAAAATAGCCCCAAAACCCCACACACCAACTCCACAACCCAGTCAACAATGTTGAAAATGGTCAATGCAATTCATATATCCCTAAATCCAACAATTAGAGGTGTTCAACATTATAAAAAGCTTATTAGGTCTTCTAAACCTAGTCTCCTCCCTCAAAATCCAATCAACTCCTCCTAATATGAAGTTACCAACCATGAAGTGCTCCCCCCCCTCAATTACAGCCTAAAGATGAAGCTTCCCTAAATGATAAATAAGGGTTTGCATCCCCACTCCTTTTTATCTTGATTTTTTTCATCTCCAAGTCAATATCTTAAGATTTTCATGCTTAAAACTTTAATTTTAAAATATCTTTTCCACCCCCTTTGAAATGAACCCTCCCTTGCTTTTATAATCCTCCTCCAAAGGGTACGCCTAAAATGAAGGGAAATATATTTTTCTTGTTAGTTTTTAAAATTTATAAAAATAACACATATTATAATCCACTTAAGTTTATTATATTACACTTAAGTGAATTTATAATAATAAAGTGTTTTTACAAGTGATCCTAAGAAAACCAAATATTTCCCTTATTTTCCCTCTTTTACCTTAACTCTTGGGAAACAAAGTAAGGCTAAAGGTATCCAATAGTATCATGACCAAAATAGGGACATGAAAATCCTCCCCTTTCAAAATTTCTTGTCCTCAAGAAATTGTAATAGCCAATGGGTTATCCCAACCATGGACCTTATGCAATTCTCGATCCTTGATTCTTCTCATAGAAGGGAGACCTCTTGATAAAGCTCTACACTATTGTATCTGAATATTCTTGGCCAATTATACAACATATAAATTATATAACAATATATTTTGACCTTTCTTTCCCATCTCATGGAGGCCTTATACCTTGGATGTACTAAAAAATTAATAATGAAAGGAATATTATTTAAAATAGAAACATTGTGGTGACTGGAAAAGTGTATTATAGAAAGATAGTATTTAGAATTTTAGGTCTTTATTACCATTATATCATCACCTACACAAGATATAAACAAATTATTCAAAACAAAATTTATCTCCTTTTCCATGTTTGAACTCTTGACAATCTCATTCACATATGAAGTAGATAGAAGTATGTGTGGGGATGCCCTTGATAGCATACAAAGGAGGACCATGATACTTACACACTCAAAATTAACCTCCAAATTTAGAATTATTCCAACTATAATATATGGAAATTTCATCACAATTCTTGAATTCCACCCTTCGCTATTTGGCCACCAACAAGAATCCATATACACCAAATGGAGGGTAAGATCAATTACTTCCATCCTGATTATTTGGTTGTGAATTCATATTTATTATATTTTATGACCAATCTATAATGAATTTTTCATTCCTAACCCACCCTTGTGGGGTGTCATTACAAAATCAATGCCCTCTAGGAATTCTAGTGTCCTCAAACTCAGTAAAAGTGGGATATGACTGTCATGGTCAACATGGTGGAAATAATTACCCTAGTTATCCATCATGTCTATTCTATTCTTCATGTCCATTTCTTGGTAATTTGAAGTCCCTTCATAGTGTTTTTACCAACCTTTCCTTGGTTCACTCACCCATACTCTTTGCCTTATCTCTTATTCTTATACTAAAATGACTACTGTCTAACATGAATAAGCCTTTATAGAACATTCTAAACATGAGAAATTCTATTTTTTTCATGAAAAAATCAAAAAATTCCAAGAATGAGAAATTATAATTTATTATAAAAAAAACTTAGCATTTTTTGAGTAGGCCCTATGTCTCTTCTCTATGTAAAACTTAGAACTTCTTCCTTCTCCCCAAACTAAAAATTAATCTCTTCATAAACTTGTTTGGAAAATTCATTTTTAGAATTCATTAAGATAAAAAAATAAGGAATTTAATGTTATTTGTAATGCCTTAGTGATTTTAATTTGACCACATTGAAGACCTATTTTTAAGGGTAATATTTTTACTTCTTTGAATCTTTCACCAAACCACATGAATAATCAAATTCTAGAAGTGGAGGTGGCTTCTCCATTTTAGAAAAAAACATTCTTCCTTATTAGCCCTACAAAAAATTTCTATTGGAATATTCCTTCAGTTACTTTTGAGTTCACCCTTAAGGTTTCCTTATCACTCAAGCCATACAAGATTACCTCTTTCCCATCCACATCAAATTTGAGCTCCATAGTTTGGTAATTTTGTGTGTACTCTCTTAGAGTGTGAAACCATTAGATGCCTAAGACAATGTTGGTCTCTCAAATTTAAACCACATAGAAGTCATCCTCAATATGGTATGTTCCTAATATGATGTTAATCATGAGAAGATTATTGTTATAAGGGATGATTAATCCATCTACCAAAATCACATAGAATCCCTTGAACTCAATAGGTTGAAGTCCACATGTAGCAATCAAAATATTATCAATGGAATTATGGGTTTTCCCATTATAAAAGAGAATATTAAAACTCTTACCTTTCAATATTCCCTTCACATGAAATGGGTAGTATCCAAGAATCCCTGATAATAAATATAAAGTGCCACCCATGTCCTATCATCCAAGCATATCCAAATGATTCTTGTCATAGGTAGTTTACACTTCTTCTTCTTCTCCATTAAAATGTACCTAATTGTAGTGAAATTTCCTCTTCTCATGGCAATGATGACCCGATGTTCAAGGATATTTACAATTGAAGAAAAGGTTTTTCCTTCTTAGCTTATTTATTATCTCTTTGATCATTATTGGAATCTAACTTTGCTACCCTAAACCCTAATGGTTTGGTCTAGGAAGCTTCCCCAAACCCTATTGGTTTGGTCTACCAAGCTAGCCCAAAAGAGTTGATTTTAGTAGCTTGAAAGAGTTTCCCTTTTACTTCCCCCATCGATTATCTCTTTGTTAACCAAAAATCCCAAAAGAATTAGTTTCTTGATGAACAAAGGGTATAATTTTTCCATGGGGAGTTAAATACTTAAGATAAGGGGACTTTTAAATGGATCTATGAAGAGAATGTAGATCAATATCTTTGATAAAACCCCAAAATGGAATCACCCAGAACTTCCATAAACAAAACCACCAATATCCTCTCTAAAACATCAATTAACATGACCAAAATCCTCTAATAATATGTCACATATTACTCCACTATCCCCTTTTTACTTAATTAAACTAATTATTTAAAATGAATCTCCAAATCATCCCTATCAAACCTTTTAATGATCTATTTTCCAAACTCTTCATAAGACTGAATGAGTTGGTGTCCTTGGGTGGTTAACCCATGATACCACCACTCATGAGAAACTCCCTCTAAGCTCAAGGTGGTAAGATAAATATCATCCTTCTCTACCATGGTTCTAAGTTAAAAGTAAGTATCTAGCTTTTTAATCCAAGGCCTAGCTAATCTCTGGGAAGAGCCATCAAAATTCTAAAGTGAAAGCTTTACCAAAGCATATTTGAGATCTAATTTAATACCCCTAGGTCTTTTTCCATCCCTATTGCCTCCATTTTGACCATACTTATAATATGTGAACTCAGATAAATTCATTTAACATATAAAATGAGTAGGATATGTCATGTATTCATCATAATCCCTCATTAAATTATCCCATAATGTGGGTTTCTCCTCCCTTTCTAGTATGGCTATTTATTTTAACAAAGAGTAGTTTGGTTATGCATATATGCAGTTCCTACATTCCTCTTTGGGAGATGATTTGTGAGGTTGTGACTTCAAAAATCACTACCATCCATATTTTATGGCTTGTCACCACTCATCTCTCTCAATGTAGATAAATTCTTCCATAACTATTGTCATCTATTCCTGGACTTATGTGTACCTATCAAGCCTTTCCTCCCATCTAGTTTCATCATTTCTCCTTAGCTAAGGAAGTTTCATGATGATTCTTCTTGCTTATAGGGTAGTACCTTATCTCATTTTCTCCTTTATGCATGAATGACTTTGGAAACCTAACAAATAGCTAAGATATGGATCTAAGACCACTAAAATATCTCAAGTATGGGATATATTATGAAATCTATAATTTAATGAAAACCCAAGCAAAGATATTACTTTTCATATTTATGATAGTAAACCGTAAATACAATTAACCCTCCATAATTAATGTAAAACTATTGAAAACTTAAAGGATAAGTAGGTAGTCCTACAATGAAAGTAATCTCCCCCAAAATAGATATTTTTATACAAACCCTAGATGCCACTAATGGAGATAAAAAAATAATTAATATTTACCTTTATAATGCTTTAAAATAGTAATTTCACTCCTTCATAGAACCCAATAATTATGAAAGGGATTTTTGAATTTATTATCAAATAAAGATTCCATATCAGAACTCAATTTTAGATTTGAATATTAAATGCAATATTGAATTGCTTCAAACTATAAATGTTGAAAAGTTTCCCAAAAATTAAGGAGTTAAAATAAAAAAAATTAAGAATATTATTAAGGCCCAATAACCATAAAATAAAACTCATAAACTTAGGGAAAATAGAAAAAATACTTATATAAAAATTAAAATATTGTTTTGGCTTAAAAATAGCCCTAAAACCCCACAAACAAGCTATATAACCCAGTTGCAAATGCTAAAAATGGTCAATTCTATCCCTAGATCACTAAAAAACTATAAGTATGGGTCTTAATCCTACCCAAATAATTCCTTAAGGATTAGAACCCTAGTTTCCCCTCCCAAAAACCAATCATATCCTCCTAAAAGTAAGCCACTAATTATCAAGTGTTGTTTTTTTTCTTTTTTTGAGTAATAGGCTCGATTACAACCTCAAAATAATGTTTCCCTAGATGAGAAATGAGATTTTGCATCCTCACTCCCTTTTAGATTGAATTTTTTAATCTCTAATTCAATATATTAATATTTTCATTCTTAAAAATTTACTTTCAAAATATATTTTTCATCCCCCTTTAAATGGTCCCTTGTTTTCTTTTCTAATCCTCCACTAAGGGGTACACCCAAAATGGTGGGAAACACATTTCTTTTCTTTTTTCAAATTATAAAAATAACACCTCTTATAATATACTTGAGTGGATGGTGCACCCATGGTCTTGAAAGGGTCCCAAATTAAGTGAATTTGTAATAATAAAGTGATTTTACAAGTGCTCTTAAGAAAACTAAATGTTTCCCTTCTTTTTACTCTTTCCCCATAACTTTGGGGAGATTAAATAAGGCTAGAGGTATCCAATAATATCATGATCCCAATAGGGACATGGAATATTGATACTTGAAAAATTAATGAAATTAATATTCATTTTTAAAATATATAACAATATAGGTCACAAACCAAAAGATCTTATACTAATATTCATCAAATGGTTTCAAACAGTATTAAATGATGACAAAAAAGTGGTGTCATACACGATCATATATCTACTCTATTTTATTAAACAAATAGGAGTTACTCTAAAAATTTTATATGTTGGTTTATTTGGTCCATGCATGTTACTCAATTAATGAAAAGATTTGGATTACTGAACTAGACTCCTCAGTTTAACCATATGGAATTTATACAAAGGTCATGTGAGTATTCAGGTGTATCATATAACCAAATGATCTCATAAATGGTGTTGTAATCATGGTAATATGTATCCTAATGATCAACCAATATATTTAATATTTAGGTGAGTGCATTCTATTTCTATTTCAATTTTCATTTATTTTTGAGAATATCAGATAATGATAGTAAATATAAGTATTTATATTGGGTATTACTGAGGCTAACTATGGTATGGTACTCATGGTTACTTCTGAGGTCTATGATACTTATAACTAAATTATATAGAATGAACTAGATACTTTACCGAAGAATCAAGTGACAACTTCTTATTTATGGAGATAATATAAGGGTAATGTGTATCATAATGATCAACCATTATATTTGATATTCAAGTGAGTACATTCTATTTCAATCTTTATTTTCATTTATTTTTGAGAATATAAGATAATGATAATAAATATAACTATTTATATTGGGTATTACTAGGAGTAGCTATGGTATGGTACTCATGGTTACTTCTAAGGTCTACGATACTTATAAGTAAATTATATAGAATGAACTAGATACTTCACCCAAGAATCTAGTGACAACTTCATAGTGATGGAGCTAATATAAGGATCCAAATTTCAATCTCATATATTTTATCCATTGGAAATGGATTTTATATAATATAATTATCTATACTAAGTGTTTATGGATATTTGTGTATTCTAATTTACAATATCAAATCCTTTAATTTCATTGATAATAATGGTTTAGGCATAGATATATATGCATCTTACTTCATTGTAAATGAATAAATACAAAGTAGTTTGTTTTTTTATTCATTTTGAGATAGTCATTAGATTATCAACTATATTTTAATTATGGATTTTAACCTTTCCTATCATGTATTTCAATATTCAACTATGTTCACTTCATAGAATTAAATAAATGACCCATATATTCCTTGGTTATGTTTAAGGATGAATAATATCTAATAGTGTGATTGTTGATGATTAAGTTGGATCTTGATCCTTGTTGGATTGAGTTTGATCCTTCTGTAACCTTTGTAAGATGAAATTGAATCATTTAAAATTTTGAGTAATATTCAATCTAACTGCATTCTTGGATATGGATTTATGTGTGTGGATTTGAGATCCCTTTTCAATAACCCATATATCCACATGTAATGGAAATTGAATTTAAGGTTTAGGAATAAGTAAATATTTATTCATGTTTCATACCTATTTAAGGTTGGAAAAATTAGAATTAACTTGATAATTGAATTAGTACATAATGTATTATTGTAATAAAGAATGCCTAGATGTAATTTCGGCATTCTAAATCCTCAGAAATAAGAGTATGGTAGTTCATTCCTATGATGGATGTTGAATGAAATGAGTGTGAGAGTGCATCTTATCTTGATTTGTAAGTTTACTAGTCTTGAGTGATTTACATATGCTAATAAATTCATTATCTTGTTGTTATTACAAGTTTATAATACAATGTTTACATGATCCATTATGTTAGTTCAACTTTCTAAAAAAAGAGAGGATAGGGTAGAAAATTATTGATTTATATCTCTTTCTATGTAAGGAAAATGGTTAATATCAAGTGTAGCAACTAGTAGCAAAGAACTTCAATGTCTTCATGTTTGGATAAGAAAAAAATACTAAACATAAGTTTGAGGCAACTTTTGGTAGTATACCTTATTATATCTTGTTTAAATATATAAAACCTAAACTAATTTGGGTAATGTTTTCAAATATACCATTCTCAAGGTGGGTAAACTTTTGTAAATAGTTTATATGCCTTCTTATTGGAGTAGGAATAGGTTTAAATTAAATTATTTATTTAGATGTTGAACTATATTCTTGGTGTTAAATTTAGCATTACTATATTTATTAGCTTTTAAGGAAACATTTAGGCTTTGCAGTAGGGCTTGAATAATTGTCTTACATTTTTATCTTTAGAATTATCCTTTTGATAAGTGCCAAACTTTTCCCTAATAATGTATATTGCTGATCAATTACATTAGATGCATGAGATATAATAGAGTAATTTTCCTTTATGCATGTTCACATTTGTTGACTTGTGTTTTTGGCTTGGTCTCATGTACTTATGTTTATCCCCATGGATTGATGTCAATAGCACTATTTTCATTAGCCATTAATGTTGAATTGGATGGTTTGAGTATATTAACATATTTTTTCAAGTGCTTAGTCAAATTTTGACTTCATTAATCTGAATGTGATATATTACTTGTGAACATTCCATAACCTATCAAGTTTTTGTATCTTGTTGATTAATTAAATATTTTGTCTTATTGGCTTGAATTGTGGCATTTGACCAAATTGTAGCACAATATTTCATGATTTATTTTAAGGTATAATATTTTCTTGAATTAGTTCCACATTGAAAATTATCATAGATTTTTTCTTAGTCTCATAATGCATAGTTAGACAGGCATGACATGTTCTATTATCACATCTAGTGTTCAAATTTGAAGGGCTCGACTTAATTTCAAGATGAAGGGTATTTATGCATCCAAAATTTAGTTATGAATACTTTTTAAAAATGGTTTCCCTTCAATTTAGAAGATAAAATTTAGTACATGTGTCACTAAAAATATGAACTATAGAAGCTTTGATTTCAATTAGTTTGAGAATGTTTCAAACACACAAAAATAAATTATTTATTTATCTAACTTATATAATTTATTATAAACTTCTATTCAAATATTTCCTTATATGACAATATCCATTATGCCAAATCATTCTCATAGACCATAATACATAATTTATTTATTTACTGGCAACTACCCAAAAGGTGAAATTCATTTATTTTTGTTTAAATCAAATTAAACAAAAATACTTAATAAAATTCTTGAAATGCAACCTCAAAATTTTATGTATTGATATTATAATAGTCACCCAAAAGGGTAAAACAATCATAATTCATAGCATCTTACTTTATACAAGTTAAATTTACTTATTTTTTCCAAGGATGAGCTAAAATAAAACATTTAAATCACAAAACTAGATTGAGTAAAATCTAACTATGTAATGTTACACTTACAATATCAACTTGAATATTCATAACTTCCATATCTAGCTAGTTCATTTCAGATAATTTCTTTGTATGCAAAGACATAATTTATGCACTTACTAATTCGATACATTAGTGGGTATCTTTACCCACTAGACCATCATTTGGAGATCCAATGTGGAGCATACAAGTAAAACCAACAATGTGATACAAAATGGCCACATGTACAAGAATGGATATAGTCAAAACCAAGGTTTTTCAATACATACTATACCCAATAAAGTATTTCAAATAGAAATCATATCAAGTTCCCAAACCTCAATAGCTCTTCCAAATGGAGGATTTCTAAAACTTTCAAGGGTCTCATAACCTTCAACATCCTTTAAGTTTGCATTCAGATGAAAACAACATCCATTTTAATCATGTTCATAACTCAATTATAGTTGGTTTCTCACTCACAAAAAAAATCAAACACCACAATGGAAAAATGAAATAACATATAAATGACATAAGACTATCTCACCATCAAAAGATGAGAAAAAAACAATTTAGTTCACAATAGAAAGAAAAGGGTTTTGGATATGGGATGACCACACTACATCATACTTTTATTTTTCCTTATATACACCACCTTTTCCACTTCACAAAAAACTTCCAATACCAACCTAGCTCATTGTTGTTATATCTAAACCCAATTTAACAAGTATAAAATTGGAAATACCATTTCATAGTCTAGTAATAAAACATATATAAATGTAAATGTTGTATTAATAATTATAAAATATTTTAATATTTTGAAAGTCTCCAAAATGTCAAAAATAAAGTAAAATAGACTCAAAATATTCATTATGATATTTTTCCATATATGTTTTCTAAGTAAGCATCTTAAAAGGAAGCTAAACAATCTCATGTTACCCGTAAACTAGATTATAAGTATCATTATTAAAAAAAATCAATTCCAATAAACTTTCACTTCACTTACAAAATGTTGATCAGTAAAATATTAACTATAGAAGTTTAGATTCAAATTTGTTGGAGAATGATTCAAACATAATATATATATATATATATATATATATATATATATATATATATATATATATATATATATATATATATATATATATATATATATATATATATATATATATATATATATATATATATATATATATTCAAATTATATTGTTGGTTACAAAATTTTATTCAAAAGTTTCCTTCCAAGACCACATCTATTACATTAAATCATTCTCATAAACCACAATGCATAATTTATTTGTTTACTAGAAACTTCCTTGATGGTGCAATTCATTTATTTTTGTTTAAATCAAATTAAATAAAAATACTTAACAAAATTATTGAAATGTAACCTTCAAATTTTATCTAATAATATTACAAAAGTCACCCAAAAGGATATGAAGATAATAACAATAAATGAGTTGTATTATGTAATCTTTAGAATTTATCTAATTCATAACATCTTACTTTGTACAATAACAATAAATGAGTTATATTATTTATTTTTTATGAGATCAATCTACCTTTGAATTAGTATTGTGTGTGTGTGTGTGTGTGTGTGTGTGTGTGTGTGTGTGTGTGTGTGTGTGTGTGTGTGTGTGTGTGTGTGTGTGTGTGTGTGTGTGTGTGTGTGTGTGTGCACGCGCGCGCACGTGCATGAAGAATCCTAAATGAACCCCTATGGCTACTCCATATAAATCTCTTCATGAAGATCCCCATGAAGAAATGTGCTCTTCACATACATCCGATGTACAACCCAACCATGAGTTATACCAATATATAGTATCAAGTGAATATAATTCATCTTAGCAATAGGTGCAAAGTTTTCTGTATAGTCAATACCTTCTACTTGGGAAAAACCTTTGGCCACTAATCATGATCTATACTTATCAATATTTTCATCTGATACAAACTTAGTCTAATATATTCACCTATATTATACCAATTTGATTCCCTTAGGAAGAGGAAAAAGATCCCAAGTGGTGTTCTTAATCAATGAGTCATACTCTTCTTCCATTTCTAAATTCAATTCATCTATCCCTATGTATTCTTGAAAATACTATGGATTAAAAGTTATGGCAATGTAGGAATGTGGAAGATCATGTTGTGACCATGTTCTCCTTCTATCTAATAACAAGAGGGTATACATCTAGTAAAATCTATCTAGCCCATAAAGGCATCAATGGGAAAGGATTCGGAGGAGAAGAAGTAGGAACATACCCTACTAAATCTTGTTGGTAAGGTATTACCTCATCATCCCTATGAGTAGATGAAGTAAGAGTATCATCATCACTGCTATCTAATTCTTCTAAGGAAGAAGAATGAGAAATGCTAGAAGACAAGTATGAAGGAATTTCTTCAAAGTAAACACTTCTTGATATAATAAGCTCATGTGAATCTGGATCAATGAGCCAGTATCCCTTAACACCATCAAGATATCCCAAAAATATGAAATTTCATCTTTGTTGTTCTAAAGCATGACGCTTATCTAAAGGTATGTGAGCCCATGCTAGACTGTTGAAGACTCTCAAAGGATAGACATCTGGCTTCCTATTGCACCAAGCTTCAAGAGGTGTTATCCCCTTTAAATCTTTTTGAGGAAATCTATTATGTATATGTACAACACAATTAATCACTTCTACCTAGTACTCACATACTAATGATTTTGCATGAATCATACAACTTGTCATCTCTTTTAAGAATCTATTCTTCCTCTCTGCTACAACATTCTACTGAGGTGTGTATGTAGCTGAATGTTGAAGATCAATTCCTTCAAGAGCACATAATTGTTCAAACTTATTGTTCACATATTCCCTCCCATTATTGGTGCAAAGAATTTTGACATACTTGCTAGATTATTTTTTTGCTAGAGCTTTAAACTCTAGAAATATATCAAATACTTCACTCTTGAGTTTCAAAAAATAAACCCAAGTATATCTAGAATAATTATCAATAAATGTGAGAACATATCAGGTTTTACTAAAAGACAAAGTATGCAATGGACCCACTAAATCACTATGAATAAGTTCAAGGACTTGTGTAGCCCTCCAAGCCTTCCCTTAATCAAAATGATCCTCTACGTGTTTTCCTAAGGCATAACCATGACATACACCCCATAAAAATTGAATCTATGGAAGTCTTTTAACCATCCCTTGTTGACTAAGCTACTGAAAATAGTGGTAGTTCAGATGACCAAACTGCTCATGCCATAACTTGCTCACTAAATTAGTGTGTGAGAGTAAATATGTAGAGGAACACTAAGGCATAAAGTCAAAGAATGAATAAATCCAAGTATTATTGTCAACTTTTCCCATTGCAACTAAGGCATTATCCTCCAATTTTCTGATTGATATAGAAACTAGTGTGAACTCAACTTTTCTACTAGTATCAAAGTGAGTGATTTGGTAGACAGAAAGAAGGTTATTTGATAAGTCTAGCACATAGAGGACATCCTCAAATACACCACTATCAACATCAACTATACTTTTTCCTAAAACATCTACCTTAAAATCATCACCTATGAGAATATGAGGCAAGGAATTTGGTTCTAATCTAGAAAATTGTTCTTGATTAGAACCCATATATTGTGAAGCACTTGAGTCAATGACCCATGAATTAGGAGAATTATTCAGTGAAACTAGTGTCATATCTTTCCCTTTTCCTAAATTTGAAGGAGTGGAAGAATCCTTTGAAGAGGATTGATTGATGTTATTCCTTTTGAGTAGACCCTTAAGTTCATCAATCTCTTTCTTCCAAGAATCTTGTTCACTATGAAACCCCTTTTTCTAATAAGGGAAAGGAGTGCCAATATTTTTTTTTTGAATCCCCTTTCTTATTAATGGATTTATAATCTCTTTGTGAGGAAGATTATGGCCCTTTATTCTTATCTTTATGTGACTTAATCTGATTATTCTACTTTTTTTTTACTTGAACCTGTATTTGAGACTGATGTTGAAACTTGCTTATGATGAGGTTGACTCCCAATTAGAGATTAAGATTTGGATGACTTGATTAGACCCATATCTATAAAAAAAAAATCTTTAGCCATTAAAATCTCAAAGAATACCTCAAAGGTGGGCATTTGATAAGATGTACCCAATGTGAACTGATGACTCTGAAATCTAGAGATAAAGGATGAATATTCAGAACCTAATTTTTATAAGGCACTAAAAATCAATTGCATATCCTTGTTTTTATCAATTTCACACTCATAAATTTGTGCTCTAATATCTAGGACTTTAGTGATGTAGTCTTGTATTGTAGCATACTTTTTAGGATCCAAACTAATGATTTCGTTGTCAATTTGTTAACCATGAACCTCATCTATTTTACCAAACAATGATCCTAATTTATCCCAAGCCTCTTTTAGATATATATATTTTTCAAGATGAAAATTCAAATCTAAAGACATGTAAGACCAAATACATCCAATTACTTTAGTAGTTTCAAAGAGAAAGTGTTGTAAATCTTTTGCATCAGGAGGTGGAGTAAAAAGAGTTGTTATGTAAGGCATATATCCAAACATTATTAATGCATTTAACGCATTCAATTTCATTGTATTATATTTGTATATTATTAATAGTTGGAACTTAGGATTCCCCATGATGCAATCAAAAATAAACTATCACAATGCAGAAATCAAAATACAGAACACACCAGAAAACCCCCTTGAATTAATTAGTTTTATGACACCCAAAAAATATTTTTGGAAATTTATAATTGAGTTTAATTACAAGGCTGGATTATAATTCTTTTCAGTTTACAAAAATCTCATTTAGGCCCTCTAGTCTAAAGTACAAAAAATGTACTTTATTACAAAAATTTCTATACCAATGCATTGTGATTAAAAAAATATTAACTTTCATAGAAAATGGGACCTAAATTTAAGGTCCTATGTGAAATTTATGAGCCTCTGAAGTTGAAAAAAATTGGACTGGAAAGAGTTGCTATATAAAAATCTAAATTCTATAAAAACATAAAAAAATTCATAAAAATTGAAAGTACAACAGTGAAGAACATGAAATTTTAAGCTATTTCAAAAAAAAAATCACTCAAAAATACCTCTTAGTGTTCAAAGGGTGGGATCCCAAAGTTTCACTTTCAAATATGTTTGTTGATTCGTGAGGCCTACCAACAACAAATTAGGTATGCACAGTCTGTATGGTCTATATTGTTGTTCTTGGGAACAAAAAAAAATTGTCTTCTAGGGTGACTATCCAAATTAGAAAAATTTTATATGGATCTATAGGTTTTGATATATTTTGAACACAATTTTGAGGTATTTTTTTCTCAAAAATTCTTTGATTTTTAGGTGCCCACTTGATTTGATCATGGCGCCTCTGGATCAAACCCTTACCAATTTTGCCACTTGTGCCTAATTTGGACAAAATTGTATATGATTTTCACTATCTCAGGCACTCTAAACTCAATTGTGAGATCAAAAATTCTCCACAAAGCTCTAATTTGTGCCTTTATATATAATAAAAAAAATTGATCTTATATCTGGATATTTTTTTATATAATATTTAGCAATTTATAGATTCAATATAGCTCTGGTACTATGTTAGAATTAGATACAAGATCTAGTAAATATAATAGAAAGCATAAATAAGAGGTAAAATAGTAATAGTAATAAATAATAATTGTATATCTAAGATAATAATAGATATGAATAAATAACTCAAATATGATGAATTACTTTGATAATTCAATATTAATCTAATATGAAATACATAAATAGCCATTTATTATATAAAATAAGACATACATGATAAATATTAGGAAACTCACATAACATGTGTAGTTCAACTAATATCTATCTACATGAATAGTGAAGTGCAACTCCACACTAATAAGATAGGTGTCTAACTTGCGTAAGTGTTCAACACAAGTTGATTATTAGTTAAACAATATTTTCCTATCTTAACCTAAATATGGAGTGAAACTCCACTATAACAAGATAAGTGTCTAAGTTAACTATTAGCTAAGCAATCTTATCCTATCTAGTTCAAATTATTAATAAACATAATAAACTGATTATAATAAGTAACTAGTGCACCAAAATAGTAAATACAAAATATAAGTAAATGCAATAAAACAAATGAATGCACTAACACCATGTTACTAATGGTCATCATAACACTAAATTTTCATTTTATATGTACCTACACATTTCTGATTTGCCTACCTGTTGAAGAAATCGGGGAGGTTCATTACTTACCTAAATCTATAGACTGTAATTAATCTCTAAAAACTATAAATAACCATTCATAAATTTGACTACTTAAAACCTTGGTGAATACTCCATAGTGCACACTTGGAAATGCATATTAGTTTGGTGAATATTAAAAATTATATAATAAACAACCTTGTAAAAATGCATTATGAATTTGTGACTTTTGAGAGATAGAGTACTAAGAGTATCCCTAACTCTAAGCCCACTCCCCCACTACTAGTAGCCATTACCATTATTAATTACTTGTATCTAACAAAGCTAATGTATTAAAATGAATTTAGCCTCGGCATCTTGGCTACCAATCTTAATTGGAAGAGTGTAATAGTAAATTAAAAATGCCAAATTGTCAATGACCATTGACAAGTTACAACTACAAGTTTTAGTAGAATGCATTAGCCAATTTTTAAAAAATAACTTAAAGTTTTAACAAAAATGTGGGATAGGGAATTTCATGTCACATATATGCCATAAATTGAATTTGATGGGATTGGATAGTTTTTCATTCACCTTCCAAATTCTATTTTGCAATGTGTCACAGATTCACACTCACTAATCACCTTGTAGGTACCCATTTGGTAGGGATGCACTAGGACTGAATGACAGGTATTTTTAAATCTCACCCCTCTTTTATCATTTAAATAATGACTATGTACATCTTAATTGTCATGTAGTTTATGGATTTTAAGTTCATTTTGATGGACAATTTTAATATGGACTTTTGTGATGGGTTCAACCCTTAAATGGACTAGGATGGGCCAAAATTTGACCATTGATTGCATCACTTTAGGGATTTTCATGAAAGCATTTAAGGTTAAAAAATTGACTTGTTGTATCCATGATATGTGTCATAAGTATGTATACTGTCACACTCACAATTCATAAAATGGTCAACACGAGATTTGAGGCATGTAATATCTCAAAGCAAAATGGGTTTGTTAGTTAACTCATTTTCATAATGTTGCAACTTTATGAATTTTATCTATATTTTTATAGCAAAGAAGAATGGTTAGTTTTTTTTGAAACCATGTGTTTCCACATGGATCATTTCCACATTCATGCTCAATTCAAATGGGTGAGATCCACATTGATCCATGTGTCTATTGATCATAGCATTATAACATTAATCATAATGTGGCATGATATAGTACCTTTATCCTTGTGTGATCAAAAGAAGGAAAAGTGTCACCACAATGCATGCTCATAAATAAAGGAAAGGCTTTTGATCGAGCACTCACATCTAGTTTTAAAAGTGTTAGAGGATGTGATGTATCATCATATGCCTAGCAAATAGGCATTGCATCATCTAGTTAGCATGTCCAATAACCTAGATAGTCATGACAACCTGAGGACATGTAGCTTAAAGTTGTTGGCCATTTTTCTCATTAAATAATCAAAGTACATGGATGAAATAAATCCACAATCAATTTGTTTTCTAATCATATTATTTTGGGTGACATTTATAAGCATGTTTCATTGATTGCAATAAACCTTATGGTATATGTTTTAACATGGAAACCTATATGGTTAAATTTACTTGATTATATGTTTCAAAGAAAATATTATAATTTTTTTTGAGATGAATGACAATATTCCAAAAGGAATATATGTATGCTTGTCAACCTTGGATGTTTATGTATGATTAAAATTTCAAGATTTATTTAAGAGTGAAGCATGAACATTATATTATAATAACTAATTATGGTGTTAATATTTGAATGAATTGTTTATGTGGTCCCATATCCCATATGTCCTAAAATCATTACTTTCCTTTTGTTGAAACATAATTATCTTTGTGGATATTCATATAAATATGAAATGATTAATTATTGATGTAAATGAAATAATCATCATTTTAGGTAGTTGTAAAATCTTGAGAGAATTTAATTATTAATAAATTAGTTCATTTCATTTATCCAATCACAAATAAAGTTATTAAAATAAGAAAATTGTAGCTACTTTTGGAAGTAGCACATGGGGGTGATTCACACTGGTTTCATAGCATGGATTAATGTTTATTGGGATTTGGATAAACATTTGGATTAAATATTGTACATGCTATTTTAAACTTTGGGCATTATGAAAATAACTTGTGGATTAGAAGCTATGTGATGGTTTGATCACAGAGCTCACAAAATGGAGACTTGAATGGTTGTTCCTCAACATCTAGTAGTAGGATATATTTTATATTTATAATCAAAAATTTAGGATTTTCACTATGTAGATAAAGACACCTATAGCGTAAAAATAGGCCATTAGAATGGTTATGTGATAATCGCATTACTCCATGACCTTGAGGAATTAATATAAAAAATGATTGGTTTATAACTATTAAGCAACCATGTCCAAGCTTGGTCATCCCCAAGTTTAGTTGGGAAGATGATTGAATGTATTATTGCAAACATTGTAAAGGCATGGTGTGCCCTTATGTTTTGGATAATGGACCAAGGTTATCTCTAAAACTCCCCTAAAATGGAAAAAAAATACAATGATCTTTGATGAAGGAATGAAATTCTTCCCAATTAGAGTAGATCAATTTAGGAATAAGTATTTGGAAACACATTTTTGTGTAGGTAGTGAATTCTAATTATTTTATCAATATCAATAATTTTAAATATTTTATAATGCATACTAATATATGGTTTAATTTATAATCCAATGTTGTTAATTTGATCACATAAGGACATTCAATTTATGAGCATGAATATCTTTATAGCTGTATTTTATTCCCTTTTACTGAAGGATGAAATTTTACCTTTTGATTTGTGGATCTGATTTGATTTATCAAAAAACTGCTTTATGCATTTTTGCCTTTTATAAAAAAAGAGGCTCTATTATATTCATTTAAATTGATGATATTTCTTCTTTATATTTATTTTAATTCCTCTATGACATTTTTGGGAGAGTTTTAGAAAATGAAGAAAATAGTGTTTTATATATGGGACTTCTATTAGATTAAATGGGTATTCTTCGCCACTTAGCATAGAGGCCTTCACTTGGGTGTGAGAGAGAGAGGTCAATGTCAAAATAGTAATATTGGGTAAAATTGTCATCCATGGGTTTTGATATCTCCACAAAATACAAAATTATTCATTATTATGTACATGTTACATGCTTGACAACACCTAGATCTTCAGTTATTATGAGTTTTGAGGATTATGTGATACTTTTCATCATTGATATTTTTCTTGATTTTCATGGTGTTTCCATTTTATTTATATTAATTTGATTACATTTAATTAACTAAATTTCATTTCATTTTATGCTTTATCAACTTGATTTCTTATTTCTTGTTGTTTTTACAATTTGATTTATGTATGATATACACTGTTGATGTAGCAGTATCCAATGTGTGATGGATTGGGTAAGTGAAGTAATCAATAATGACTTTCCTTTATAGAAAATAGAACATGTTGATTCTATAACCTTTTTCACATCAATAAATGTTGAACGACATGAGATTTGAACCAAAGAGTCACTCAATTAAAAAACTTCCACCTGTCATTATGTATTTGGAAAATTCTATGCAAATGGCATATATTTATCAAAAAAAATAGCATGAAAGTTTAAGAAAGTAGTAAGATTTCATAGAGATAAGACCCATTAAAGTGGTGCAACATAACACATATGGGAAAAATATTTTATGGCATTAGTTCTCTTAAGCATACTTTTGCATGTGATTTTTTCAAACCATGTGATGTTATTTATTCTATGCTTTTAAAAAAGTCCATATGACACGAATAATCCATAGAGTTACATATTTTACTTTGATCTTTGTGTGATTTTACCTACTCTATGTGGTTATGAAATTTGGGGGCATGCTAGTTATCTATCTATTTTTATATGTAAATTTAAATGTAATATTTTACAATAGCTACATTTTTAAAAATAATATTTCAATGGTAATGATTATCAAAATTATTATTACAAATGACTATTATAACACTAATATTTTGATATGAGTTATTTTAGGCATATGATTTTGAATCCCTCATCTAAAAAGGGGGATATATGAAGGCATTCTAAATAAATATTTAGAAAATTATCCTTGTACAAAACTTGGGGGAAAAGGTTTTGAGGAAAAAATTAGCACTTGGTTTCAAGCATAATTTTATACTTGATCAAAAAAAGGATTGGGTTAACAAAACTCATATAGAAGTATTGGATGTGACTATTAATTGTTATAAAAGTTTTAATTGGAATAATTAAAATAAGAGGGAAAATGTTTTTTGTTTTTCATGTTATGACAATATCTGGTTTTCATACCAATAATAGTATTTATCTATATACTCATTAGAATTTTCAATTTTTCAAGTCTTACATTCAATATAATATTGAATAAGTTTTAAAATTATCCATTGTTTCCAAGTTTCATAACTTTATGGAAACTCAATTTCAATGGAGATTATTTTAAGCACCATGCGATCCTCATCATCCATTCCTATATAAGTGAAATTACATACATTTAATATTTATTTTTATATTTTTACACACTCATGCATTCACTCACATATGCACATCAAAATAGGGGCACTATGTAGATACTTAGTTTTGGTAAGAGGCCCCTTTCCATAGTTTATTTTCTAGTTTGGTCATATGTTATTCACTTGAGTATAATTGGATGTTTATAGTATTTTGATTACCCTACACTACTAGATTGTATTTTTTCATAAGCCTTATAAATATGTTTAACACTACACTAAATTATATGTGTTTATCCTTGGGACTAAGTTTACACATATCAGTCTTTCTTGTCACACCTCCTACCTCTATTTTTCCTAAGATAGAGTCAGTAGGCCTTTCGATTTTTTCTACATTTATTTTGTGGGCCCTTTCTACCATCACTAGTTTTTTTGCACCTTTATTTTCAATTAGAATTTCTTTATAGGTTCAGCCTTAGCACATGTGATGTCTTAGAGCATCCTATTTATATAAAATCATAAAAACTAATTTATTTAACTATAATGTATTAGAAAGAGTTTGAAGTCTTTTGTAAATAAGAGAAACCAATTCCACCTCATATTTTGAGTGAAATTTGTCATATCTATAACTATAAATGTGATAAAGACATCCACCTTGATAATTAAATCCTTGTGACATCACCCACTTGTATCAAAATAAGGTTCAAAATAATATGCATGAAGTTGCATCTCCACCTAAGGAAGAGGAGGTTCAATCCATTAATCCTAATTTCATAAATACCCTGCTTAAAGGCTAATGAGGTTCAATTATAACATATGGGATACAAAGCTTTAACTTCAATGTTATATCTTAATACAAATGCTAATTTTATTGTGATTTGATAAAAAAAACTAGTGAAAAAGACTTTAAAAAACTACATTTGAAACATTCTACCTATGATTTTCAATGAACACAAGCATATAACTATACACCATCATGAGGCAAATCTATAGTAGAAATTACAAATCCCAAAATAATGTGTAGTATATATTTTGTTTAGGTAGACACATTTTTTAATTATATAGATACAACTCTGATTCTACATTTGGCACAATTAATTGTCAAACAATGCATCATTTCTATTTTTTAATTGTCATTAGCTCAAATCTCACATACACATAGCTATAAGTTTATACAACATAATTTTAGTCTCAAAATCAAAAGATTTTTATTAAATTTTGTCATTCCTTATCTTTTACTATTTATTTTAGTCATTTGCTTTAACATTTTAAAATTCTAATTATTTTTATTTATTTTTTATGGTCGTTATGGAAGATCTAAATTAGATCTCCCACATTCATCTTATTTTATCAAATTTGATTAATTAAATTCATATAAAACACTAAAAATCTAAAATATATCATAGGAATGTATAAGTAAGTTTTTATATAATATTTAAACTTAAAAAAATAAGTTTCATGATACATATGATGCCAAAAATTATCTCTTCTGTGATATATAGAATAAGGTCATCCCAAATTTTAAAAGAAAGATTACATTCTCTAGAAAACATAATATCTATCTATGCTCACACAGTTTTTTTTATAATTTTCTCTCTTATTGAGGTGACCATTCATATTAAGATCACTCACATATCTATATGTACTTAACATGAATCACCCATTCCTACCACATACAGTTTTTTATAACTTTCTCTCTTATTGAGATGACCATTCATATTAAGATCACTCACATATAAAATATGGACTTAACATGCACCACCCATTCCTACCACATAATATATTCATAATTTTTAGTATTTCTTGTAGTACTTAAAATGATGTTGAAGCTTGATTGTCATTTCATTAAAGTTGTAATCATAAATGTGTACATAATCTAACACAAATTGAAAGGAATATGGTGTCCTAGGTAATTGCATTCATATTTATTTGAAATTGGTACGTCAAATAATAATATTAATTTTTTAATTTTATATAATTTAATAGAATATTATAATGGGCACTCACTTTATACATGTGTAGAGAGAAAGAATGTTCTTACAATAATTACATATACATTTGAATTTTATTGAGTGACAATTGTTTTTATCTCCATGTCATGTTTCATTTTAATTTTATATGTAAGTGCACACACATGTAAGATTATGAAAGAATGTAAACATTAAATAATGGATATAAGGTATTTATTAATCATTAAATTTTGTATTTATAAAATGATGGTGTATTTAATGATTGACATTTATTAATGACAAAATTTTATATTTGGAAAATGTTTGTATATTTGATGATTATTTGATTTATTTAGGTATTATTAGAATAATTGATTAAGTTTTTTTTATTGCTTATGTCCTTCTCACCCTGCCTTCTATTTTCTTCACTATTTTTGTCCACTATTAGATATGTACTTATATGACCCCATGACTTATTATAATGTGTTATATATGGTTTTTGATGATCTATAAAAATATAGTACAATCTACCATTCATATTTTGTGGTATATAATGGATTATGTAGACAAGTAACATGTCTTTATTTATTTTTAATTTTAAATTTTATGATATTAAAATATGTGTCAATAAAGTTTTTTTTTAAATTCAAATTACATATAAATATATTTATATCTTAATACATTTAAACATCTAGAGATTATATTGAAAA
Organism: Torreya grandis; assembly: GCA_037957365.1. Classification (NCBI taxonomy): domain Eukaryota; kingdom Viridiplantae; phylum Streptophyta; class Pinopsida; order Cupressales; family Taxaceae; genus Torreya; species Torreya grandis. The sequence goes on along the minus strand of JARHVA010007631.1, from coordinate 67,168 downwards.
TAAGATATGAAATTGTATTTTTTACATAAATCTATATTGATCATAAATCTATATTTATATAAATCAAATATTCATTAAAGAATTTATTGTAATATTGAAATTCATGTGAATGATACATTATATTTCATTGAGTTTCATGATTAATGAATTATTTATATTACTAGATTTTTTAATTTTTTAAATATTGTATGTTATTGAGGGGCTTCACAAATTATAAGGGAATTAGATTATTTTTCAATATAACACATTCTTAAAACATATTATTTTTCCTACTATTTTTAGATATAATTGTACAATTAAAGGAAAAAAAAAATTATATTTTTTATATTATAATGTTCAATTTACATGACAAATTTATAAACAACTTTAATCATTAATACTTTCAAGTAAGAACTAGTTATTATACAACCCTTATTTCAACATTAATTGATCTGTTTGTTCACGTGTTTTGGCTATCCCAAAAATTTCATTCCACTTTTAGCGTAGCATTAATTTGAAAGAAAACAAAACAATAATGGAAATGGACACAATAATGAAAATGGACACAAACAAAGCTCTAAACAGGAGTCCGTGGATCCCCTGCTGTTGGCAGTTCGTTTCTTCAACCCATCCTCAGCTCTTCATTTCTAAATTGCCCTTCCACGGCATATATGTGTTTTAGCTGATATAGGAGAACAGCGAGCGTTGCAGCCGAAAACATGACAGACAGTGTTCACGGAATCCACCAACTCCTTCCGCACCTTCATCGAAAGAGAAGAGCGCATTGAGAAGAGCAGCTTGCATGGTAACATCGAATCCCAATGCCTTATATACTCCATTCCAGCAATTTATTATAGCTGCTTTGCCCTCATTTTCCCTCACAATCCTTCGGATATTTGGAATTTAAATAAAATGAAAAAGCGAACATACCTAGACTGGGATACGAAGTGGCTGCCCTTTCTTTGGAGCTGTCGATGCGACGACGTGACCAAAGTACGCCCTTGATACTTTCAAAGCTGGCAAACACCAGTGTAACACATTTGTTGTGTGATCGACTAGCCCGATAAAAGTATTCTATCCGGAATCCATTGATCTAACAAAGTTCGGCACCAAGCAATAAATAAATGGAGATGGATGAAGGTTAAAATGTAAAGTTATTGGTTTATTCATAGAAAGTGATTGATACAATGAGTTACCCCAAAAAAAAAAATGGAAATATATATTTTCTGTAAAAATTACTAATCTGATAAACATTTTTTAAAAATTAACTCTGATTAAATGTAAAAATTCATTATAAAGAATAAAGTCACCTTCAATTTTTAAATAAACCTTTATATTTTTAATACTAAATTAAAAATATAATTGAAAAATAAAAATAAAAATAAAATCAATCTTTTATCACCATAAAATACACAAACCCGTAGTGATAGAGATATCCATCATCCTACAATGCAGGACCTGCATCAACAGACAGACAGAAAGGAGTTTGTTAAGATTCACAAGGCCAAAAACAACTCATGTCTCAAACCAAAGAAGTTTGTCAAGTTCGCGACAAGCCAAACAAACTTTGCAATGTTTCACACGAGCCGAAACAATTTGGTTAAGCATCATTCTAATGCCTGTTAGAGACCATATATATCTGTAAAATGTCTTGTTTTCTTTACTTTGGGGTTTTTATAAAGATGCTGCCATCGCTTTGTCCATTGTTTTGGGGGTTGTTTTTAGTATTATATATTTTTATAGCCGGTGAGAATATAGAGGTAATTTGGCTTTTCAGTTTTAATTTGTAATTAATTTGTATTTTACTTTTTAATATAATTTACGTTTGCAATAAAAATTTATTAGAAGCATTAGCTCATGTGATGACCAAAATCTAAGTGTACGTTAAGAGTAGAGAGAAATTTATATATATATATATATATATTTAATCCACATATAATAGTTTAAAGGAGATTTGACCCGTTTTTTAATCATATAGTATATGTTTGCTTAGCATTGGGTCATGTGATGATGAAATGATAAAATCTCTTTTGAAGTGTTTGTTATTAGTGGAGATGGCATTTTATTTAATTTTGGGACTATACTATAGAGGGAATTCGTCCATCTTTTTTACGAGCAAACTTTTTCATGTAAGATTTTATTTTTATTTAATATTTGTAATCAAATTTTATTATTGAAAATTAATTTGTGTGATGATAAATTTAAATGTATATTAATAGTGGAGATATAGAGAGAGCATTATAATGAAACACAATTTTTAATATACATAGGATGTATCATTTCAGTTTTTAGTAACAATTGGTGATGTTAGTAGGGTGAGTTACGATTAATATGATTTATTGTTTTCATATTTTCATCATCTAACTTCTTATTCTTCTACCAAGTCACGTGAAATTGTTATAAATATGCATAATTTTAGATAGAGATTATTATAGTGAAATGAAATGCTTAACTTATGGACCATATGAAATAAAATGTTCATAATGCATGAGAAAAAAACTATTAACAATGTTAGAATAGGAGTAATGGTGAGTATAACCCATTCCTTGGGGCTTCTAATCCTTTAACCTCTATCCTATTGGAAATTTTTTGACCTTGATAATACATTAGAAACTATCTCTTTTTATCAAATTTTTATAGATGTGAGGTTATTAATAACACACATTTTTGAAATAATGAGCATTGTAATGGATAGAAATATTAAACCTATATGAAATATGCCACTTTGTTTGGAAATAGTAATAAAATGAGAATAAATTTTAATGATAATGATAGGCATTCACCTACTAGATTGAGCCTTGCATTTATTACTTGATCAACATTCCGCGATGTATGTTTGAGGATGAATATGATCATATCAACTTGATTATATTTCATAGTGTGCATTAGATCCATCGTATTACGAAAACATATAGTGATCAATGGCGAGTTGATGCTACTAGTAAGATGGTGAGAGATATAGAATAGAGTGGCCAATAATTTGAAATAATGCTCCAGATACCTTTTTTCATGCTAAAAAATTTACTTTTTAGATATTTATGTCCCTGTAGTAAATTTCATTAATATTTTTTATAGTGGATTTAAATTTGTATATAATGATGTAGAGGCTTATTTGATGTGTTATTGTTATGAATTAATGTGGCATTAATGCCATACTTAAAATTATAATCTAAATATGAGCTTGCCATCTATGAAATCAAGTTTAATATTATGTTTTGAAAGTTTTTTTGAGGATTTAAAACCAAGAGAATTTATATATTTATATTACATTAATTGAGAAGGTGTTTCATGTGAAACTGCATTACATGTTTTATTGGGGGCTAGCATTAATTGAAACTAGGGTATGCCTTCCAAATGATAAAATAATTCATCGCATTTGTATTAGTTTTTATAGTATTATGTTGTTTGATAACATATAATCATTAGCTTATTGTAAACAAATGTCTCTTAATGCTCATTTTTTATTTCGTGGTTAAAATTCAATGAAAATTATATTAATTATTTTTTTGTTTTATAGTTTTTGAGAAGGTATTCTGTCCATGACCATGTGGATGAGTGAAAGTAAGATTTGTCTTCTAGACGATAGATAGAACTAATAATGTTTGCATTAATTTTTATAGTATTATGTTGTTTGATGGCATGGAAACATAATGCTTTTATAAATAGAGATTTGTTGATGGTCTTTTACTCAATGGTGGAGGGACAATGAATCCCTAGTATTTTGATAATTTGATGTGCATAGACAAGAGACTAGGAATGCAAGCATTTCTATTTGAGTTAACAAGACATATTAGAATCATCCCCATCCCCACCATTTTTTTCAAATAGTATATCATTTTTCTTAGTTTTTTGTGATAACTCTATATGTTTATTTTAGTCATGGGATTTCGTCTAGGTCTACAGGGTAATGATTTTATTTTTTTCAAAGTCTAATTATATTGCATGGATAAGTTTATTTGGTGATGAGCATGGACAAAAGGTACATTATATATTTTGAAAAACACACTGTATTAGTTATGTTTTTATCATTTTTGTATAGTATTTTTTTGTCTAAATTTGGATTAAAAATGGCATCTAAACATAATTAAGATAAATCAAATATACTAAATCAAAATATTGTACATGACCATTCGAGAAATAAAATGAATGTAAAATTTTTAAATTAGATAATGTCCACATGATTGAAAGAAGACTAATTATGCAAAAAAGATAAACATATTGTTTATGTCTATAATTTGATTGTGTTTTACAGGGAAAAGGTAGAAACATGAAATTAGGGACAAAATCTATAAATAATAGAATTTAGAGATAAAAATGAAGGAGATGACTGACAACTCGGGATAAAATATAATACCATTATTATCACTACTGGACATTTATGTCTTCTATACGAAATATGAAAATTAGATCATGATAAATTGATATTATTAGAATTAGATTTGTTGCACATATTTGAAATTTGGGAGTGTGAAAAATAATTGAAAATAACTTCTCTAACATTGAAAACCTAATAGAGTTTTACAATGATTAAAATCTTGGAAATATGAAAAGGTGGAGTGTAATTGGGCTAAGATTACCCAAATCACCTCCATGATGATTAAACATTGTCTGTATATTGAATAATCGAAGGAGGGAAATCAAGCCCACATAGTTCTCCCACTTAACATTCTTTGTGTAATTTTGGTCCTTTGACTATATGAATACATAAAGAGATGGCTTGAATACTTGAACATTATTTCATACTATATGGTTAAATTAGGATTTTAAATTTTTGTAGTGATTGAATTTAGAATTGGTAAGAATAGGGATTTTTTTCAAAATATACAACAATATAAATATTCCTTTGTATTATAATTTTAAAGTGGTAAAATAAGTGATTCAACTGTGCATTTATACTAACAGTTACCCTGAGGATGCAAGCAATACCAAAATAGTTATACATTTAATTTTTTGTTATTTTATTTGGTAAGTGTTTTATTTTAATTTGTGGATTACATTTTACTTTTAAGTGTATGATCTAATCGCCCCTACTACATGATAATTAAACCTACCAACACTCCTTAGGACCTGGGAATACTCACCAGGCAACCACCTTTTTTCTCAGCCAATGACTCCTCTATGATGACATTTACATTGTGTCATTCAAGTAATTTCCCCTTATGCATCCATGTGACAAATAATTTTAAAAATCTTTGGTATTCACTTCCACTAGAGTGAAACAAACAAGATTAATTACATAACCTCTATGTATTGCCCCCAACCCATTTGTAGTGGGTGTAGGGTATGTAAATTCAACAACCTTATGAAACTGAGGGTGTGTGCATGATATGGACCCTATGTTGTATGATATCATATGAAATGTCCTTATGTTGTAATGTGAAGATAGGTAGAATCCCCCCTACTTAAAAAAATATCCCCAACCATGAGCATTCATTGATTGTCAAAGCCATATGAGTGATAAGGAGGAAAGATAGAGCGTCTAGAGAAAAAAGGAGATTCAAACAAAAAAATTTAATTCACTATGAAGTCTTATTCTAATATTGATAAAAATGGAAAGGAGAGCTGAGCCAACGTATGAAGTCATCTCAGATGGAGATCTCAAGATTATTTACATAACCAAGCTTGACCACTTAGTAAAGTAAACTCAGATGGAGAACTCAAGTACATTTACTTGATCAAGATCCTTCATGCTTCATGGATCTCATTTCCCATCCATGCAATGAATGTAACAAATCTAAATTTGATTACCCATTGTTTCTTTTGTAAACACATAATTTGGTCAATCAACCACAAGTACTATGTATTTTATTGATATTTCACATGAGGGTCTTATTGATGGTTATAGTCCCTTTTTTTGTGGTAATATTGAGCCTTATGGTCTTTCTTATGTCTTACTTTCCATATTTTTAACACCCCCAATAGTCACAGGTCACATTTTCCTAGTCTCAGGGGATCCTAGCCTATCATCCCTAATTTTTAATATGTTTTGAGCCTTAGGACATTATTTCTAGTTTATGGATAGTAGCACCACATGGGATTAGTTTCCACTTGTGGCTTCAATGTCTCATGGGCCCTTTAACCCATTTTTGAGTCCTAACCCCTCTATGACCCTTCTCTTATGTTTTTACATCTTTTTCACAACTTATTGGCTAGTGAATAAGGTATTCTATTCAAAATAAATATCTTCCTATATAAAAAGCCTCACAAGGCATTTTACATCTATAAATTACTATTTTTGAACTTATTTACATAAAATCAACTAATAGTATAACTCAAATACTCTTCATGCTACTCATCTTTCACACATAGACAATTGCATGCTTTGTAAAAAAGGGGCCTAGGAAAAATTCATTCTATAATACCATGCAATTTGATGGTGCATGTATCCTAAGGGAGAACTATATCAAATCTGAGACTGCTATCATTAGGATTAATGTAGGAAGTGGCTAAGACAATAGGGGTTCTGCTCAATGTGATCATAACATCCCAAAACCCAATTATTTTTCATTATTTTTGCATTTGATTAGTTTATTATTTCATGTTTTTAGGCATTCATTATGGTTTTGGATAATATTCAATAAAAATAGTGACATATACAAGCTCCTTCATGACATAGAATCACCTGTAAGACCTCTATAAATTCATGTAGCTTCCTTAAATTTATAGACAATCACTAAAAAAAAGACATTAGAGTCATAATTGGACATTAGTATCATATGGTGCTAATATCCTAAGAGGGGCACTAATATATGGAGCCAAATCTTGAAAAATAGTAAAAAGTTAAAATATTATTTTGTATCTAATCAGCCATTTTTATTACTCTGATTCAAGAAAAAATATGTGTATATCTAGATAAGTTCCCTTTCTTCTTATACTTACTATTTTTGGAAAGTTCCATGGAATTAATAATTTCCAATTTTATTATAGATTGACAACAAAACAATCCCTTTAATATAGCTTAGGATTTACATGGTAAAACCCTAAAAAGTTAAACCATTTGATGAACCCTAATGGCTTTGAATATTGCTTCAAAACCCTAATTTTCCTTAGGATTTACCTTATCTAAATTTGGTACATTAAATTAGGGTTACAAAATTTTGATTTTATTATTTTTTAGATTAACCTAGATAATTTAATTAATCTTATAATATGGTTTTATTTATCTAATTTAATTTAAATACTTGCAACACAACCCTAAAATCAAAATTCTAGATCCTCATACTAGGTCCCTATACATACAAAACATTAGCAATCAGGGTTTCAACAATAATCCTAGTTTCGATTAAAAACTTTGTTCAAAAAATTTACACATTTCACACATACTTATGTTATATTATATTCTACCTCTTGTGTGTTTATTATTAGTTATTTCCACTATCTTATTTGGCAAGTTTAAGATGGCATTTAAAAAACATTCTTCCCCTCATCCACTTGATTTAAACATAAATTTCTCTCATGATTATAATAATTATTAATTAATTTTTAGGTTTGTACATTAGAGAATAATAATGTCTTCATTTATGATGATGATGATGATGATGATGATGATGATGATGATGATGATGATGATGATGATGATGATGATGATGATGACTATTGTTATAGTAATGGCTATGAGGATTACTATGAATATGATAATATAAATGAATAAGAGGATACATTAGATATACCATATTCTCTTTCCTCATACTCTTATCTTACTCCTGAAAATCAAATTAACAATATAATGCCAAAATAACATCTTGTTGGTAGTGTTTTATTCTAATGTGATCTTATGTTTTCAACTACTTTTGCTATTTCATTATTCAAATTAAATAAATATAACTAAACTACTCAAAAATCACTTTTGCAAGCTTAAATTTAAGTGGATGGAAACAATGAATCTTCTTTAACCTTCTGAACTACATTTAAAAAAGAAATCACAAAGGATATTACATCTTTTGACAATGTGCAAACAAAGGTAGATGAAATTACTTTATCACCCTCTTTCACAATTCAATCTCAATGAAATGATTCATTGCAATGAATAGATAACACACATGTTTCTAACTCTTATCCTATATATCATAATGTGTAAAAAGAAAACATGGTTGTTACTTCTCCTTCCCTTAACTCCAAAATAGAAGTGATAATCATGATTGCATTTTACAAATGACTAGTGAACAAATTCATTTCATTACACCTACACATGGTGATACATTACATATTAGTAAACAGTTACAATCTTCTTCTTCTCTTTCTCTAAATGAGCATGTGGATGATACTTCTTCTACTCCTACTTCTTTGAGTGAATTAAATTATGATTTTGATGAACCATGGGATAATGATAATTATTTTGATTATGATGAAGATGACATAGAGTATACAACTTATACTTTTTTTTATCTTACCTCAATATCTCTCTTGTTTAACCAAACAATATATCACATGTACACACACACACACACACACACACACACACACACACACACACACACACACACACACACACACACACACACACACACACACACACACACACACACACACACACATTCTTATGTGTATAATTTCCTTTCACTAGAGAATAAAGCAACTTCTATTCAACAATTATGTGATACTCCTTCATAACCTAATAATATAAAATATACCAATGAATCCCCCTTATCCCCCTACTATAGTAAAAACTATTTCTAAAATAAACCCAAATTAGGTTGATAACTTATTTCCCTCTATCTAGATCCAAGATATAAAAGATATTAAGGTTATTGAGAGCATATTGACCCTTCCTAAATAAGATTTACAATATAATCTACCAATGGATAAAATAAATAATATAATCCAAGCATTAAACTAACCCATTCATAATGATGATATACCTTCACAAGTGTTAATTTATTTAATGCATGTTATAGGTTATTTGAAAAAACAAGTACACCATCTCACATTGGATAAAAAAACATAGAAAGCTTAGGTTCATGCCAATGTTTACATAATAACCCTGTTACACATATAATCTCAACCATGAGGTTGCCACACAACTTTCAAATACTAGTGTTACCTATCTTTCATGGACAAGGAGATATATATTTACACCTTTCAGATTATGATAAATCCATGGCTCATATTACAAATAAGTAAAATTATACTACAAATTTTTCCAAAGTCATTAAATGGCAAAGCACTAGATTGGTTCCACTATACACTCCCTAGTGGATATTTACATGCATATATAGAGCTAGAGATGGTCCCTCTTAGACTTTACATACAAAATAAGGGACCTCTTGTGACACATGATAAGTTACCTTCACTATACTAGGGTTCGACAAAGCCTATATCTAAATAAATTCTATGGTTCATGGATTGTTTGCATCAACTATTTATCAACCAATCAATTTAGAAGTACAATACATCTTTGCTAGAAGTCTAATCAATCATCTTAAGGAGAGATTGCTATATCAAACATTTGAATCAATTATACATATATTCAATCCAACTATAGCATTAGAGGCACAATTGGGATTAGTAATTGCATAGTCATATGTTGACTTGGATATAGACCCCTCAAAACCTCATTCATAAAATTTGGTACAAGAGCCTACTCAACTTCCAATTCATAAACTAATGGAATAGAAACAACCAATAAAAAAACTTAGTAAGGTCAAAGGCCACTCTACACAACAAAATTTGCAATGAGTAAAACATAAGATATATGTAGAGGGGTTATACAATTTTTAGATATGGTTGGGCCACATGAAATCTTGCTTACACTACTAGATAAGGTGATGATTTCACTTTCTTCAACTAATCATCATACACCATACCATATGCACTAGGTACCACATAATCATTATTGTCATTTTCACTAGATAAATGGGCATTCAAATGACCGTTGTTATGCACTCCAAACTCACATAGACTAGTATGTTAATAGAGGCATCATAAAGTTTGCATAGGGGGCACTAGGCCATCATTTTCTACTCTCTTAGATCATTCTCCTCTATGACAGAGTTATCCTAGGATGCTCCTTTTAAGGAACCATTGGTTACTCATATATGAGCCTTATGATTTCTAGGACAACCATTTATCAACAATACCATATAACATAGCCTCAATAGTGATGGAAACCAATTCATAGAGTTTATAATGAACCTCTAATGTGTACACTAATTAATATTTTTAGGAAACACTATAAACCTAAAGGCACAGTTTTGGTACAATCAACAATAAAAATATTTATAAATAATTACAAAGCTCAAGATGCACCTCTAATACACACATGAATAAAAATATTTGGGAATAATTATCAAACCAAGGGCACATTTGTAGTTCAATAACCAATAAAGATATATGGCAATCATTATAGAGATCAGAACCCATTTTTAGTTCGCACATTGATTAAAATATTTTCAATAAATAATACAACTCAGAGTGTAGTATTAGAACATAAACCAATCAATATTTTTGAATTAAATTCTACAAATTCATACACTAGTCTTTCATCATAGGAATTTTTAGCTTCATAGTCTATGTCTACATCAACACATCATGAGTAGTTTGGTCATTGGCTATGCAATCCACTTGGGTTCAGATAAGGAATATATCCATCACATCTTATACACAAAGACATCTTATGAAATATAAAATGAAAACCATATACTAATACAATTACAAAACTCAATCTCCTTCACATATGCCTAAAACATTCATACAACATATGCAAATTTCAATGAATATTACTCCAACCCAAAAAAATTTCAAACATCGACATTTTAAAAAATCAAATAAATTTAAATACAAAATAATATATATAATATAACAAGATCTAGTTACTAATATAAAATGCCAAATTAAACAATAATGATTTATATATAACTCAAAACAACATTTAAATAAAAATATGGTACTTCATTCAATGATGTGAACATGATTTTGGGGACAACTCCCTCACTCTCACTATCAAACAAATCAAAACTATAAGTAAAGTCCCCTCTATCTCTACATGACCTTGATCTATGAATATCAATATTATTTATCTCTCTCCTAATACATGATAAGATTAGCCCTATAGATAACATACTCTTGTTGAAGTTGTATGTAGTCATCTATTATATAAATATTAGCCCCACCTATAGCATCAAGAGAGGGCATTGTATGCCTCTATATATCTATATGTAACTATTCTATATCTATTTTTAATCACCTGAATGTTGTAGTCACTATAACCACCCAATAAAATAAATCAACATGCACCCTAGAAATATTGGTGGCCATCTCCATATATACATCCTCCATAACATCATCTAGGATATGTTATGTCAACTCATGCAATACCAACTCAATGATAACCTCCCAATGCTCATCATCTCATGCACCTACAAATATCCACATAATTTATAAGAATCCTCTTATATAAAAACACATATTCAATATGACATGTAACATATGAACAAATTATCTAACTTAACATCAACAACCCTTAAGGGATCTACATCCAATACCTCATCTATGATCATACCACTTCTTAGAAATATAAGTACCCAATTATACTCAATCCACAAAGCCACATAGGCCTTGGTCACTCTTACATCATCCAAATCCATTACCTCAATCTTAGGATCATGCTCTATCAACAACATATGAGCTACTTAGTAATTGATGACCTTGATCTATGACCTAGCCTTATAAAAACCCAAAAACTCCTCAACCATACTATAGGTCCTAGGGGCACATCCTATACAACACTAAACTATTCAAGTAACCCTCTCATACTAAAAATACTCACACATTATCCTAGTGATCATATATCTAATAGCTAATTTGAATCTACCTCAATTGTGTGTTATCCTTAGGCCACCCCTGATAGGTCTTATAGGATCTCCAGATGATATCTTTTGCTCTCAAAATATCTAGTAACTATTTATAATATGGAGTAATCCTCCTTAGTACATGTCGTATCCTAGTCTATCTCTCCCCAAATACCAATGGATGAGCCCATCCATCCTATGGATGTGTCATTAACCTACTCAAAACTATGTGCTTGTATGCCTAATAGTGTAATAGTGTCAACACACCTATACCCCCACCACTCATATCCTATTTAATGTGGTATATGACCCTACTTATATGATCCATCATCATACAACCATTAGATTACATGATTATATATTTCTTGATGTCCTACATGATCACGTGTATCTTATAAGAGAT
>JARHVA010007631.1:17500-50000 GCA_037957365.1 Torreya grandis | reverse complement strand
CCATAAAAAAATGTGTGTATATATAGATAAGTTCATTTTCTCCTTGTGATTAACATTTTTGGAACTTTTTATAGATTCAATAATTTCCAATTTTATTCTATATTAGCAATACACCCAAAACATTAATCTAGCTTAAGATTTACATGGTAAAAGCCTAAAAGGTTAAATCACCCTTTTATATTATTTTAGCCTTTTAGGACATAGTGAATGTAAATGCTATGTTGTTAAAGAGTTGAGTATTATAAATTGAGGTAATAAATATGCAATAAATGCAACTAATTTGTTATAGAATTGACTAAATTTGACCTTTCTAAAAATAACAATAAATAATGTAAATAAGAACATAACCCTAAAAAATAACTAAGATGGATGATCTAAAGACTAAGAAATTAGGCAAAGGTTGGATTGAGTGTCAAAAATATGATACAGGTGTCAATACCCCTCATAGATAGTAGCACCATGTGGAACTAGTGTCCTTATTTTGGTGGCAGTGTCTCATGTGTGGGATTATTCTGAGCTTCTAGGTGCACTTGTGTCTAGATCTATAAGGCATGTTCATATGTGCACACATTCTAAAATACTATAGATGTCATATTTTGACTGATTTTAAGAGAAAAACCTAATCCTCCATATTGCTAGGGTATTTGATTTATACAATAATAAAATTATGTTTTTTAGTGGGGTAGGTTGGACATCATCAACACTGAACTATGATGAGATTTTCCTACATACCAATAAACTGAAGATGGTCTCATGTATCACTTTTGCAACTCAAGTGTCACATTGAGGTGATTACATATATGTAATTGCATGAACTCTTTGATTATTTTCAGAACTAGACCCAAAATCAAGGCATATGAACTCAATAAAAGCATGACCTATCTATTTGCCTTTAGCATGATCATTATCTTCATCACACAAAATAAAACCAACTACCTTTGAATTATTAGTATTGAGCAAAATATCAATCTTCAACATACCCTTATCTTATTAGAATAATTATTTAGACTCAATAAACCCATTGACTCTCTCTTAAAGATATATCAACCTCATTAGACCATGTGACTCAGAATTTGATTTTAAAAATATTAATTATTAAATAAAATTATATTAGACTAAAGGTTTGAATACTAAAGATTAAATCATATTATTTTAATTTATATTATATTATATTATATTATATTATATTATATTATATTATATTATATTAGACTATAGGTAATATTAAATTTAAATATACTTAGTCTTGCATCTATTAAATGAGAAAATAATGATGGTTTAACTTGTAATCTAGACATGAATCCTTTTTGCAATCAAATGAGTGGCATGTTGTCTTTGTTCACCTGTCATGATAGAAATCATCTAATTAAGCAACCCACCATGTTACAAGTGGTCTACCCCTTTTTTATGGATGCAAGCCATGTTAAACCTATAGATACACAAATGAAATCTAATTATAAAACTACATAATACATTATGTACAAATGTTTGTAATTATAATTTTGATTATTGTTTATGTCATGTAAAATGTATAACTAAAGTATTGAAATGATTTTTATTCAATCACATCATACCGTGTTTGATCACCCTAGTTGATATAACTTTAATATTATTATTAATAGCATGTACCCATGTCCAATTCATTTTTAAATTAAAAATCCCAACCCTAAAATTCCAAATTTATCTTTGTTGGATCTAATTTTTCTAGTGAAACTGTATCAAAAATAATATCACCATTGAAATTACAAAGACAAAACTTGATCACCCACAATTGGATTGACAAAAAAATTCTAGGCTTTTCAACCAGCCAATATAGATATCCCCCTATCAAAACTAAGATAATTACAATTTTGACATAGATATTAGGGAAAGACAATGTAGCTTGACTTTAAGAATGTAATACATCATAGACTAAAGTAGTGCATGGTCAGTTACATCATGATCTATATGCATCCACATTCAGGTTACACAAATTGGCTTCAACTACATATGGTGTTTTTAAAATTATTTTCTATGCTTTCTAAATGTGTGTGTGTGTGTGTGTGTGTGTGTGTGTGTGTGTGTGTGTGTGTGTGTGTGGAAAGAATCAATTAGGAAAGAATTAAGGAAAATAATATAAAAACCACCATAAGTAGTTAAATCCAATTCATGTACCCTGATTGTGGATATATACCAATCATGATGTAACTCATCATACACTGTTTTAGTCTATGATGGCTTGGATATATATTATTTTGGCATACAAATAATGTATATGGTTTACAATGGACATAATTTTTATTTATATTTTCAAAAATGTAGTGAAATGAATATAATAAACTTTGTGTATAGTGGTAAAATGTTGAGCTCAAGTATCCTTTTTTCTTTGAGATGATTGTGTTTTTCCTCCTTATCTCTCTAGGATTTGACATTAAATATATGCTCATGGTTGGGGTCCATTTTTTGAGGAAGGGGGCCCTTCCACCTTTATTCACAACATAAAGTGAGATTTTTTCTTTACAATGTAAATCAAAAGATTAAATACTTTAATTGGATCCCATAATCTATTTTATAGCTTTCATTCATCCATGACAATGATATATTGACACCAAGAGTAATTACATCATGCTGAAGAACATACAAAATCTCCATACACAAATCCCATGAAGAAATGCCATAGCCATGAAAAACATGTAAATGTTGAAATATTTGAAGGTAAGATAAGTAATGATGATGATGAGTGATGATAAGGCTTTCCAATGATAGTGTATGTGAAAGGGCCCATCTCAAACATGAGACCTAGATTCAGATAATATTTAGGAGTTACATGACCTTCACTCATTTCAAAGGGGTTTGTATTTTAACATATGGACATTACGGGGAGATAAACCATCGATAGGGGAAGAGTAAATTTATTCACCATATGAATGATCCACCACACCTCCAAATAGATAAAAGCATACATGCTAAAGATTTTAGGCTTCAAGCCAAATACATGAAACTAAAAATAAAACATTATAATATTATAATATATACTATAATATATATATATATATATATATATATATATATATATATATATATATATAATAGAATATTATATAATATTTATATAATAACCAACATTTAATATATAAAATATTATACAAACTGACATTTCTTATATCATTGTTTCCAAACTCACCTTGAAATATTTCATCAATTTCTTGATCTATAAGAATGTATTTGGATGTCAAAATAAGGTAGTATAAACTAATAATGGCAGAAAATCAATTAAGATCTTAATCTCCATGTAATGCTTTAGTCTATGATGGCTTGAATTCTTTTTGGAAAGAGATATTATTGGTTTTGATTAGAAGACATGAATATTAGATGGTTGAGGAGTGCAATATGTTGGAGTTAGGCCACCTGTAAGTGATCAGGGTTTATCTTGGTGATTTTAAAGGAGAAATTATTTTCATTACATAATTCAATCGGCATGAACATTATAATATTTTGAACTATCTAATACAAATGTCCCCTATCGAAACAAATGGAATTATAATTATGACTTAAAGATTTGGCAAAGACATAATTAATTGCCTCAAAGAATGCAATCCATCATAGACTAAAGTAGTGCATGTTGAGTTACATCTCAATCAATATACATCCACAATCAGGTTACACAAACTAAATCCAACTATTTATGGTGGTTTTAAATTTATATTCCTAAATTATTTTCTATTGCAATCTTTCCATAGATTTATCATTTTTTCATAAAAATTAGTGGATATGGTCTACAATAGACATAATTTAATTTGTATTTGTGCAAATTTGGTGAAAGGAACATAATAAACTTTATACACATTGAAAAGAGGGTGGGTTCATTTCTCCTTATTTCTTTAGTATGCTTGTTATTTTCATCCTTATCTCTCTCTTATTTAACATTCAATATATGCTCTGTCAGGGAACCTACAACAATTAATATACTATGATACCAACTGTTAGGTGACCCCTTATCCAACAGAAGCACAATTGATTACTTTCTTATAATAAATTAAACACGAAATTATACCAGAATGATAAAGTAACTAGAAACTTGAGACAGCAAAGAATTTGAGAGACAATACACACTCTTGTATTAAATATTACTAGAAGAAAATACAATAAGGAAGATGCCACTTCTTCCTCCACCTCAAAGGCTTGCCACACCTCAAGACCTTCTTCCCTCTCTCTCTTGCTCAACACAACAACTCTATAACCTGAGTTATTTTCCCTCCTTGAATGCTTCAGCTGATCTCCTTAACCTTACACCTGTAGATCTCCTTGACCTTGCTTACTTCAATGCTTTTACTTGCCTTCTTAATAATTACAATACATGCCTTATGGGTCTTTAAATAGGATCCCATGCTTACAAAAATAGAACTCTAGTTACAATAATTAGACACGCATCTCGTGACTATAATTAGTCATTTGACATGCAAACACTCACTTCACTTAACTGACTGTTCGTCAATAGCAGTTCTGGAAATACACAAGGGACTGACGCCAGTCCCTACTTGCCTGGTGCTGCCGACATCGGCCGACCTCCTGCCATCGCCGGTTTCCTTCTGCACTGCACCTGACCGACGTCGGTCATGCTGCCAACGCCGGTGCTTATGGTTCTTCAACATCCTCTTCTTTGTGTCTGCAAACAGTTGAATCTTTTAGCTCCACACCCTAACATGCTCATGCTTAGGTCAATTTTTTTGAGCATTTGACATTCAATATCTCTCTAGGATTTGACATTAAATACATTCAATACCTACCACCTATTTTCACAACACAAAGTGAGAGTTTTTATTCACAAAAAATATGATAGTTTCAATACACTAATTATATATTATACTTTATATTTTCAAAAATCTAGTGAAAGGAATATAATAAACTTTGTGTATAGTGGTAAAAGTTTGGGTTCGAGTATCCCTTTTTCTTTGACATGATTTTGTTTTTCCTCCTTATCTCTCTAGGATTTGACATTAAATATATGCTCATGGTTGGGTTCCATTTTTGGAGGAAGGGGGCCCTTCCACCTTTATTCACAACATAAAGTGAGATTTTTATTTAAAACATAAATCAAAATTTTAAATAGTTTAATTGGATCCCATAATCTATTTTGTATCTTTCATTCATTCATGACAATGATATATTTACACCAAGATAAATTACATCATGCTTAAGAACATACAAAAAATCCATACACAAATCCCATGAAGAAATGCCATAGCCATGCAAAACATGTAAATGTTGAAATATTTCAAGGTAAGATAAATAATGATGATGATGAGTGATGATAAGGCTTTCCAATGATAGTGTATACCAAGGGGCCCATCTCAAACATGAGACCTACATTCAGATAATATTTAAGAATTACATGACCTTCACTCATTTTAAAGGGGTTTGTATTTTAACATATGGATATTAAGGGGAGATAAACCATAGATAGGGGAAGAGTAAATTTGTTCACCATATGAATGATCCAACACACCACCCAATAGATAAAAGGATATGTGCTAAACATTTTAATCTTCAATCCAAATACATGAAACTAAAAAGAAAACATTATAATATTATTATATATAGTATGACATATAGAATATAATATTTATATAATAACTAACATTTAATATATATAATATTATATGAACTTGGCATTTCTTCTATCATTGTTTCCCAACTCACCTTGAAATATTTCACCAATTTCTTGATCTGTAAGAATGTATTTAGATGCCAAAATAAGGTAGTATAAAGTAATTATTGAAGAAATCATTTATGATCTAAATTTACATATAATGCTTTAGTCTATGATGGCTTGAATTCTTTTTAGAAAGACATATTGTTGGTTTTTATTAAAAGACATGAGTATTTTATGGTTGAGGAGTCCAACATGTTGGAGTTGGGCCACCTGTAAATGATTGGGTTTGATCTTGGTGATTTTAAAGGAAATTATTTTCATTACATAATTCAATCGACATGAACATTCTAACATTTTAAACTATCCAATACAAATGTCCCCTATCGAAACAAATGGAACTATAATTATAACTTAAATTTTTCCAAAGACACAATTAATTACCTCGAAGAATGTAATCCATCATAGACTAAAGTAGTGCATGTTGAGTTACATCTCGATCAGTATACATCCACAATTAGGTTACACAAACAAGATTCAACTATTTATGGTGGTTTTAAAATTATATTCCTAAATGATTTTCCAATGCAATCTTTCCATAGATATATGGTTTTCAAATAAAAATTAGTGGATATGGTGTACAATAGACATACATTAATTTATATTTGCAAAAATCTAGTGAGAGGAACATAATAAACTCTATCCATATTGGAAAGAGGGTGGGTTCATGTCTCCTTATATATTTAGGATGCTTATTTTTTTCTTCCTTATCTCTATAGTATTTGACATTCAATATATGCTCATGCTTAGGTCTATTTTTTTAAGGATTTTACATTCAATATCTCTCTAAGATTTGACATTCAATACATTCAATACCTACCACCTTTTTCACAACACAAAGTGAGATTTTTTCTTAACAAAAAAAAATGGTATTTTCAATACTTTAATTATATATTATATATTATATTTTATATTTTATCTTCCATTCATCCATGACAATGATATATTGACACAAAGATAAATTACATCATGATTAATAACATACAAAAATTCCATATGCAAATCCCAGGAAGAAAGGGCAAAGCCATGCAAAACATGTAAATGTTGAAAGATTACAAGGTAATATAAGTAATGATGATGATGAGTGATGACAAGGATTTCTAGTGATAGTGTACACTAAGGGTCCCATATCTAACATGAGACCCATATTTATGTCATCTTTTGGAATTACATGACCTTCACTCATTACAAAGGTGTTTATAGTTTAATATATGGATATTAAGGGGAGTGAAACAATTGATAGGTGGAAGAGTAAATTTTTTCAGTAACCACCTAATAGACCAATGCATATTTTTTAAATTTTTTAGGATTCAAGCTAAATATGCATGACTAAAAAAATACAATGTTACTAATGTGGGGATAAGATAATGAGGTCCAAAAGTCTAACATGATGCTTCCATTCATCCATGTTGCCAATATATTTCCATCTAAGAATATAATATTATAATATTATAATATAGATTATAATAAATAACATATAATATTTTATAATATTTATATAATAAATAATATTTAATATATAAAATATTTTACTAACTTGTCATTTCTTCTAACCATCATCACCCATATCACCTTGAAATATTTCATCACTTTATTGATCCATAAGAATGTATTTGGATGTCAAAATAAGTTCATGTAAAGTAATTATGGGGGTAGACCCATCGATATATAAATCTCTATTCAATTGTTTAGTCTAGGATGGATTGAATTAATCGTAAAAAGAGATCTCATTGGTTTTAATTAGAGGAAATATGTAATCAAATGTTAAATTACCCAACATGTTAATGTTTGGGAAACTATGGGTGATCAGGTTTTGTTTTGGTGATTATAACGGAGAAAAAAATTTCTTTTCAAAGGGTTAAAATTTTATGCATAATAGTTTTGGCATACCCAATGGGACCAATAGTCTAAGAAGTTTTCAAAGGTAGATGTTGACCTTGGCAAATTTTAAGTTGTAAGGAGTCCTTCATGAAACATTTCGAAACTCCAACACTTATTGGCTCTTGTTTGTAGACTAGAGCTTCATTTTCATGCCTAAGGTAAGTACAAGGTATTCTACTAAAGGAATTCATTTTGAATTTTTAGATTTACCTTACTATTTTCTTAGATAAAAGAGGTTTGCTAATTCCCATCCATATTCCAAAAAGTCTTTGGCTGCTTACTTAGCCATTAGATGACTTTTTATGGCTCCATCTTTCCAAATGGTAGCCCCATGTAACCTAGCTTTTGTTTCCTTCAATGGCCATAGTCTTTTATCCTTTGATCACTATAATATTATTCCTATTTCAGCCCTAAAAAGTATGTCTTGATACACATGAGAAGTTGTCACTACTTCTATTGAACACATAAGAAACATTGAAACTTTTTGTAATATACATGACATCAATGAAGAGGATGTTTACATCATGTTGTTGATTTTATCTTTCAAGGGAAAGACACTTGATTGGTATGGTTATTTGCCTCCCAAATAAATGGATACATGGGATTAATTAGGTGATTCTTTGAGAAGTATATTTGTGGACAAATATGACTACTTGTTCTTGAATGAGCAGCTAACTAAAATAAGTAGATAACCTCATGCGGCTATTCAAGACTTCTACACAAGATTGAAAAAGACTTGGGATAGGATCCCACTCTTGGTAAGGCCTAATTCTCATCATGCTTTACTTTACTACCTCAATTCATTCAAATGTGATATCTCAATGATGATTCAATCCATGGTATGGGATATATTGACTAATGCTTATGATACTTCCATCAGTGATGAGAACTACCTTGTTCTAGCTGCAAAATAGCCCCTAAACCACTCATTCCTTTGTTTCTTGATGTGAAAGATCCTATGCATACCATTTCTACTATTCCCACACCTAAGCACAAGAAAGCTACCCCTAATCAAAGAAGAAAAAAAAGGAAGAGGATATGATTGAGGATATTAGAGAAGATATTCGATATCTTAAGAGGAAACAAAAACAACAATAATGGAGGTCTCTTCAAGGTCATTTCCATCCTTACCATTCTTACCAAGATTTTAGACAACCTTTTCAAGGTAAACATCAAAGACAAGGCAAGTTAACTCATGTGAGTCAACACAATGGGTAAAGAGTGTATAAAATAATAAATGTGTCTAAAGGCCTAATAATCTACCTTTACAACCCATACACTCAAAATGAATACTTACAAGCCCTAAACCTATAGGACCTCATTTTAAACCAAAGTTAACTATCAAAATCATGGTCAAAGAAAGGTTAAATCATACCTCCATACATTGTAGATAGGAAATCAATGCATAAACTCATGAAAACATCTAAGTGATTGAGAAACAATGAGGATCAGATGGGATTGTTATCACAATCCTAAGAGACTACCTACAGGTTTGTGTATGAAAGTAAGTGAGAAGAGGTTTGAAGATGCCATAAAGGAGTTGGTAGACTTTTTAATATAATTAAATAACCTCATTTGATGTTGGAACCTTCTCAAAGTGCCTTGAGAGAATAAAAAATTAACTTTTAGGACTAATGATCAAACTCTCTCCATTAGTAACCTACAACAATGCCTTGCAATGTGTGAGCTAAAAAGTGCATATAGTGAAGACGTAGTACCTTGATAATGTTACATAAGGTTAGTGAAATGTTGGGAATCCTTAATAAGATGAATAATATGTACAATGACTATCAACAAGGTTCTAAAAGCCTAAAACATAGACAAAAAAATTAAAAATTTGGTATGTATAGCTAGGGTAATTGAAGAATGAGAAGGATACTGTGCGTGGTAAGGTCATGATGAATTAAAATTGCAAATTTAGAAGTTTTAAAACTCTCAATAACAAAAGATAACCATAGATATGTTTAGTGAGTGTAAATAAAGTCCTATAAGCACTTTAAGACACTTATGACATCCCAATGGACACCTATAGACTTCAGTCAAGAATGAGTGAATCCTAAGTCTTTGCAAAGAGAAAAATGTATATGAAAATATTTGAGGTCTATCTTAAGTATAGAAATATTTCAATAGGGTCATTTGGAGATATAATTAAACATGATGAAATTTTAAATAATATTTATCAAAATAGAGTTCAAAATCCTGCATATATAATCAACAAAACCATCTATAGGTCTACCTACTTTTATGAGAGCTTTTACTTGATCTAAGAAGGTAAAGGTCTATGAAGAGATATGAAGGAATTAATACTATTTGAATATGGTTCATCATGATATAATACCTAATTTAAAGCCTTAAACCTAATATCAAAGTTGAAGAAGGTCAAGACTCTATTCTAAGCCAAACAAACCTAAGACGCACATAGGCCCATATGGACAGTCATGAATAAAGTGACTGGTTGAAGGTAAAGTGAAGTCTTAGGGGCATGGAAAAGTATAAAGTTTTATTATAGACCTTTCAAAATCATAAATGAATAGGATAAAGAAAAAAAATTATAATTGATCTCTCAAGACCATCTCAAGCTCCTTTAGGGTGCAAATTTGATCTATAATAGTTTTGGCACACCCAATGCGACACAGGTCCAAAGTCAAGGAGAATTCTTGATTTTTTTTATTCTACCTATTAGCCTTTGGAGGAATTAAACAAATGGAGACTCTATATGAAATCAACTGGTTCTAGCAGCCCATGTACTTATTTTCAAAAGTATTTGATAGTATCTTCTATTTTCTTTTGACTCATGAAGTTGGGATGGTTGGATACGTAGAGATATTCTATTTTATACCACCTTATTAACCTTATAATGACCTATACCATCCTTTTTTACCTCTTTATCAACCTTTTTAGGACTGCAACTATGTGCCTCTATAGCTTTATCAAAGTTGTTACCCTCCTTATGAGTCATATCAATCCTCCTAACTCAATCTTGATTCACAAATCTTCATGAGAAACATTGATGTAAGGAGGAAGATTTAGATTAGTGTCATGTGTAGGTTATTACCTTCTTTTTAAGTGAAATTAAAGTTGGTTGGTAGTAACTAGTGCATATTTAGTGTATCACCTCCATTAATTTAGGTTTCTCTTCCTTTTCCTATCAACTATTAGAGTAGTGTTTGAGACTAAGTGATTCATCAAGGGAGCTAGCCCTTTAACATAGAGATTCACCTCTCCAATAGGGTACCCATAAACTTTAGGTGTTTTCATGTTATATTAAATTTGAAAATCTTGAACTACCTTCTAATGTGTGAAAATTTGATGTATAATAGTACCCATATAGACCTTTACCTTTATGCCTTCCAATACCATCATCCATCTCAAAAAGCAGGGGTGTTGAAAACCCTTTTTATTAGAGCCTTCGATATTTTTGATGGAGACAAAATTGAAGAAGATATTTAGAACTTAGAATATATTTATAATTTGAATGGTTACACTTGGAAATAAATAAACAAATCTATAAAACAAGAAAAGGATAATGTAGATAGACCTAAACAAAAAGACCCTATAGTAGTAGACCCAATGGCTTTCCTACCTTAACTAGAAGCCATTTCCAAAAATATTGCTTTAATTTTTATGTTCTATAATATCAATTGCACCCATTTATCCCATTAACAAGCTTAGAATGTCATCAAAATCTACATAAGACCCTTTGGAACCCAACCTATATAGTAGAGTCTACAAGGTGCAATGATCATGTGGAATACCTTACATAAAAGAAACATGGAGATCGATCAATACTAGAATCCAGGAGCATATGATAGAAATTAATGTTGGAAGGAAAAAAAGTCATCATTTCAAGAGCACTTTTTCCAAAAAAAGCATGAAATCTACATTGAAAATGCCAAAGTGATTGCCATATAAAACCATTTTCACAAACAGAAATTGAGGGAAGCCATTAAAATTTGAAAGCACATAATGAAAGCTAATAGAGATGTAGGCTTAGGTTTTTTATCCTACTTGGAACACTATCGTCATCTTAGTATAATCCTTTATTAGTTCCTTGGTCTTTAGATTTACTACCAAATTGACTCTTAGGTTTTTTCATTCATATAATTTGTTAGTCATTTTTAGCCATTTATTTTTTTAAAACAATTCACTTTCTCACTAACTTATACATTTTTAAAATATAAAATAAACATTAAAATTTTTATTTTATTTTATAAATCTCTTTCCTTATCTCATTACAATCATTTTTTAAATCCCTATCTTTACCCCCAACACCTCCTCCTCCTCCCCCTCGTCCTTGCCCCACTCTCAACCTCGATCTCACCCCTCTTCCTTTAGTATTTTTATTCAAATTATTTGTTTGTATTTATTATCCACTTAAATCTAAACCCCTCCTCTACCTCACTGTCTCTCCCCCTTCCTCCTCCATCCCCATCCCCCTTGCCACCTTGTAGGATATTCACTTAGTCAATAAATTAGTCATTTGTTTAACTTAGTTTTTAAATTTTTTTACTTTGATTTTTGATTTTAACATTGTTTTCTAATTGTACATTATTTCTTTAAAATTTAATTTACACTAAATATATTTATTCACTAATGTAAAATTCAAACTTTGGTCTTAAATAATTATTTACCGTCAAAAGGGTTAGGGTGGTGAGTTCATTCCTTGATGACACTTGGGGTATGAGCTTGCAACAATTACTTCATTTTTTACCTCTAGTGATTATTATCTTTGTAATATTTAATTATGTTAGGTTTTTTGTTCCTCATCATGTATTTCCCCTGAATAAGGATCATAGGAGGTGATCTAAAATGTTTAGGTCAAAATTCTTCACACAGTTATTCCCAAAAACAAGTTTGAACATTGTTATTATCTTGACTTTTTACTAAAAATTATCATTACAATAGTCATTTGACATATAGTATTATTTTTATTTTTATTTTTTATATAAAAAAATTATTATATAAAACACTTGTTTCACTCAAAAAAAATCTATTAATTACATAAAATATACTTGATTATGTTTACTATGTTTATTATATAAATTTTACGGTCTATCATTCAACTAGTGACCAACACCTTTGAATATGGTTTTTATATGTTTCAACTATTTTCATAATCACTTTTGAATATAGTTATCATTTCCATGTTTAGTCCAATATATGTATAATTTCATTTATCCTATTTTAATTTAGTGTTTCTCCTATTTTTTAGTTGTACATTAAATGTATAGTACATTCAAAGTTTTGAAGAAATTAACAAACTAAAAAACCTTTAAAACATCTTATTAGTCTATCTCGAAATAGGGATAGCTTAATTTCCATC
The DNA here is from genome assembly GCA_037957365.1 of Torreya grandis. Classification (NCBI taxonomy): domain Eukaryota; kingdom Viridiplantae; phylum Streptophyta; class Pinopsida; order Cupressales; family Taxaceae; genus Torreya; species Torreya grandis. The sequence goes on along the minus strand of JARHVA010007631.1, from coordinate 37,107 downwards.
CTAACTAAAAATATTTTTCACTCTTAACTAATCATACTTAATTTGTTGGTATCATTCATTGCTATGTTAAATTTATACTATAAATTTATAAACAAATTTAACCATAAATATTTTTATATTTTGCAATATAAAAATTAGAACTATTTTTTATAGATCAATATTAGGGTTTAGTGGTCCCTGTCCCAAAAACATATATGTCATATAAACCTACCAGGTCTAGCTAAAAAATTCAGATTGTTAAGGCATTAAGCTTCCAAAAAAATACATATTCCTAGTAGTTTTTGAAAACATGTATATCTAATTTATAGAATTATTAACTAAAAACCAAAAAATAGTTACACAAAACATAATCTTGCCTTTCTACTACAAAACAGTCAAAATATAATCTAGAAATAAATCCATAATGATCACTTCCACAACATTGCCATCAGTAACTATCATTTTTATTGATTCTGATGGCTTGGATTTCTTCCTTGAATGGGAAACAAGCTCTTCCTAATCATTTATCCTTAAAGTTGGACTAAAAAAATCTAGCTCTTGTCCTATCTTAGAATGCATAGCCTCCCCAACATGAAGAAACTTCATCCTTTCCTTACTACTCCCCTGCTCTAGATTTACTTTACCCTTTCCTCTCCACCATGGAAGCTCCTTAAACAGATCCCATGCTACTCCTTTTGCCAACCACTTTATTTCTTTCACTTTATCTGGCATCCATCTATGATCCCTCAAGTCTTCCATTTGTAGAATAGGTAGCATTAGATCCTCAATAACAAGCATGACAATACCATATGGCATGTCCTTCTTTTTCTCACCAAAATAGACCTCTTCTACTTCTTGGGAAAAATTAACAAAAGCCAAGAATTTAACTTCCAACAAATAGAAAAAACAATAGAATGAATGTATGACCATCTTTACCTAAGAAAGGCATTGTTGGAAAGGGACTTGGTGAAAAAGCACTGATTATTGATGGGAGACCCTCCCTATGCTTTGGCCAATCAAAGAAATCTACCATTTCTTTAATCTAGTCCCTATCCATCATCACTAGACAATGATTTTTGGCAAAGAGAAATGTCAAATCTAAATTTAATCACACTTGCCTATTGACAACCTCTACCTCTGTCACTTCTACAATCAGAAAACAAAAGACATTAAACAATCTTGTCTTTGATATATTACCCAAAAAACCCATTTACCTTTCTTTCATTCCACCAAAAATTAATGACCATCTTATTGATTTCATGCACTCTCACTCCATGCTAGAAAACACAACCCATCCACAAAACCAAACCTAAAAACCAGCCACGACTCCCATTTCAAATCACTTCAAAGCATTTGATCATTATACATGAAAATTCGATCATGAATCTATTTTTATCGCATACTTGCCTTTAATGAAATCATAAATCACTCTATTTTCACCTTACTGCCAACTCATCTACCATAAAATGAAACAACCACCACCTCAAAACATTATTTAATAATTTTATATTTAATTTTAACCTTTATTTTTAGTTTGTAAATTTTAAACCATGTAAAATTTAAAAATTAAAAATCAATCTACTTAATCCCTACACAATCTCCCATTCTTCTATGAAACTATCAATTTTGGTAGACATTGTATGATCTATGCCCACATTCACCAAAAAATTGACCACTCAATTGCTTTCGTGAAAGCAATGCGAGCACTTCCATTCATCAAATTGATCTAGTTTGGATCAAATAATCATCAAGATATTCCCTAATTTCTAGGATTTAGCCTTCTAATTTTTCAAATCTTGAATGACTATCTGCAAATCCCCTTCAATTTCTCAAAAAATAGATCCTACATTCCAAAGCCAACTCAATACCTACAACCAACGCGAGAACCTCTTCTTCATTATTCGTTCCATCAAGTAACCTCAAATACATTGCTCTTATTAATGATCCATTTCAATCCTTAATAACACAGCCAGTGCGTAAGACTCCTAGATTCCCTTTACAAGCTCCATCAAAGTTGAGCCTAAACCAAATTGGTTATGGACGAGCCTAGATTGTTTCTTTTCTTTTCCTCTTATTCTTCTTATCTAAATTGACCCTTTAGTAGGGTAAATTTTTTTGGGGTCTCGGGATTTTCAAAAAGGGCATAGAACCAAAAACGCTTTTGTAATCGGAATGCCAAAACGAGCAGTGAATATTATCCCTAACCATGAACTACGAACTTGCCTTGTCACATTGAACACAGGTTTCAAGCCACATGTGTCGTACTCTCGTCGCATTGAACACTGAGTCAGTAGCTTGTTGGATTGTGGGATTGTGGATACATTTCATGAATAACCCACCATAGCTTAGTATTGGAATGATGCTAGAGAGTGGTCATACCAAAGAATGGATCCTGAGACCTTCCACTTCTAACACTCAGCTCACTCACCGCTAAGCTATCATCGTTGGGTTAAAGTTTTCAGTATTAAGATTTTTAAAATGGACCCAGAATCATAGACATTTTTGTAGCCAAAATACTCAAATCAGGATTGAATAGTATCCTTAGCCAAGAACTATAGACTTGCCTCATCGCATTGAACACAAGTTTCAAGCCATATGCCGACCCTTGTCACATTAGGCACCAAGTTGGTAGCCCATTGCACTATGGATAATTTTCATGAATAACCCATTGTAGCTTAGTGTGGGAACAATACTATAGAGTGGTCATCCAAAAGAAGGGACTATGAGACCTCCAACTTCTAACACTCAGCGCACTCACCGCTAAACTATTATCACCAAATTAAAATTAAAATTAATTATTAAACATCCCTTATTTTAAAAATAAATTTCTTTTCATTTTTATTGAGTTGTTTACGATAAGTTGCGCCATCCAAAGAATTTCATTCCAATTTTAACATAGCATAAATTTGAAAGAAACCAAAACAAATGGGGAAATAATAATGAAATTGGACACAAATAAAGCTCTAAACACGAATCATTTCTTAAATTCATCCTCAGGTTTTCATTTATGAATTGCTTTACCACGGCATATATGCGTTTTAGCTCATAGGAGAACAGCGAGCGTTTCAGTCAAAAACATGGCGGAAGGCGTTGACCTATAGTCGGCTACCCGTTTTATAGCAACTCGGCCTACCAGGCTAACCGTCTGTAGGTTCTTCGAATATTCGGAAAATAATTGTTACTTTTTTACTCGGTGTTTACCATTTTTTTGGAGCTGTCGATGCGACGACGTGACCGAAGCATTCCCTTGATACAATCAAAGCTGGCAAACACCATTGTAACAGATTTGGAGTGCGACTATCCCAATAAAAGTATTCCTTCAGGAATCCATTGATCTGATGAAGTCTGGCACCAAACAATAATTAAATGGAGATGGATGAAAGTTAAAAAAAAAAAAATTTTGAAAAGCTCTTAATTTATTTGTGAAGTTGTGAAAACAATAAATAAATGGAGATGGATGGAAGTTAAATATATTGTTGAAAAGCTCTTAATTTATTTGTAAAGTTGTTTAGTTCACATAAAGTTATTAATTTAATGAAATTTATTATTAAAAAAATAAAAATTATTACAGATTGAAATTGAAATAAAAATTTTATTGAAAACTTATTATTTTAAAAATAAAATTGTTTAGTTGATAAAATATTTATCAAATATTATTTTTTATTAAATGTAAAAATTTAATAATATTAAAAGAAAAAAAATCAGATTCAATTTTTAAATAAACCTAACAATTCATAATATTAAATCAAAAAATTAATTAAAAAATAGAATAAAATCAATCTTTGTCACCATAAAATACACAAACCCCTAGAGATAGATATATCCATCCTCCTATAATGCAGGACCTTTATCAATGGGTTTAGATTGCATCACAACACAGACAAAAAGGAGTTTGTAAAGTTTCACATAGGCCAAAAACAATTCATGTTTCAAACCAAAAGAAGTTTGTCATGTTCGCCACAAGCCAAGCACAACTTTCCTTTGGATTTGAAAATTAATTTGTTTTCTTTCCTTCGGTTTTTTTTAAAGATGCTGCCATCTCTTTGTCACATTTTTTTTTTTTTTTAAATTGTATGTTTATTTTAATAACGGGGAGAGAATAGAGTGAATTTGGCTTTTTCAGTTTTAATTTATTAATTATTTAATGTAAGGATTACAATTTAAAGGGGATTTGATCATCTCTTTTATGAGCAAACTTTTTCTATCTAATTTTTATTTGTAGGAAAATTTAATTAATAAATATTAGTTTATGTGATGATGAAATTTAAATGTAATAAAAAAATAATTAAAAAATTGCTTAATTTATTATTTAATCTATAGAATTTAGTTATAAAACTGAATTTAGGCTTCATTTTTTATGAGTAATTTTTATTTTCTTTTTTGGTTTAAGTTTGCAATAAAATTTTATTAGTAAGCATTGGCTCATGTGATGATCAAATATCATTTTAAGTGTATGCTAGTAGTGGAGATGGATAAAATGTTAATTATTATATTATTTAATTTTGAGATTATAGTTTAGAGGGTATTTGTTCATCTATTCAGTGAATAAATTTATAATATTTTATTTTTGTTTTATATTTGTAATCAAATTTTATTATTAACAATTAATTTATGTTATGATAAAATTGAAGTGTATATAATAAAATATTAAGCTAGAAGATCTATTTAAGATTCTTATCAAATAAGTTTGCAATGTTTGTCGTGATTCTTTTTCCCATTGTTAGGGTTTGTGTGTTGTAGATTGGTTGGGCCAGGGTGGATAATCAGAGTTGATTACTTCTTAGGATTCCTGAGGCATCAATGATCATCAAGAAAAGCAGTGGTTGGGGGTAGGTCGTGAGGGATGTGAAGGGCGGGTTCCTTAAGGCATTCTTTGGCTCTTCATAAAATTAACCTTATTTGAATTTTGTGGAGTCTAATCCCTATTGCAATTCCTTTGGGGATCTAGCTCTCCTCTTCAACTTTGTTGAAGATACTTCATGCTGGGTAGGTCTGAATTACGATTCAAATCTTCTTACCAAGAACATCTCCTTTCTTAAAGTGATTTATCAAGTAGAGAAGACCATGAAACCCTCGGTCATGAATTTAGATGCAACCAAAGATACTTCAATAGTATCTTTTATAGATAAATCCCTTGAGGATGTGCTTTGAAATGAAGTTTGGTTCACAAATACAGGTTTTGTGTGCATATTTGACTTTTTTGGTCAAATATCCTTGCTCTTCATTAGTGGGTCTCTGATTCATGGAGGCCATTAATGAAGGATAGATTGTAACTCTACCCTTTTGCCAATGGTTATTTATTATGTTTTTAAATAGGTTTTTTTTATCATAACAATGTTATTAATGCTAAACCTTGGTGTTGGGATCAAAAATTCCACCTTTAGAAGTCTTAGTTCCCTAAGTTTAACCCTCTTCTTGATAATATTAGTATTAGGCCCATCGAGGTTCATCTACCTTATCTTCTTATTCAATTGTGAGTTGATTCTGCCTATTAGCTATTGGTATAACTCCACAAAGCATAAAATTATTATTGATAAAATGCAAACTTATTGAAATATATCCACAAAACACAAACTTATTCATTATTATGCATGTGCTCCATGTTTTACAACACCTAAATATCAAACTATTATAATTTTTTAGACCTTTTAATATTTTCATTTCTTAATATTTTATTTTATTTTCATAATATTTCTATTTTATCACTAATAATTTTATTAGATTTCCTTAACTAGATTTCAACTCATTTTATGCTTTATCACCTTGATTTATTATTGCTTACTAGTTTTACAATCTAAATTATGTATGATATACACTATTAGTGTAGCAATATCCAATGTATGATGGCTTGGGTAAGTGAAGTAATCAATAATGAATTTCCTTTATGGGAGATGTTAATGGACATGTTTATTTTTAGAAACTTTTTTCACGTCAATCAATGTTCAACTACATGAGATTTGAACCAAAGGGTTACTCAATTTAAAATTTTCAACTTGTCATTATGTGATTAGAAGATACCATCTAAATGGTATATATTTATAAAAAAAACTTCAGCATAAAAGTTCAGGAAAGTACCAAGATTTCATAGAGCTAAGACCCCTCAAAGTGTTGAAAAAAGAAAATTGGGGAAAATATTTTAGGGCCTTAGTTACCTTAGTGATTTTGCACGTCATGTGTGCAAGCCACATGATGTTATGTATCCTATAATAGAAATAACTTTCATATGACAATAATAATCCATAGAGTTGCATATTTTATTTTGATATTCGCATGATGTTATCTATTCTTATGTGTTTATGAAATTTGGGGGAATGTTAGTTGTCTATTTATTTTTATATGGAAATTTAGATGTAATATTTTTGTCATAGTTAAATTTTTAAAAAATAATTTTTTAATAGTAAGTATTATAAATATTATTATTTTAAGAACCATTTCACAATGAAAGAAAGGATAGAGAAGATTTTGATATTATGAACATGTTAATAAAAATTACTGATATCCTCTTTTAATTATTTTTAACATAAAAACTATTATATAAAAAACCAACACAATATAATAAATATGAAATCTTAATATATATACAAACTATACATTAAAAATACAAATACAAATAAATAAATCAAAACATATAAAATAAATAACAATTTGAAAAATACACATAAACAACAAACTAACTAAAATACATACATTTATTATATTATAATGTTCTTTTAATTCTATAAATGTCATTTTCCTCCCCTATTCAAATGTTTGTTCCATATTACAAATCCTATTATAAATAAATCAATATAATGCAATTACACCTCCTAGTTTCTCCTTCCTATGAACTGAGCTTTTCTTTTGATGTGCATAGATATACGGTCAACACATGGATACTCCATTACATTGTTGTATTTTTGGTCCTTCACCTTCCATTCCTATCATTATATTTGTTACCCAAAATTGGTGAACATAATTAGGTCGTACAAAACTTGTATACCAACTTCCTTTCACATCACATAAAATCTCATGTTTTCGTTTTTAATAAAATCGTAAAGTTCATTATATGTAACATCATTTTCAGATCTATCTTATATAATCATGTAACATACAAGAGAAAAGTTAGAGTTATTGACTCATGCATTATCATAATTATCTCACATTTTATAATAATATATAATGAACGCTTATAATTATATACATTAACAATTAAGAATTTTATCATAATAAATCAAGGCTTTTGAAAATTAAAATATAAATAAAATAGAAAGTGAAAGATATAGTATTTGGAGCCTAATTTTATTATTAGTTAGAATAATATATAGAATGTCACCATACATATTTTGTTGGGTGGAAAATTAGTTTGATATCAATTTAAATTTAAAATAAAATAATCAATATTTTTTCATTATGATTTCGAAGCTTCTATGAATATGAAATTATTCATTATTTAACATTTTATGTGATGTGTATGATATATTTTGATTAGTATTAATTGATTTTTTACTATAAGCATTACATCTTATGTATATTATATTTTTGCACTATTTACAATTTCTTAATTTTTCTTTTATTTCATTTTAAGTATATTATACTTTTTTGATGATTTAATGTGATGTATATTAAAAAAATTGTGAAAATTTTCAGATTATATGCTAAATAAATATTCACTATGCATATATGTTACTATCATACTTATATTAAATAAATATATATAGAAGACATCAAAAAATATCATTTTTGAGGTACCTATTAATATTGTATTTGTGACATATGTCTAATAGGTGACTCAAAATGATATCTCTCGACATCTTATACATAGATTTATTATGTTAGTTATTATAACACCAATATTTTGATATGAATGATTTTAGGCATAGGGTTTTCAATCCCTCGTGTCAAAGGGGGGATATATCTAGGTATTATAAATAAATGTTTAGAAAAAAAATTACAAAACTTTTGAAGAAAAGAGTTTTGAGTAGAAAATTAACGTTTGATTTCAAACACAATTTTATATTTCCTTGATCCAGATATGGATTGGGTTATAAAAAATCCTAGAGAAGTAGTGGATATGACTATCAATTATCATAAAAGTTTTCATTGGAATAATCAAAATAATAAGGAAAGTGTTCTATCTTTTTCAAGTTATGACATTATTTGGTTTTCATACCAATAAGAGTATTTATCCTTATGTTCATTATAATTTTAAATTTTTTAAGTCTTACATTTGATATGATATTTAATAATTTTTTCAATTTACCACTATTTCAAAGTATGTTAATTTTATCAAAACTCATTTTGAATGGAGGTTATTTCAAGCGTCATTTGATTCCCATTACCTTTTTCTATATAAATGAAAAAAAAATACTTTATATATTTATCTTTATACAAATACATATACATGCATTCTTTCACATATACACATCAAAAAGAGTGTATTTTGTAAACACATAACTTTGATAAAAATCCATTTTCCATAATTTATTTTCTACTTTTATTATACATTATTCACTTGAGTATAATTGAATTTTTATAAGACTTTGCTTACCCGACACTAACTTTTATTTTCTTCTTAAGCCATTTAAATAAATTTCACACTACATTAAATTATATGTGTTTATCCTTGAGCCTAACTTTACACATCTCTATCTTGCTTCTCACACCTCCCACCTCTATTTTGCTTAAGATAGAGACAACAAGCCTACCAATTCTTTCTATCTTTATTTTGTGGTCACTTTTGCACGTCATTAGTTTGCTTTCCCTTTTTTAATTATAATTTATTTTTAGGGTTGGCCTTAACACATGTCATTTCTTAAAGCATCCTCTTGATGAAAAGTCATAACGGATAATTTCTTTAAGTTTAAAGTGTTAAAGTGTTAGAGATATTTTAAAGTCTTTTTTAAATAGGAGAGCCTAATTCCAGCTTAAACTTTGAATGAAACCTTGACATGTCTATTACTATACATGTAAAAAAAATTATCCAACTTTATAATTAAAGTTTTGTGGCATCACTCACTCACACCCCCATTAAAAAAAAGTTTTAAGAGAATATGCATGTAATTAAATATCCACTTTAGAAGGAATATGAAGTCTAATTCCCTGATCATGATTTCATAAATATATTACATAAAAGTTAGTGATATTTAATTATAGTATGTGGGATATATAACTTTAATTTCTTTGTGATTTATTAAGACATTAATTTTTTTATGAATTGATAGAAAATTAGAGAAATAAAAAATAAAAAATAATTCATTTCAAACATTCTTTCTATGATTTTAGATGAGCACAAGCATATGACTACATCATCATGAAGTAAATTTATAGTAAAAATTACATATCTAAGTACAATTTATATTATAGATTTAGTTTAGGTAAACACTTTTTTAGTTATGTAGGGACAACTATGGTTCTACCTTTGACTTACTTATTGATTAAGCAATTTATCATTTCTATTTTTCTATTGTTATTAGTTCAAATATATATATATAACCTAATTTTAATCTAAAAACTCAAAATTCTTCTTATGTTTTATTATTCTTTATTATTATTATTATTATTATTATTATTATTATTATTTAATCATTTACTTAAACATTTAAAAAATTTAATCACTTTTATTTATTTATTTTGTCATCGTCATGATAGATCTAAATTAAATATCCCATGTACATTTTATTTTATCAAATTTATTTAATTAAATTCATACAAAACACTCAAAATATAAAATATATCACAAACTTGCATAGAGAATTTTTTTAAACAATATATAAACTTCAAAAATTACATGTCATCAATACATATGATGCCTAAAATTTATCTATTTTGAGATGTATATAAAATAAGTTCATCCAAATTTTGAAAGCAAGAATACATTTTAGAAAGCATAAGAAGTATCTAGGCTCACACGATTTTTTATAGTTTTCTCTCTTATCGAGTTGACCATTCGTATTAAAATAGCTCACATATTTATATGAACTTAACGTGCACCAGCCATTCTCACCATAAAATATATTCATGATAATTTTTAGCATTTCTTGCACTCAAAATGATGTTGTAGTTTAATTGTCATGTCACTAAAATTTGTAACCATGAATGTATACATAATCCAACACATGTTCAAAGAATATAGTGTCATAGGTATATTTAGTTAAAATGGTTATGTTAATTTTTAATTTTATATAATTTAAAAAAATATTTATATAGGCACTCATTTATATATGTGTATTTATAAAGAATTTTTAATTTTATATAATTTAATTTATTTTTATTATTATTATTATTATTATTATTATTATTATTATTATTATTATTATTATTATTATTAGCAAAGTATATATAAAAAAAATGTTTTAAAAAGATTTATATATAAGTTAAAATTTTATTTAAGGAATAATTATTTTTATATTCATATTATGTTTCATTTTAATGTTATATGTAAACATACACATAAAATTATAGAAATATGTAGACATCAAATAATGAATCTAAACTATTTCTCAGTGATTAAATTTCACATTTATAAGATGCTGATATACTTAATGATTATTTAATTTATTCAAGCAATACTGTTATAATTGATTAAGTCTTTATTGTGGTTAATGTCCTTCTTCTCACCCTTCCTTTTTATTTTATCCTCTATTTTTTTCCACTATCAAGTATGTACAATATGATCATATGACCTATTATAATGTAATATATGGTTTTTGATTTACTATAAAACTTTAGTAGAATCCGTAGTTCATATTTTGTGGCCCCAATGGATTATGTAGACAAGTAACATGTTTCTTTTTAATTTTAATTTTAATTTTTATAATTTTAAATTATTTTTTAATAGAGTTCTATTTTGAATTCAAAACATTTATAAATATGCATATATTTTAATGTATTGATATATTTAGAAATTATATTGAAAATAAAATATAAAATTATATTTTTTACATGAATATATTAATCATAAAAAATAATTATATAAACCAAATATTCATTAGAAAATTTATTATAATATTGAAATTCATGTTAACTACACATTATATTATATTAGGTTTCATAATTGATGATGTATTTATATTATTAGATTTTTTTATATTTTTTTTTAATATTATACATTATTTGGCCATCTTTTTATGAACATATTTTTTTAATGTAAATTTTTATTTTCATTTTATATTTACAATCAAATTTTACTATTAAAAATTAATTCATGTAATGATAAAATTTAAGTATATATTAATAGTAAAGAAATATATACAACATTATAATGAAATAAAAAATTTGACATACATCAGATATATCATTTTAGTTCTTAGTAATAATTGGTGATGTTAGTTCTGGTGAGTTACAATTAATATGATTTATTGTTTCCATATTTTCATCTTCTAGCTTCTTCTTCCACTGCCAAGTTACGTGGAATTATTATAAATATGCAAAATTTTAGATATATATTATTATAGTAGACTGAAATCCTCAAACTATGGACCATATGAAAAAATTATTTGCAATCCTTGAAAAAAATATTGTTAACAATGTTACAATGGGAGTCATGGTGATTATAACCTATTCCTTGGGGCTTCTCACCCTCTAACCTCTTATCCTGTTGAATTTTTTTTGACATTGATAATACATTAAAAACCATTTCTTTCTATCACTTTGTTTTTATATATTTGAGATTATTGGTAACACACATTTTTAAAATAATGACTATTATAATAGATTAAAAATATTCAACCTATATGAAATATTCCACTTTGTTTGAAAATTGTAGTTTAAAAAAAATAATAATAAATTAAAAAAAAATAATAATGATAATGATAGGCATTCACGTACGAGAGTGAGCCTCACATTTATTACTTGATCAACATTGCACAATGTATGTTTGAGGATTAATATGATTATATCATCTTGATTCTAATTCATGATGTGCATTAGAGCAGTCGTATTGCAGGAACACATAATGGCCAATTGTCAATTAATGCTATCAAGGTGACATGGTGAGAGATACAAAAGGGAGTGGTCAACAAATTGAAATAATAGTACATGTACTTTTTTTTCATGCTAGAAAATTTAATTTGTAGATATGTATGTCATTAAAATAAAATCAAATAATACTTTTTGCAGTGCATTTAAATTTGTATGTAATGATGTAGAGGATCGTTTGATGTGCTATTATCCCAAATTATTGTGGCATTAATAGCATACTTAAAAATGCAATTTATATATGAGCTTGTCATCTATGAAATCACATTTAATATTATGTTGTGCAAGTTTGTTTGAGGATTTCTAATTGATAGAATTTATATATCTATATGAAATTCATAGAGAAGGTGTTTCATGAGAAACTTTATGGATAAGTTTTATTAAGGGCTATGATCGGTTGAAACTAGGATATGTCATCTGAATAACATAAATAATTAAAATGTTGTGTTTGGATTAGTTTTTATAGTATTATGTTTTTTTATGGAATGTAGTCATTAGCTTATTGTAAACAATATCTCTTAATGTTTACTTTTTTCAATGGTTAAAATTCTATTATTATTATTATTATTATTGTTGTTGTTGTTGTTGTTGTTGTTGTTGTTGTTGTTGTTGTTGTTGTTGTTGTTGTTGTTGTTGTTGAGAAGGTATTTTGTTGATGACCATGTGGACAAGTGAAGGTATGATTTGTCCTCTAAATAAAATAAATAACCAACAATTTTTGCATTAATTTGTTTAGTATTATTTTTTTTGATGGCATGAAACCATAATGATTTTATAAATAGAGATTTGACGATGCTTTTTTATTCAATGGTGGAGGGTAAATGAATCTTTAGTATTTTGATAGCTCAACATGCATAAACTAGATACTAGGCATGCAACCATTTCCAAATGAGTTGACAAGACATATCGGAATCACCCCCCTACCCACCATTTTTTTTTATTAACAAATATATGGGTTTTTAGTTATTTATGACTACTCATTGAGTTTTGTATAAGTCTATAGGGTTGTGATTATTTTTTTCAAAGTCTTTTTATATAATGCAGATAAGTTTTGATGCTAATGAGAATGGACTGAAGGTAAGTTCTATCATATGAAAAACACATTGAATTAGTTGTCTTTTTTTTTTTTTTTTGGTATTTGTATACTATTACTTTTTATAAATTTGGATTAATTATGGAATCTAAACATAATTAAGATAAACCAAATATAATCAATCAAAATATTTTTTATGATCTTGGACAAACTAAATGAAAGTAACATTTTGAACTAGACAATGTCCATATGATAGAAATAAGACTAACTATGCAAAAAATGACAAACATAGTTTTTTTTTTAATCTAGAATTTAGTTGCGTTTTACTAGCCAAAGGTAGAAACATGAAACCAGGGATATGCTCCATAAATCCCTAGAATTTTGAGGTAAAAATGAAGAATGAGAGGTCCAAAATTTAATACAAAATATAATATACCTTTATTATCACTACTAGACATTTATGTCTTTTGTACAAAATATGAAAATTAGATCATGATTACTTGAGATTATTTTAATTAGATCTATATGCACATATTTAAATTTCAAGAGTGTGAAAAAGAATTGAAAATGACTTCCCCAACATTGAAAACCTAATAAGGTTTTACAATGATAAAAAACCTAGAAATATGAAAAGGTAGAGTGTAATTGGGCTAAGATTACCCTGATCACCTCCATGATGACTAAACAATGTCTACATATCCAATATTCAAAGGAGGGAAAACAATACCACATAGTTCTTCAACTTAAAATGCTTTATACAATTGTGGTACTATAGCTATATGAATGCATATAGGGATGACTTTAATACTTGACCATTCTTTTATTTTGTCTGGTTAAATTAGTATTTAAACTTTTATTAGTGATCAAAATTAAAATTTGGAAGAATAGTTAATTTTTTCTCAATGTAAAAATATATAAATATGCATTTATATTATAATTTACAAGTGGTATAATAAGTCACTTGACTATGCATTTATACTAGTAGTTTCTCAATGCAAGGAAAACTAGAAGAAATATATATTCAATTTTTATTTTATTTTAAAGATTAAGTGTTTAATTTTAATTGGTGGATTATATTCCCATTTTAAGTGCACAATGTGATCACCCCCTACTACATGATAATTAAACCTACCAATTCTCATTTTGACCTGGGAATGATCACTAGGTAACCACCTTTTATATCAACTATTGACTCCTCTATCATAACATTTATATTATGTCATGTTTGATGTTCCCTTATGCATCAATATGGCATTCACCTTGAAAAATATTTGGTACTCACTTCCACCACAATGAAATAAACAATATTAATTCCATAACCTCTATGTATTGCCCCTAACCCCTTTGTAGTTGGTGTAGGGTATGTAAATTCAAAAACTACACTAAAGTTATGGCATGTGCATGATATATGACTTTGTTGTATGATATCACATTAAAATACATTTATGTCAAATTCATAAGAATGATAAGGAGGAAAACCAAAGTATATGGAGGAAAAAGGAGAGCCAAACCTAACCTTTTGCTACAATGTGAATTCTTGTTGGAATCTCAATAAAAATGGAAGGGTGAGCTTGAATACCACATGAATATGACTCAGATGGATAACTTGAGTTCATTTAATCGATCAAGATTAACAACTTAGTGAAGTCAAATCATATGGAGAACTCATGTTCATTTACTAAATTGAGATCTTAGATTATTCATCAAGCTCATTTCACATTGTCCCCTTCATGAAAGGCATGTAACATATTTATATTTAATTTCCCATTATCCCCTTTTATAAATAATTACATGAACTCTTTAATGATTTTAGGAATTAGACTCAAAATTAGACCATATGAACTCAGTAGAATCATGGTTTATCCATTCACCTTTAGCATGCTCATTATATTCATCACATAAAATAAAACTAACGACCTCAAAATTCTTAGCAGTGAATAAAATATCATTCTCCAATATGACCTTATCTACTTGGAATAAAAAATTAGAATCAATAAACCCATCCATTCTCTTTTCAAGGTATATCAGCTTCATTAGAACATGTGATTTAGAGCACACCCATTTTATTTAAAAAATATTAAATATTATATAATATTATATTATACTATATTAGATATTAAACTATATGTTTGGATACTAAATATTAAATCATATTATATTATAGAATATTAGATATTAGACTATAGGTAATACTAAATCTTAAATATACTTAATGTAGTATTTATTAAATTATCATGTTTTAAATTTAAATATATTATTTACTTCAAATTATTATCACAATATTTAGTGAGAATACAATGTTGTTTTGAATTGAAGTTTAGACATGAGTCCTTTCTATAGTCAAATGAGTGGCATGTTGTCTCCATTCACCCATCATAATAGAAATTGTCTAATTAAATAACCCACCACCTTGAAAGCTATGCACCCTTTTTTTATGAATGATATCCATGTTAATCCTACATCTAAACAAATTAAATCTACCAATAAATCTACGTGATACATTGTGTATGAATGTTTGGAATTGTAATGTTGATTATTGTTCATGCAAATCATGTAAATTATCAAACTAAAGTATTGAAATTATTTTTCTTCAAACACAACACACTATTTTTTATCATCCTAGTAGATGGGACTTCAATCTTGTTATTAATTGTATTTAACAATGTACAATTCATTTTTTATCCTAAATTTGAAACAAAAATTCCAAATTGATCTTGGGTGGATCTAATTTTTCTAGTTCCATTTTAATGCAAACAATGTCACCATTGCAATCACAAATAAAAAACTTGATCACCCAAAGATGGATCTATAGGAACATTCTAGGATTTTAAACAAACAAATAGATATGTCCCTCTATCAAAAAAAAGGGAACTCTAATTTTTAAATATAGATTGGGAAAAGATAGTATCTTTTTCCTCAAAGAATGTAAGCCATTGTATACAAAAATAGTGCATGGTGAGTTACATTATGATCAGTATAAATACAAAATTAAGTTACATCAACTAGCTTCAAATGTTTATGGTGGTTTATAAATTTTATTCCTAAATGATTTACTAATGTAATATTTCCACCAATATATATGGTTTTAGCATAAAAATAATGGATATGGTTTACAATGGAGATACTTCATTTGTATTTTCCCAAATCTGGCAAAGGAAAATAATAAAGTCTATTCATATTGGTAAAAGGGTGGGCTCGGGTTTCCTTATTTCTCTTGGATGCTTGTGTTTTTTCTCTTTATCCCTCTAAGCTTTGGCATTCAATAAATGTTCATGGTTGGGCCCCTTTTTTGAGGAGTGAGGTTCTTCCAGCTTTCTTCACAACACAAAGCAAGAGATTTTATTCAAAACACAAATGAGGAGTTTCGGTACTTTACTTGGATCTTAGATTATATATTTGAGATTTAATTCATCCATGATAGTGATATATTGACACCAAGATAATTTACATCATGCTTAGGAACATACACAAACTCCATAAATAGATCCTACGAAGAAAGGGCAAAGCCATGCAAAACATGCAAGTGATGAAAGATTCCAAGGTAAGATAAACAATGATGATGATGACGATGATGATGGAAAATGACAAGGATTTCCAATGATAATCTAAACTAAGGTACCGATATCAAACATGAGATCCATATTGAGATCATCTTTTGGAATTACATGATCTTCAGTCATTGTAAAGGGGTTTGTATTTTAATAGATGGATATTAAGTGGAGTGAAACCATCAATAGGTGGAATATTAAATTTTTTGACCATATGAATGAGAAATAACAACACCCAACAAAGCAATGCATATTATCTAAACATTTTGGCTTTAAAAACAAAATGTACAACCAAAAACAAGGATGAAATGTTGTTAACATGGGGATAAGATAATGAGGTCCCAAAGTCTTATTTGTTTCTCCATTCATTCATGTTTCCAATATATTATCATTTAAAAATAAAAAATTATAATATTGCAATATATATTATAATATATAAAATAGGATAGTATATAATATTTATATAATAACTAATATTTAATATATAAAATATTTTAAAATTTTGGCATTTCTTCTCAGGATCATCACCCAACTCATCTTGAAATATTTCATGACGTTATTAATCTATAAGAAAGTATTTGTATATCAAAATAAAGTAGCGTAAAGTAATTGTGTGGGAAGACCAATCAAGATGTAAATTACCATACAATGTTTTAGTATATGATGGCTTGCAATCTTCATGGAAAGAGATAACATTGGTTTCAATTAGAGGACATTTATATTGTTTGGTTGAATATCCCAAAATGTTGAAGTTAGGATACCTATCAGTGATTATGTTTTGTCATGGTGATTTCAATGAAGAAATTATTTTCATTACATAGTTGTATCAACATGAACATTTTGGTCTTTTCAACCAGCCAAAACCAATGTCCCATTATCAAATCCAAGGGAATTAGAATTATAGCATAGAGATTAGAGAAATAAATTATATATTGACTCAAAAAATGCAAGAAATCATAGAATAAATTAATATATGATGAGTTACATCTTAATCAATATAAATCCATATTTAGGTTACATGAATTGGATTCAACTATTTGTGGTGGTTTGAAAATTATATTCCTAAATACTTTCCCAATGTAATATTTCAATGGATATATATGGTTTTGGCATAAAAATAATGGATATGATTTAAAATAGACATACATTTTTTTATTTTCCCAAATATGGTGAAACAAACACAATACACTCTATGCAAAGTGGCAAAAGGGTGGGTTTGGGTCTCCTTATTTATATGGGATGCTTGTGTTTTTATTCCATATCTCTCTAGGCTTTCACATTCGATATAAGCTCATGGTTTGGGTCCTTTTATTAGGAGGGGGAATGTTTCCTTTCTTTACAAAATAAAGTGCAATTTTTTACTCAAAACATAATACAAGAGTTTCAATGCATTAGTTAGATCCCATAGTGTATTTTATAGCTTCTATTCATACATTATAGTGATATATTAACACCAAGAGAAATTAAATCATGCTTAATAACATACATAAACTACATATTCAAACCACACAAAGAAAGGGCAAAGGAATTAAAAAACATGCATATGTTGAAATATTACAATGTAAGATAACAAATAATGATGATGAGTGGTGATAAGGATTTCCAATGATTATGTACACTAAGAGGCCCATATCGAATATGAGACTAGGATTCAAATAATGTTTTATAATTGCATGACCTTCACTCATTAAAAATGGATTCATAATTTAACATATGGATAGTAAGGGGAGTGAAACCATGGTCAGGTGGAAGAGTAAGTTTTTCAACATATGAATGAGCAAACACACCAACTAATAGAGAAATTCATATTTATTAGCATTTTAGGATCCAAGCTTAATATGGGTGACTAAAAAACATGATGCAATGTTGTTAACGTGGGGAAAATATATGAGGTCCCAAAGTCTAACTCAATGCTTCCACTCATCCATGTTGCCAATATATTTACATCTAAAAATAAAACATTATAATATTATAATGTTTTAAAATATAATATTTATTTAATAACTAACATTTAATATATAAAATATTATACTAAATTTCCATTACTTATCATCATCATCGCCTTGCACACCTTTAAATATTTCACCACTTTTAAAATCTATAATAATGTATTTAGATGTCAAAATAAGATCATGGAAAATTATTGTGGATTTGGACCGATTGGGATCTAAATTGTTATGTAATGATTTCATATACAATGAATTACATTCATTGTGGAAAGAGATGGCATTGGTTTAGATCAATAGAATTTTTTATTGGATAGTTGAAGATCCAACCATGTTGAATTTTGGGTAACTATGGGTGATCATGTTTTATCTTGGTTATTGCAATGGACAAGTTATTTTTGTTACAATAGTATTGGAAATATTAGAAGAAACCAATATTAATATAGAATTTCTATTTTGGGATTTGGATAAAAATTAGAAGTGGATGTGGGATAGATTTTCCTAGCAGGTGACTCCTCTACAATTACAATCACATTATATCATGAGATACACCACCTTATGCATCAATCTATCATGTAGTTTCCAACTTTGATAGATGAAGAATGAAATCAATCATGTAGACAAAACCCTACCAGAATAAATACAATTTTTTTCTTTTCATTATCATAGTATATTCTGATTTTAAGTGTATGATGTGAGCACCCCTTGATACCTTAACCTGACAAATCTATATGGCATCTGAGATTGATTCTCTCAACCAATGACTCCTCTACCATAGCATTCACATTGTATCACAAGTGATGGGCCATTATGCATCTATGTGGCATGCAGTTTTAAACTTTGACCCATGAAGAATGTAAGTGATCACATAGATAACACCTTCCATAAGGAATGTATAATATTTTTTGTTCCATTTATAGATTATATTCCCCTTGTAAGTGTAGGATGTGTGCACCTGTAATACTTGAGACTTAAACCTACAAACTCTCTCTACCACCTAGACCTAATTATTTTAACCAATGACTCATCTATCATGACATTCACATTGATCATGATCAGTGCCCCTTTATGCATCAATGTGGCCTGTACTTTGTATCTTTGAAATCATATCTAGGAAATAAGGCTATCTCTTTCCATGAAGAATGT